>OY829327.1:64220380-64551566 GCA_963691655.1 Toxonevra muliebris | reverse complement strand
CAATTTTTGGCCATTCTACTCAAAAATGTGTGCTTGACCGTGAATTTTTTTTTTTTAATTCTGCATCATCAGTTTCTCGTTGAAGTGACCAACAATATTTTCAAATCATTTTTGTTTTTTTTTTCCTTCGAACCGCTTTTCAATTGTAGCCATTCTTGGTGAAAATGTTCGTCATGTTCATCGTTGAACTGGCCCAGGTTATCAGAGAAAAAGTCCAAATGCGAAAGCAGGAAATTATCGCATAACGCAACAAAACTCTTCTATGCACGTTTTTCAACAGAACTGAGCTTGTTCATAAAGTTTACATCGCTCATAATTTTACGAATTTGAGCTCCAATGAAAATTTCTAAAAATTCATCATAAGAGATAAGCACGATCAAAAAAGTACTAGACTTGGAAACAAATAAATTAATACCTCCTTTCATTTTGGCTTCAGTTACTTTTGGGAACACCGCTTTAACTAATTGGACATTTAAAAAGTTTTTGCAGCCTATTTGATGCGACTCACGAGATGGCCGCATTTTACGATCATAGCGATAGGTGCACGACTATCTCATTCACAAAGATGCGCCATGCGATAATTTCCTTGGTAATCACAGAAGCGACGACTATGTCACGGTTGTTAATGAATTTTTAATTGAGTATGGCAAAATGGGCTGCAACATGGCCATAAAAATTAATTTCCTGCTTTCGCATTTGAACTTCTTCCGATATAACCTGGGCGAGTTCAACGATGAAACTTACACCAAAAAATAGCTATAATTGAAAAGCACTTCGAAGGAAAAAATAAAACAAAAATGATTTCAGAATATTTTTGGTCACTTCATGAAGAAATTGCTGATGTTGAGTTAAAAAAAATCACGGTCAAGCAAACATTTTTGAGCAGAATGGCCAAAAATTTAATTTTTTAAAAAGTTTGTGTTCATAAAAAGTTTAATAACTCAGTCAATTACTTACCGATTTTTAAAAACAATTATGCGTTATTAAACATATAAATACAATAAATTTACAAGTAGTATGGTTTCTTTATAAAATGGTGTGTAGAAACATCGCCAAAGTTGAGAAAAGGCGAAAAAAGTGAGAAAAAATTGTGTTTGCTGGACAAATACACACAAGTTTCCCAAGTTTTTTAAATAAAATATATATTATTCGAAAGGTCTAAGTTTTTTTTTCTACAACCGGTAAGAAACTAAAAATTTGTTGATAAACCACTAAGTTACAGGCTTATAAGTGCGCAAAGGTACGCAAACCCGATTTTTTAACTGTAAATCAAAATTTTGGGGGTGTTTGGAAAATTTCACATACAGACTCTTGTTTCACTTAACATAACTCTTGTTTTACTTAGATAAGTCTAATAAAAACTAACAAACTCAAATACGCAGAAATTTTCCGAAAAATGAGTAAGCATTACGCACTACGCAATCAATTTGTTTTTGGTCTACGCAATCAATGCATACAAAATCTACTCCCAAAGTAAAAATAAAAAAGAACAGATTGAAAATAAAAATTGTAAAAAAAAACTTGTTACCGATGTATAAGTGAAATCCATTTTGCCAACAAATGTGCACATAAAAATACGGAATGTCTATATTGCAAGAAAAAAGGGTATTTGAAGATGTGTCTCACTGCCAAATCGAAAAGTAATGGTGAAGCCAATCAGATAAATCAAACAATTGATGAAATTTGTAAAATCGAAAATGCATAAGGAAAATCAGCACCAAAATTTTGTACTCATATAAATGTAAACAATTTAATGTTAAATTTTGAAGTAGATACGGGATCTCCAGTGACTCTAATTAATGCAATGTGCTAAGGACTATTTTGGAAATCTTAACATTCATCCTTCAGATCATGAGCTAGTAAGTTATTTCAATACAAAGATTAAAGTTTATGGTTTTATTCACGTGAAAGTCAGAGTTGGTCAGCAAGAAAAACTTCTTCTTTTGGTAGTACTAGTGACACCCTACACATTTCGACCAGTAATGGTACAGAAAGCAAAGTCACGTCATTAATTCAGAAGTACAATCAGGTATTTGAGGACTCGACAGGAAAAATTAAAAACATTAAAGCACGAATAAAAGTGAAAGAAAATTGTGCGCCAGTATTCATGAAACCACCATTTTCGCTTAAAGAGTCTATTGAAAAAGAATTAAATGAAATGGTGGGAAATGGAATTTTGCGAAAAGTGGATAGTAGCGATTGGGCAACTACAATAGGGGCCATAAAGAAAAGCAATAATAGGGTGTTCATTTGCGGTGATTATAAAGTCACTATTAACCCGCATTTGTCTGTGGATGAACGTCCACTACCCACTATTGATGAAATGTTTTTATCAATGGCAGGGGGAAAATTTACAAAGTTAGACTTAACAAAAGCTTACCTACAGTGGAACTTTAAATACACATAAAGGTTTATATGAGCCTACAAGGTTATGGTACGGGATAGCAAGTGGCCCTGCTAAGTGGCAGATGGAAATTGAAAAATTGCTGGGGGGAATACTGTGCGTAACTGCATTTATTGATGATATTAAAATTATAGCTCCGGACGATAAAACGCATTTGCAGCGATTAGAGGAAGTTTTGAAACGTTTAAAATAACATAATATGCGAGTAAATTTAAGTAAATGCGAGATAATGTCGAACAAGATAGAATATTTTATAGATAAAAATGGTATTCATAATATGTAGCAGAAAATAGAAGCAATACAGAAATTGCGCAAACCACAAAACAAAGACGAAGTTCGTGCCATGGTAGGTTTAATTAATTATTATGGAAGATTTTTTCCTAATTTAAGCACAGTGCTTTCCCCAATAAATAACTTACTTAAAAATAATGTACCTTTTTTTTGCGATAAAAAGTGCGACAATTCTTTTCAAGCTGTAAAAAAGCAAATGACACCGGGAGTAATTTTGGGGCGTTACGATACACAACTACCACTAGTTTCTGCTACTAACGTTTCGCCTTATGAAGTAGGCGTTGTTTACCCAAACAAAACAGAAGACCGATTCAATACGCTTCAAAAACTCTGTACAACAGCGGTACAGTCAAATTGATCGGGAAGCATACGCGATAATTTTCGGTATTAAAAAGTTATAAAAGTACGTGTATGGGAGAAAATTTATGTTGATGACCCGCATCGAGAATGCAGCACTATACAATTTTTCTACAAGCTTTTGATTACGAAATACGCAACATAAAGTCAATTGACAATGCTAATGCCATGTCAAGACTACCGTGACCACAAAGTTATGTAAATATCGAAGAGATCGATTTAATTGAAAATAATTTCGGTATGACAAAAATGAAAAATTTAAGCAGATGTTACTGTTGGTGGACTATGATAATGAACAAATGGTAAAAAATTGTACAAATTGCGAAATGTATCGTCCAAATCCATCAAAAGTTCTTTTGCATTGCTGGCAACCAGCAAAACAACCCTATAAACGTGCTCATTTAGACTTCGCCGGACCATTTAAAAATCAATATTTTCTCATGGTCGACGCGTTTACCAAATGGCCAGAGGTACACGTAATAAAAACTCACAAGGGCAACTTAGTGCACTCGATGGAAGTGAAACTTCTTTGGTAGGTTTGTGACTAGGAATATGTAAGTGCAATAACAGCAGTCTGGGAGAGATAATTGTATGTATGCACATGGCAATATGAGTCGGTACATATCTAAAGTGCCAAGGCCATAGACGAAAATTTTCCAGATTTTTAAAGCAATACACACTGACCGTACAAATAAATAGTTTAAACAAAAGAAATAAGCCTAATTAATGTTAATTAAATAAAAAAACCTATTTAATTTAATTATTTTTTCAAAAGTTACTAAGTCCCATCGTAAGTGTAAATCAAAATTGCTTAAGTCCCTTTCAGCCAATCGCATTCTTTCCTTGTTCTGTTACAGCATTGTAATAAATTTAAATTTTTAGCTTTGCACATGGCCGCATTCATACAGATGCTTTGTTTTCTTGTGCTTAAGTCCAGATGATTTTTTTTTCAAAACTGATTAGGTCCATATGGTATTTATCAAAAGTGCTTAAGTCCAACGTAAAACTGGTTTATTTTGGATTTGGCTTACTTTATCATTGTTTTTTCTTCGCAAAATGTCTCCAAAAACAGTTTTCTAAATACTTTTACCCATGTTACAAGTATTTAGAGGTAGATGCTTTTTTTTTAAAAAGTAGCCATTTTGAACATTTTAGAGGTGCACTTTATTAAATGGATAGAAAAGAGTGAGTTAATAGAAGATTATTAATACTACTTTTATTATATACAATTTTATTTATAATAAAAAAAAGTATAAATAATGTTATTAAAATTAGTTTTCTTTATTAGGAAATACCTTGAACATGTTAAGAGTCAAAAAATATTATAAAAAGCAACAACTATTTCTCCCTATGTTCATGCAATACTATACAAATTATTTTCTTATAAATTCTCACCTAAAAATTTAACTATGAAAGTACAACTCTGTTGCAAAAACAAATGTTTTCCCAATTGTCAAAGTTCCTCTTACTTGTCAAAATGCATCTACCTTCTTAATTCTTCTGCCATGGTAGAGAGTGTGGATTTTCACGCACACCAGCTTGATTGCTACCGAGATTTTGTTGAGATTGATTTTGCACTGTTTTCTTTTTAATGTATATTGTTTATGTTTTGCATTGCGCTGTAAAAGCAACAGATGACGTTGCTATTGATATATTCGTATTTATGTTTGGCATAGTGCTACCAACAGATGGCGTTTCTATTGAAAAAACTAAGTTAATAATAGATAATAAATAGTTTTTGATGTGCAACACTTACTTGTATTAAACAAGTCATAACGCGCTGTTATGTTTTGTTTTTATTATCTTTTTATCGCACTAAATATTTGAGAAAACGTTTTGTTTTTGACGTTATTTTCATAATAGTAGTACATCCGAATATATTTATATTGTTTATGTTTTGTATTGCGCTTTAAAAGCAACAGATGGCATTGCTATTGATATGTGCGTATTTATGTTTTTCATAGTGCCATCAGATGGCGTTGCTATAGAAAACTACTTTAATAAAAGATAATAAATAGTTTTTGATGTACAACACTTACTTATATTAAACAAGTCATAACGCGCTGTAAATTTTTTATCTTTTTGTCGCACTAAATATTTGCGAAAACGTTTTGCTTTTGTTGTTCTTTTCATTATAGTAGTAGATTCAAATATATTTGAGTTGTTTATGTTTTCATAGTACTATGAAGTCAACAGATGGCGTTATTATTGTATAGACTTATCTCTTTCTCACTCATTGCAGATCTGTCATTTATCTTCTATTGTGAAAACAAATATTCTTCTTTGTACACAAATAACGCACACACGTATTCTAAAAAATAATCACTTAAAAAATTGTTTTCAGTAAATTAATGCTAACCAGTTTAAGAGATTTTCAACATTTCTCATTTATACATCTCTTTTGTTTTTCACTTCGCTATGTAATAACCCCAAATGGAAACATTGTGGTTGTGGAATTGATGTTATGGGTCGTTCCATGTCAGATTTACAACTTAAATTTTAATTTCAACCAAAATTTTTTTTTGGATTCTTGAGAAGAAATTAATTTTCAAGTTACGATATTTTAAAGTCTTGGAGTTGTAAAAATGGAACGTTTTTCAATTCCTAATTACTCAAAAACTAACCGTTGTGGAAAAAATTCCCAACTAATAAAAGTTCGTATATCGCACAAACTTATAGAAAAAATATGAACAAAAAATTGTTTATGTTATTCAACATATGAATGCTGGAAATTTTATAAACAAATTGAATTTTTCCAAACTTTTTTTTTTTTTAAATTATTTTGGTCTGCAAATATCTATTAATGTGTTCGAAAAATTATGTAAAAATTTCAGAGTGGGATGAGATATAGTTTTCGAGATATTCAAATAATAACAAAACAACTACTACTAAATACGCCAGGCGAGCGGCGAGCACATGAATTTACATACATTAAAATGTACGTATTGCCGCTTATTATATTTCGTTCGCCTTTTGTTGTTTGTTTAGTTTATATCGTCATTTAAAATCCAAAAAGGCATAACTTAACATTTTATTTTTTTACAGGAGGAGCAAAGAACATTGTAAAATGAAAAATTTTATAGATTTAAAAAGAATGTAATTGTGTAGGTTTAGTAGCACTTAGTTACATATTATTGTTAGAGGATATGAAACTGAAACCTAATTGTTCATATTTCATAGTTTGACTTGTTTCTTTATTGCTAACTCAACAATTAAAGATTTGCTTATCAGGCATATTGAAACGCCCTTTTTGTCGAAATAAGAGTAGGCAAATCATACGCCGTTTTGGAACCCTCCACGGTTCCTCATCAGTGATCTTTGTAATGTTACCGACAAGGGGTTTGTTTTAGTTATTTTCATTGAACACTTATTTTTGTTGAAATATTTACCTAAAAAGATTCAAATAAGATTTTGTTTCCTTTTTCATTCAAGTGTGTAAATACGTCTATTTGCTTATTAAATTCATAAACTTGTAGTTACGACCTTCTGGATTTCGTTAATAAAACCGTTTTTTTTGGGCGTAGAAATTAAAAATTTTGTAAAAACATGTAATTTGGGCAAGTGCATCATAATTGTTCAAAAAGTCGATTTTGAAAATTTGCATAGTTGCGGCTTTTTGAACTTTAGATAACGATATGTAAAACAGAAACAAAATTCGTAAATTTGTTGTTGTTTTGCATGTTAACCAAACCAACGGGAATTCCCGAATGATGATTTTTCTTTGTGTGGTTTAAAATCTGAAGTAAATTTAGAGTAAAGTTTTCTGCTATTTGTATCTTAACTATAATAGATATTCGTTATCATCGGTCTCTGAGATTTCATGACCTTCATTATCTGGGTTATTCAGTGTTTTTTTTCAAAACTCCTAGACGCGATGAAACTATGTGTAATAAGCAGCGGATTTTAAAATTGTAGTCACAAATATCACTGGCACTGATATTTTTTATTTCCTGCAAGGAGAGCACAACAGATCACCGGTTCTTAAAATTTAGTTTTTCAAGAATCGAAGCAGAAACATGTAATTTATAATTTAAAGGGTTACAGCAACTAAATTTAAATTTAACTAATGTAGACATTTTTTTGCTGTTGACCGTGCAGAAACTCGAACGAAGCAAAAAATGGACGTGAAACTGTAAAACCAGCCTTAATGAGAACTTTCTGTATTTCGTTCCTGTTCCTTTAGGTAACATGCAAAACATCAACAAATTTACGAATTTTGTTTCTATTTCATATATAAACTAAACAAAAAACAAAAGTAAGAAAAAGTGGTAGTAATTAATTATTTATTCATTTATTTATTTAATCATATATTTCATCCCACTCTGAAATTTTTACATAATTTTTCGAAGACATTAATAATATTTGCAAACCAAAAAAATTAAAAAAAAAATGTCCTAGTTTTGAAAAACTCAATTGGTTTATAAAATTTCCAGAATTCATATGTTGAATAACAAAAATAATTTTTTGTTCATATTTTTTCGTTAAGTTTGTGCGATATACGAACTTTTATGAGTTGGAAATTTTTTCCTACAACGGTTAGTTTTTCAGTAATTAGGGATTGAAAAACGTTCCATTTTTACAACTCCAAAATTTTAAAATATCGTAACTTGAAAATAAAAAACATCACATTGAAATAAAAAAATACGTGTCGATTAATTTCTTCTCAAGAATGTAAGAAAATTTTTTGGTGAAATTGAAATTTTAGTTGTAAATCTGACTTGGAGCCACCCATATGTTTGTTTATTTTTTTCAAATTATTTACATTTTTAGAAGAATTTGATTACAAAATGTTTTAGGCCGTGGCCACTCTGTCCTTGAGTAAAGTATTTGTTACTCTGTTACTCTGAGTAAGAGAGAAAATTAGTATTGCTTACTTCTTGATTTGTACAATAACAAAAAATAAAAAACAAAAATGTTGTTGCTAGCGCATTCAATTGGGATCATTGATAGCAGAGAAAATAAAAACAAAGCTGTCAACAATATGAAATGAAAAAATTTTGGATTTCTACTCAGGTTCTTATTTATAAAAACTTTAGAAAACTATTGTGAATCAATTTTATCTTCCCTCACCTTCAACACACTTAATTTTTCTAACAGCGTTCAGCATTAAAAAATAAATAAAAGAGGTTTTTGCACTTTTACTACACACTTTTTGAATCGTAAAAAAGTAAACAAATATTGAAAAATATATTTTTTGACTTTTACTCCAGAGAGCACTTTGTCAGTTTTAGATGCGTTTACGCTCTAGAGTAAAACATTACTTTTTTACTCCGTTACTCAGCACCTTACTCTAAAGAGTGAATTAGGGCTATTATTTATATCTCAGACATTTTTCATAAAAACTGTCTTTCCAAATTTATAGATCTATCTAAGAGAAATAATTCACTCATATAAATTTTTTCCGTATTCCAAATAATTATTGAATAAAAGAAAAAAGGAAAACCGTTATTTTTTACTTACTCGCTAAAAAAAAAAAACATAGTAACACCTGCGTAATAAAAATTAATTAAGATTCGAGATCAGCTGGATTGTTGAAGAGGAGTTGACCTGAAGATGCAAAACCGGTTCCTCCTCATCAAGGCAGCTCCTAAAAAAGACCTTTGTGGGCACTCCATTAATAATTACCACTACATTGCTAATAGAGTTAAGTGAGAAAGTGCCAGCTCATTGGTTTTACAATGTCCTTGTGCCCTGGTACCCAATACCGGTGTACCTTGAGTCGTTCCGATATCTCTTTAAGAGATAGAAGTCAGTTAGCGACTTCCTTAGAGGAGAAAATTCAATATCAAGTTATTTTATGGCTGCTTGACTAGTAGTGAAGATGACTCGCTAAAAGCTATTAAATTTACAAAAACAGTAAAAAGAGAAATACTGACGAATTTGGGAAATAGAAAGGCATGTGATTTTCATAAAAAATCTCAATAATATTATCAATAACACTGCAAAATGTAGTTTTGATAAGAATTTCTTTTCGATTTAATTTTAAAAATAGGAACCCTGTTTCACCTATCCACTTCTGTTTGTAAATCTAACGCTTCGTATCATCTGATGCTGAAAAAATTCCTAATAGCATTCCCAAAAAAATCTAAATTTACAAAGACTCATCTACTCTTTCTATTTCATATTAATTTTTTAACTTTTTAAATCTAGCGGTACTAGGACAAACATTTCAAATTAAGAGCGTTTATAAAAAATAGTTTTTTGTAAACGGAATTGGAATTAATTTGTGTATTTTTCAGAAATGTAGTCATGCGAAAAGCTCGGCTTTGGCCCTTCAGGGGATGTTGTGCCATAATAGTAGTAGTATCAGTAGTTATCAGAATAATATGTGTACCAATTTCAGCTTGATAAATTGAAAGGTTCTTAAAAAAGCAACATTTAGAAAAAAATACGTTTAAAGTTTTGAGAAGCAAGAAAATTTCATATAAACTATCTTATCAACTCCAAAATTTTGGGAGACAATCATAAATTGTTATTCTTTAATTCTAAGTCGTCGTTTTCCATAAAGCATAATCTTTTGGTCCTATTGTCCATGGTCTATTAAATGTATCATCATATTCATTTTCACAATTGCGGACATAACTTATAATGTCGTTGAATAATGTGATGAAAACCTATTACCATTGGATTGGTTCGATTCCCAAACAGTGTATTTAATAAAACCACGTATCTCCAAAAGTACCATTTTTAAGAAAACGAAAAAAACTAAAAGTTCGAAAATAAACTTCAATGTTCAAGTGGAGATACGAGGTTGAAGAACTGGCTCATACAAAGTCACTGGAAACTTATTTTTATCTGGATTCTAAGGGGATTGTATACAATGTAAGCGAAAAAACTCAATTTCGTCCAAAATGGATGTACGTGGTAGCGTTGTGTGAGAGCAAGAAATTATGAGTAATGCAGATTTCATGCAATAGTTTTTAATTTTTTTTCTAATAAGCTGTTGATTTATTTACTTTAAATTTTTACATTCTGAATATAAAAAATAATTTCTTAATATTTCACTTGCAATCTCATTACATTTAATTTTTTTTTATGCATATTGCCTTTTACATTACTATTTTCAGTATTTACTTATTTGGTGTATTAGAACTATGCAACTATGAAACCTTTATTTTGTGAAAGACAACAAACAAAAATTGTTTGAAAAATTTTTCAAAAATTTCCTATTTCAAAAGATGGGAGAGCTCTGATTAATCTACTGTGTATTATTATACTATGGTGTTGCCATGGCAGAAGAATTAAGAAGGTAGATGCATTTTGACAAGTAAGAGGAAGTTTGACAATTGGGAAAACATTTTTTTTATACTTTTCTTCTATTCGCAACAGCGTTGTATTTTCATGGTACAATTTTTAAGTGAGAATTTATAAGAAAATAATTTATGTAGTATTAAAAATTTATGTTTGTAAAACTTAAATTTAAAATATAAATTTTGTTTACTCACGTTGTTGTTGTTGATTATTTTTTTCCATTTTACTAATTCTTTTATTTCAAATGAACGCGAATTTCTAAAATGTTAGGAGTTTATAAAAAAATTTGTTTATGATATATTAAAAACTAACTTACTTCGATTTAAAATATAAATCGAAAGTTGTTTGAGTTTTCACGTTTGGTAATTATATTTCTCGCATTTGCTGATACTATAATTGTTTCAAACGGTGGTTATAAAAAAGAATTCTAAAAATGAGTGAGAGTTTGTTAATATACTGTATAATTTATGGAGTATTGGATCACATAACGTACGTTATTTAATTTGAAATACATATATATTTAATGTATTCAAGCTGTTATTTTTCTCATTTTTTTTCGAATTTAATGGTTGGTTGGCTTTCATATCCCGGTTCAATAGCGAATTCTGAAAAAAGTTCTTCCTAAGAAAAATCTTTTTTTTTTTATAATCATCAACCTGCGAGTCCGATGCAGTCATTAAATTTTCCATATAGTTTGGCGTATCAATAAGATTTTCACCGTTAATTTTTGTGAAACCTAAATTTAGGCTCTCTAGTATGTCGATAAATACTTCATTCGGTTTTACTAAACCACCATCTGAGTGCAAATCAACATATGTATATGTATTATGATTGGCAGTAGCAGTTCGAAATCCATATTGGTTCAACTGAAGTTTATGTATTAACTATCCGCCAAAGTTTTAAAGACCATTAAACTCAATATCGTTTAGTGGGGCAATTTCCTCCAACAACTGATTTACATCACCTTGTTCTGAAATCTAAAAAATGTACGTGTTATTATATCACTGTACAGCACACTTTGCACATATAGAGTAGACCATATACACGTGATAGTAGAGATTGGGTATTGGTTCTGGGTTTGAGTTTTTGCAACCAGCTGCGAATAAACTGACTAACTACATAGGCTACATTTAACCTCTACTTTCATGTGTATGGTCTACTTATGTGTGCAACCAAAAGTGGTTGTTTGTCACACGGTGTATTATATTTATGCTCAGAGCTGAAAAGAATGCAAACAATTGAGGATATAAATCACAAATGAATAATAATTTTTGATTGCTGTTACTGAATAACATATTTGACTCCAAAATAGAAAATGCAGACAGAAGTCTTTTTTGAAAATACAACAGTGTATCTGCAGCAACCTCATTTTATTTGAAGTGATGCAGGTTTTTTCCGTCAGCAAAAAAATTTGAAGTGAAATGTGTTCATTCTCTCTTTTGCTCAGTGTTCATTTTTCAAAGCAACAACAATTGCATTATTTGACAGCAAAACATTGATCGTGTAACATCGCCCATAGGCAAAGAAATTTTTTGAAATATCGTGAAATTGTCGTGTGTACTCGTATATGCTGACGAAATATCAAAGCACAAATTACAAACGAAGTGCAATTGTACCTACACACAAACATATTTCTATGGCAATAAGGAATAACAGCTAAACTCAAAAGTCGACTAAAAACCTGTTGCGTATTTTTCATTATAAAACCCAAAATATTGAAAGTTCTTAAATAATTATTGGAGTTTAATTAATAAAAAACTATGGAGACTGCTAAATTGCAAACATTTTTTAAAAACTTTCAACATTTTGGGATTTATAATATAAAATACGCAGCAGGTTTTTATTCGACTTTTGAGTTTAGCTGTTATTCCTTATTGCCACAGATTTGTCAAAGCATAAGCAAAGACATTTTGTGTTTTTGAAAATAAATATTTTCTGGTTTCTTTGTACAAACAACGGCAAATATGTGTTTAGATGGTAATGTTATGCCAAATATGTATTCGTGACAACTGTAGAGTAGATCTTATGGAATTTTTTGGAAGAAGAAGAAAAAAATAAGCGGTCATGTGGACATAGTAATTATTCTACGTCGAAGTACATATCATAGATGAGCAATTAGTATCTGTAAGAGTATTAACAAACAATTTAATAATGCTTTATTTAATTTTTTTTGTTGTTGTTCGCTTGATTGCGATTTTACGCGAAGCAAAAAAAGCGAGAAAAATCTTCGTAAAATTATCGTGTGCATTCGTAAGTACTGACGAAATATCAAAGCGCAGATGCACTGATTACTGGGGAATTGCCAATATATTGAACTGACAAAAAACTTATAAAAAAGGTTTGGATTTGAAACAAATCTTTTTACATTTATATGCTCTCAGACCATTCTATTGTAGCATCAACATTGTTGTTTAACCTTCAAACTTAAAAGTTGGAGGCTGATCATGTTACAAAATTTCCAGTTTCTAAAATTTCTCATTTAACGTCAATCTGAATTTTACCATCAGGACTTTAGTTAAAATAATGTGTAGATATAATTTTATTTATTCAACGAATGCACCCAAGAGATCAAAATATTTTCAATTGTTTGGGCCTTGATCACAAGTTATCACTCGTATTCTTAAATGCATTTCTGTTGCAATTTTAGTAAGTATAATTTTTTTTTAAATATAGCCCTTAATGGAAGTTTCTGGAACAACATAATCAAAAACGAATATCCATTTGTAAAATATGCCCCTCAGCATAAAAGTGCAGACTTCACCGGTACCTTTATTAGTTCCCTTGTAGCTTAAATATTCCAATGAATCTATAACATCGACTGAAATATTATAACTCAAATTCCTCCTAATTACAACTTCGTCAAACATTAAAACATCCTTTCAGCAGAACTCATTTTCTTTATTACAGGTGCAGGAATTTCCGGTTGCGAGTTTTTTAATTCACTCCATCCATGTAGGTCAGTTTGTTTGTTGCTTTACGAGAGGTATATGCAAATTCAGTAGACAAGATACGCGAGAAACAGAAAATTACAGGCTTAGATCATATTTCAGCTAAATGAAAAATTATTTTTCTTTTTCTTTCTATTAAATAAATCTCGTTAATTCGTATTTTTCTTATTTTAACCTCTTTATATCGAAAACCCCTTTAATTCGTAAAAAATTGCTGATTCCTTGCGATTACGAATTATAGGAATTCTACTGTATTACGAAAAATAAATAAGTTGAGGTAGATACATTTAAAAGATGCTTTATGTGAATAATCTTTTTTAATTTTAGTATTTTTGAATATATGTTATTGCCTTTGCTTAATTTTTGGAAAAAAAAATTAACTAGTTAAATCACCCAATTTGATGAATAATTTTTTTGTTTTACTTTCATTCATTTTTAATATAAAATCGTTAATAAAATATTTTATGTTTTTAAATTATTAAACCCACAAATACTACCCGTCTACTTCGACGTAGAATCGTAGAATAATTACTATGTCCACATGACCGCTTATTTTTTTCGTCTTCTTCCTAAAAATTAGATATAATCTACTCTACAGTTGCCTAACATTGCCGTTCATACACACATTTGTCGCTGTTTGTACAAAGAAACCAGAAAATATTTATTTCCAAAAACACAAAATTTCATTGCTTATGCTTTGACAAAGATGTTTGTGTGTAGGTACAATTGCACTTCGTTTGTAATCGTGAGTATTTACGAGTGCACACAATTTTACGATGATTTGTTTCATTTTTTTGCAGCGTCGCGCTTTCATCAACAACAGCAAATAAAAAAATGTTCTCTTTGGCTTTTTTGCTGTTTTGATTTCATATGTTACTCTTATATGGATTTATTGTAAATTCGAATAGAAATTCTTATGCGGACAAGCAAATGTATGGGAGTGAGACATCTTTATATTATTAAGATCTTTGATACTACACTTTTTACTTACTTATAAATACATTTTTTTTCTTTCCCTCCCTTTGCGTTGTTTGGCTTTTGTTTGTTTGTGAAAATGAGTGCTGTTTAAAAAATTACTTAATAATTTTTATAAAATCATGATAATTCAATGGACAAGTAACAAAGTGGTGAACATTATTTTAATAGTTCGCAAATTTGAAAGAATATTTTTCTGCCTATTTCATATATAAATGCAACATTTTTTGTATAATTTGTTGCTATTTCCACCAACATTATCTCATATTACTAGACTTTCCAATAACGAACTGTTATGCAGACTAGCTACAATGGGAAAAAACAACAACATAAGTATATAAGAACGGTAGTGGTAGTTTCTTTCAATATCTCTATTCAGTGAAGATATTTGGAATCAAATCCGTAATTCTGGGTTATGATTTCAAATATTAATAGCTTATATAGGATATTGAAAGATTACGAACTATCACTAAGATCACTGATGAGGAATTGTGGCGGATTCCGAAACAGCCGACTGATTTGCCCGTCTCTATATACATTGTTGTTGTGATGACTACATTTGTTCATTAACTTGTTTATATATAACTTCAAATAACGAAATTGACATGAACTTAAGTCATGACTTTGAAAATTAACATCTAGATTTAATTTTCATAGTCTCCTAAGAAACTATCATTATCTCATATTGTCATTAAAATTATTTTTCACCCAATTCCATTCCCATTTTTGAATTTTCATTCACTCCAAAATACAATTAAATAATTTTTAGTTGTAAAAACATAGATGCAGATAAAAGTATTAAAAAATAACATTCAGCAAAAAACTGATAGTGTAACAGGGCATCAAACAAAATGATGAAAAGAGAATAAAAACAGAAAACATTGACCGTGTAACATCAGCCTTACTTCGTATGACTCACCAACATTTATTGGAGTATCTTTCAAGAGTGTCGTAAACACGTTTTGCGTTATGATAATATCTGTGTCAGAGCTGTCGTTTTGAAATTTTTTTGTGAAGTGAAATTTTTAAAAAATCGAAGTGATTTTTAAAAAAGTGAAGTGTTTTTTGATGCGTAATAAGAAATTAACATATTTTCACAATTTATCTGGTTTTCGTCATCAGTGTTGCTACATAGGTATTTTAATAAACACAAAAGGTCTCAAATTGTACTAAAGGATGTATGCTAAATGGTATCTTTTTACTTTTTATATGGAATATAAATTCAAGCACATACTTAGATTTTTTTTACCGTTTTAGTTTTTCATTGAAACTGGAAAACCGAAGTGTTTTTATGAAAGAGGAAGTGACGAAGTGTCAGGCTTGAAAAAACTTCAATTGAAGTGACAGCGACAGCACTGGTGCAAAGACAAAAAAAAAGACTCCGAAGAGAGCCAACAAAATAAAATTGAGCACACCAAACAATAAAAAAAAATATATTATAATTCTAGATATATGCATACTTATACGCCAAAGAGCGAAACAATATTATAAAAAAAATTATACATAAATTACATACATACGATAAAGTGAGCTAAAGAAAGACAAAAATAAGGAAAAAAATCAAGTCGCACATATACATTTACGTATAGAAAAGAAATACTAATTGAGTGAGAGTGTTTATGTTTGTGCTCTTTTTCTGCTTCACCTTATATTTTTTTGGTTCAGTTCCATTCAGTCCCACAGGCACGGTTGCCATTTAATCATTTTATTTTGTACCAATATTTACAAAAAAATGTACCAAAAGGGGGGGAAATGTACCAATATAATATATAACATTAAATGTTATTTATTAAGGTGTTCGAGTTTCAAAAAATCAATTATTATTTTTAAATGTATTTCGAAAGTACCATATATTGAAAGTATACTGTTTCAGACCGATACTCAAAATATTAACGAAGTTATAGCTCATAGTCGAGAGCGCCTGTTGTGAAAAGTTAAGTTGTTAAAACTTTAAAAGCGTTTTTCTCGAAACAACGTTTTTTTGACCGGCTCAGGTCTGAGAGAATTCTATAGAACCGATTGAGCTGAACTTTTAATGTGTTATTTTACACGCCAATGGCTCTCGCAGGTAGTAGAATTGTTTATTTTTAATCATTATTTCCTATTTTGTACAACGACTTTCAGCAAAAAACAACGCGATTTAAAAAAAAAAAAAAAAATTGGAAGTCCGCGATTTTGTTATTTTTTAATCCAAAAGTTTAAATCTACTACCTGCTAGAATGACAAACCTACAGAACAATAATCTATTTAAATTTTTTGTTTAAGAAGACTTCAAGTACTGTAATCACGCGGGCCACCCCCACACCTTTTTTTAGGTGCCCACTTTGGACGTAAAAAACACTACAAAAATATCGTAAAACAAACTCCAAAACAAAATTTTTTGTACAGTTTAAGATGCCAATAATAACATATAAAAACAATAAAATGGTCGCATTTTATTTTGTTATAATAAAAAATTTCCGAAATAACCTTAAAAATTAGGCCGGAACACCAGACTACATTCTTAGTAAAAAGTAACAAACTAAATGAAATATATTTTGTATTTTAAAAATAGTTTTGGCTGACTAGATATAATGAGACTCTTAACGTCCGACACACAATTCTTTTGAAAGCATTATACATTATATATATATTTAAATTTTACCTTTTTCATCCAAAAATATTTTGAACATAAGTTTACAATTCTTAATTATTATAAAAGCTAACTTTGCCTACAGAATGTACCAAATTTTAAAAACATGTACCAATGTACCAAACGCAGAAAAATAAAAAAAAATTTACTAGTTTTGGTAGAATTGTACCAAAGTGGCAACCGTGCCCACAGGTCTTCGTCATCGATCTACTGTATGCTGGCCAGTGCTGCCGAAGGTACTCCGATCGGAGTATTCGTACTCCGCTCAAATCTCAATCCCCCTGTCCTCCCAATTCGGAAAAAATCCTCCTATTTCAATTCTTCAATTTTTGGGTTGTATTCTTGAATTTTTGGTTGTAAACGTAAATCAAACTAAATATGTTCTGTTGGGTTATTTTAGTTTCTGTCTGTGAAATATTTGTTACTATAACTACTTTATTTATTGCTCGATTACTGTCAAAATTTAAAATTTCGTGTTCAATTTCCAGAAGCTTTTGCTGGTCTTTGTGTTAATGCTTGGAATTTTTGACAATTGAAATCAATAGTAGAAAAACCGCGTAAAAGTAAGTTTGCATATTTAGTAAATATCAATAAATTAGTAATGAATTTATATATTTATTAGATTTGGAACTGGAAGAATTTTGGTGTGAAATTTTTCATTTAAAGAACGCTTTAAAAGAAAAATTGCTTTCAAAACTGGAAAAATTTATTGGCGCAATTTTAAGTTTTCCACATTCCAGACAGCGGCAAATATACTTTTTTCTCAGTTGAATTATTAATTAAATTAATAATTAATTAAAGATTAATTAAATACAAAAAACGAAATTGCTTGCTGACTGCAACTGTAATGGTTGGAATGAAAAGCTAAAAAAAAAAAAAAAAAAAAAAATGATGCCTCCTTCTAGGTACCTTCGATTAAGCTGGTTCAAAGTACAATAACATTCTACTTTTTTTACCCGGTTTTGAGAAGAAAGAAGACAAGTTTGTTGTAATTTTTCAATCATTATTGCTTTTTTTTATTATTATTTGCTGATACTACCGTTTGTTTCCAAAGAAGGAATATTTGGTTTTTATATGAATTTTTTTTTATTTTCATAAATTTTTTAGCTTTAAGTATGACTGAAGTTGTAACAAAAAAGCTGTGAATAAAAAATTGTATTTTTTTCTAATAAAATTATCTAAAACTCTAGATTCTAATGAATACTTATTTAAAAACTTGTAAGACATTTTGAAAAACTCTTCCCCTGTAAAGCAAAATCCTCCTCTTAAAAGGAAATATTGCTCCCTTAAAATTTTCAAAACGACTGCACTGATGCTGGCGCCAACATCAAGAGAGAGCGACGAATGCGGTGAGTGTTGAAAATTACAATTATATGTATGCATTTGTGTGTGCTTTCCCAGAAAAGAGAGCAACCATAAATTAACAAAAACAAAAAGGGACGAGAAAACGGCCAACTACACATACAAATAATATATATATGACGAGAAATGATTTAACGCCATATTTCTCGAATAAATTTTATAATTCTATTTTTTTATTTTATCGTTCAACGAAGCGATCTCGTAGGCGATGCGTAGACGTGGCCTCCTTGTTCTCGAATGTTCCACTCATTTCTAATTTTTTCTTTCCCTTTACATGCTTCAGCGCCACCTTCCGTCATTCTCGCATCAGCTACGATTCCGCTCAAGCATGGCCAACGCTTGACGTCAAACTTATAATTCCCCTTATATCTCCCTTGTACTACGACACGGCCATTCTGACATTCCACACGTCCTCGTGTGATCATTCATCTCCGCCATACCAGCATATTCAATCAATCACAATGATCTTATTACATCGCACACCACTGTAGTAGTGTACAACTCACCCGTCACAGTTTCAACACCACCTGTAGTGGTACTCACCACCTATCTTGTGGCACTAGACAACCCAACCAACAAGATTGTTCACCACCTGCCGTGGTACTAGACACACCATAAAAACAATGCTGTTCACCACCTGCCGTGGTACTAGACACACCATAAAAACAATGTTGTTCACCACCTGTCGTGGTACTAGACACACCATAAAAACAATGTTGTTCACCACCTGCCGTGGTACTAGACACATCATAAAAACAATGTTGTTCACCACCTGCCGTGGTACTAGACACACCGCGCAATTAGTGCTATTCACCACCTACCGTGGTACTAGGCAAATTGCATTCTGAACGTTACATTTTGCTTTATTTATAGCAAATTGTGTTTCATTACAAGATTCTCTCACAGATTTACAATTATTTAGATATTATCGTTTTGCTCTTCGTCTTCATCATTACATTCGTCATTGATAACATTACTTGGCATCTTCCTTAATCGATCATGCGCGTACTTGTAAACCCTTTTTGTATCCAAAGCAGCGAGAGTATATCTATCCCCCTCCAAAGTATCAATGACCTTAAATGGTCCTCTATACTTTGGATCCAACTTAGTCTGATTGCGTTCCTCATTCTTCAATAAAACAAAATCTCCTACCTTAAATCTCTTTGGTGTACGTTTGGTTCGGTCAAACCTAATTTTGTCATATTCAGCATTACTATCAATGTTTTCTTTAGCCTGTTTGCGTACTTCTTCTAGATCTACTTCTGGCTCATAAGCTGTTACAGACAATAATCCCATAGGTCTCGCCACTTTTCCAATCAACAGTTCTAATGGACTACTTTTAGTGACTCGTTGACTTGTACAATTTGCCTGACGTTTCAGGCAAAGCGTCTTGCCACGAGGTTTCCTTACTAACTTCAACAGCCGTCAACATATTCTTAAGTGTACTCATAGTTCGCTCCACCTGCCCATTTGCACGGCTGCTACCAGTTGCTATTAGATGAAGATTAATATTATGTGACTTGCAAAACTCTCGGAACTCAGTGCTAGAAAAAAAACGCCCTTGATCCGCTATTATGCGTACTGGTGCTCCAAATAACGAGATGCAAAATGACAAGGCTTTAATACTACTAGCGGTATCAATATTCAATGTATGCCGTAATATTACATACTTCGTAAATGCATCTATAATGACAAAAACGTATTCTTTCTTATCGCTTTTACCGCTTAATTTTCCTGTAGCATCGACGTGAATTGTATGCCAAGGAATTGGAACCTTTGGTATAGGATGCAACTCTGCCTCAATCTTTCCTGTGGATGATTTGGCGATTTTGCAAGTGATACAGTTGTTAATAAATTTTTTTACGTATTTCTCCATGCGGTCGAACCAATACAGATCGTATAACTTATCTAGTGTTTTCTCATAGCCAGAATGTATCAAATTGTCATGAGCACAATTGACCACCTATATGATTTAGGGATTATAGGTAAACACCTAGTTTTGCCATTGCGCTGAATTTTCCGATGCAATATGCCGGAACGCATTTCATACGTTTGTGCAATTTCAGAGCAAAGTTCTCGTTCTTCAAGAGTAGCAATTAATTTAGACATCTCAGGGTCACTTTGCTGTTCAGCACGCAACCAATTCTCCGACATCTCGGTAATGTTAATTTTTCTTTCTTTTTCCTTTTCAATGGCAGGTTTAGTTTCTACTGGCAATGGGTTTCTAGAGAAGAAATCTGCATGACACATTCGTTTTCCTTCCTTGTAGATAACGTCAAAATCAAATGCTTGAAGAAAAGTCCACCATCTATGCACCCTAGGTGTTAAGTCCTGTTTTTTACGTGACGACTGAAGAGAATTACAATCAGTAACTACAGTGAACTTTCGTCCAAACAGATAATGCCTAAAATGTTTAACTGCATTTACAACCGCCAATGTCTCTAACGTTTGCGTTTGCTGAAATAAGCAATTACATTGGGCTGTTTATCATTTTTCTGTAATAAAACAGCACCGTACCCAATTGAACTAGCGTCTGTATGAAGCTCTGTGTGAAACTGGGGATTGAAAATAGCCAAAACCGGCGCATTTGTCAAAAATGAAATTATTTTTTGCCTGATAGCTTCGTGCATAGGTTGCCAGTCTAAATCGGATTTATTTACACTAGTTAAAGCATATAATAGGGCCATCACTTGCGAGAATTTAGGAACGAATTGTCGGAAATAGGACGCAAGACATATGAACTGTCGCAGCTGTGTAACTGTCTGTGGAGGAGGTAGAACCAGCGCTTCAATTTTCCTTGGATTCGGACGGATTTCTCCATTACACACCTCGAAGCCTAGGTACTCTATTTTTTGCTTCATAAATGTGCACTTCTTTAAATTAAGTGAAAAACCTGCTTCGGTTAGAATCTTTAAAACCGTGCAAATCCTGCCTAAAGTTTCCTCTATGTCTGCCGTTCCTATTATTAGGATGTCATCTATATAAACCACTACATATGTGCGAGTAAGATCTCCTAACACCTGCATAACAGAACGCTGGAAAACAGACGGAGCATTACGCAGTCCGAAAGGCATTCGTAAGTACTCATAATGCCCATCAGGTGTTACGAATGCAGTCTTTTCCACTGAATCTGGGTGCACTGGCACCTGATGATAACCGCTTACCATATCCAATGTTGTAAAATAATAGCAACCATTCAATCTATCAATTTGGTCCATTATTAATGGTAAAGGGAACTTATCAGGTATTGTATTATCATTTAGCTCCCTATAGTCAACACACATTCTGTCTGTTCCATCTTTTTTCTTCACAAGTAGAATTGGACTTGCAAATGGTGACAAACTTGGCCTAATGATTCCAGCCTCCAAAAGTTCATCAACTTTGATTCGCACTACACTCCTTTCATTTTCACTTAGCCTGTACGGCCGTCTACAAACAGTCTTATTAGAATCTTTCAATGTTACCCCAAAGCAAAACAATCTTTAAATTCTGTTAACATAAAAACTAGTTTCGACTTCAACTCTGGAGGTATGTCACTGTCGATGTTTTCTATGTACTTTTCCCAATCCTCAAGGCTGCAAGTGTTGACACGATGTAATCTTTCAAATTTGATGCAACCAGCCATAATTTGAACAGATATACCTCCACCCAGGATATCACGTCCCAACACTACATCATATTGTAATGAATTGTTTGGTACCACATGAAAAAGAATCTCCATAGTAATGTTATCAATTTTTACATTTGATAAAATCTGCATTGTACTATATACACTACCCTGACCAATTCCTATCATTTTTACAACATTTTCAATTCGCTGCCCCTTAAACTTATTAACAATTATCTCTTTAACTAGAGAACATTCAGCTCCTGAATCAAAGATAAACGAGATTTTCTCACCACTTTGTTGAATGCACCCTGTTGGAGCAGCAATCACACACATGTTCACACGTTTCTCAATATGCTTGTCACCGCGTTGGCTCCCATTATTCATTGTACAATTTGTTGAAATATGCCCATTTTTTCCGCACTTATAGCACACAAGCAAAGATTGGTTTCCTCTCTTGAACGACTCTCCTGTCGACGATTTGTGGTCATTTCGTCTACAAGCAGATGCTTTATGGCCTAGCTTACCGCAGCGGAAACATTTTACAGCCATAGTGTTTCCTGCAGTTCTAAATCGTTTCGCCGCAACTCCCGCTTCATCATAGAAAGTAAGTGAACTCACCTTATTAGTAGACACAGCCTTGAGCTCGTTCAAAAACTGTGCTCTTGTTATAGTCGCTGACGTAAACGCCAATCGCCGAATTTTCGATTGATACTGAGCAATATGCGCTAAGACAATCGAAGTAACCATTTGCTCTGTTGACAAGTTCTTGCAACGCGTCAATAATGATGTTATTAATGTTGCAGCATACGATGCCAAATTTTCGTCGTCTTTAGGTTTGCTGCCTTGCAATTTCACCAAAAATGCTGCTACGGTCTCCGAACAATCGTACCGTGCAACAAAAACATTCTTAAATTCGCTCCAGGTCATCCCTGGAAAGCACACTTGTGATAACCAAGCTGATGAAGACCCCTTCAGGCAAGTAGTGAGTGCTAACATTAATTGAGCACCTTGTAGTGGCTCCTCGCCCATACACATTTCTGCAGTAGAGATCCAGGCACACGCATCCATAGAAGTATTGTCAGGATTGAACTCCGGTAATTGGATATTGCTGTTGAGGTTTGGTGCTCTCATCACTCGCAGTAGATTCGTAAAATTTTCATTCTGCTGCTCAAGCAGCATTCGCCATCTTGTATCACTGCTTGCTTCACCACCACCACTGCCACCTCCGCCCTCAAATTCGCCATTATCACCACTGATTCCACGCTGTTCTGCTTTATTATTATTTATTTCTTTCTGCTGAGTAAGTCCCACTTCTGATGACGAGAAATGATTTAACGCCATATTTCTCGAATAAATTTTATAATTCTATTTTTTTATTTTATCGTTCAACGAAGCGATCTCGTAGGCGATGCGTAGACGTGGCCTCCTTGTTCTCGAATGTTCCACTCATTTCTAATTTTTTCTTTCCCTTTACATGCTTCAGCGCCACCTTCCGTCATTCTCGCATCAGCTACGATTCCGCTCAAGCATGGCCAACGCTTGACGTCAAACTTATAATTCCCCTTATATCTCCCTTGTACTACGACATATATATATGTATATGTGCATAAGAAAAAAAAATTGTTGCAAATATCTTTTTTTTTTTTTTGAAACACCGTCGGTGGCCTAGTGATAGAGTGCTAGACTGGAGTCCCAGCTACCCCGAGTTCAAATCCCCACTGGTGCATAATAATACAATCCTAATAATAATTTAAATAATAATTACTTATAATATTTATAATATAATCTTTTTTTTTCTATCTTTATTTTTGAATTTATTTATTATTTATTATTTTTTTTTTATTTTTAATTAATAAAAAACACATGTACCGAACGACATATTTTGTTTTAAGTGCATATGTATTCCTGCATATGCGTTGACTGCAACCTTTTAGAATGCCAATACAGAAAGGCATTATGAGCAACTGAGGTTTCACCACGGCTGGTGTAGGTGACACACTCTTCGAGTGGTGAGGATAATCAAGTGAGCGGACGGACATTGACTAAAGACGGACTTACCAGCAAAAATTGGGAATAATACCAGGACCCTGAGCAGTGGTATTATTCATGTCTGTATGCTAGATTTAGCTGCAGGTGGGGAGGGACAGCTCCTGCTGACGGACAGATCTGTATTTGTTTATATTGAGTGATAATGATATGAGTAGGTGCTGAACTAACTGCGGCTTGATAGGTAGATGCGTGTGAATTTGTATGTGTGATGAGTGACTGGGTGTGTTATATAGGTGAATCAGGTTGAGTGAATGCGTGAACGGTGAATGTGAGGATGAACGTAGGCAGTTAGGATAGCATGGAATGGATGTGGCTGTACTAGTGCTAGCTTTCTTCAGTTGTTTCTTTAATTTTCTCTCTCTGTCTCTCTCTTTCTATCTATTATAAACTTAAAATTTCAACCTTAATAAAGATTTCTAATGGCACGACGGATAAATCTTTCTGTGAGTGTCTGGTGGACAGGTTTGAGTGGCAAGAACCACCCCATCCGACGAGCAGCCGAACCGACTACCGTGCCACCTCTGCCACACCAAGCTGTACCCATTCAAGTCAGACACATAACACTTGCCTAACAAATATGATCGGAGACGATATTTAAATTCTAAAGGAGAAGGATGGTCATGTAGACCGCCTTTTGCACGAATGGCACTAAAAAAGTTTTCAATGCAATCTTGATTTAATTTATTCGTCATTAAGCAGCGCATTCCATAACGTTTTCATAAAATAGTGGCAGAGCAGTATTCCTCTTTGAAATGGCAAAATTTTACCACTTGGACGTAATGGAAACAAATTTGGAACTATATTTGAGATTTCGTCGATTGCACGCTGCTGCGTATCTAATGCTAGTCCAAATGCCTTACTAAGAGGTCGCGAGTCTTTTTCAATTACTTTGGAATTGAAAACATCAAACCAATCGTTGATTTTTTGAAATAGTTCAGCGCATTTCATAAATTTATTTACTGCATAGGCCTGGTTGCACACATCTTTGAAGCGCGCTTGCGGATGTATGACAAAATAGTTTCGTTGCAAATTTCACTTTCTGTCGTGCTGTTAAAGATGAGAGTTAACATACATAAAAGTAAGAAGATTATGGTATTGTACCTGCTCCTCTCACATTCAACATTTCAATACTAATGGATTTTGTAATAGTCAGATCGAAATTACAAAGACCTAAAAGTTCTTCAATAATGGACTTATTTATTACTGTGCCGTCATAAATGAAAATCGTCTTCAAAATGGTAGCGCAGTAATTTAATAAGATGGAGTACATTAGCAAAAACATAAACCATAAACGCCTATGGTTTTCAATACTGCTTGATTTTCCACACCCAAATCGCAAACAGTTGCAACCACTGTGAATCCAACAGTATATAACTCCGATATTATAGTTTTTACTGTGAACTCGGTCATCTTCTGGTCGAAATCGTAATATATAGGCTGTTTCCAACGCCCTTTAAGCCCGCTTACCATTGCCACATGCACTTACCTCTTCGGTTGAATAATTATATCGATCTTACGATCAAATGCCCATTCTTCCCTGCATTTAATTTCATCAAATGAAAGGATACACAGCTTGTCGTCTACATTCAATTCGTGGCCTTTCACAAAAGAAATTATCGAATTTTGCAACCTGGGTTTCACTCTGAGCTTAAGAGCCCATCTTCTCAATGTAGAAGGATGCGGCAATGGAAAATTTTTCTTCCGTAGAAACTTGTAGCAACGTGGTCCAGCAGAATAGATGCATATTGATGTGGATATGTCATCAGTATCACATCTCTATTTTTTTCTCATTGCTTAAGATATCTTGTTGGTTTTTAGTAAAAATGCTGCTACTGGTGTCCTTAAATTTCTGTAGCCTCAACTTCAACGTTGCAATTTCGTCCTCGATTGCTCGCAATCTCCTTTCCAGTTCGAATTTTATGGAATTCAGTGAAAGAACTGTACGTAATAAAACGTCAAATACACAAAACTTAACATATCTTACATATAATTTTGAACTAAACTTATTTACTCAGTTTGAGTGCCTATAGAGATCAAGGATCCATTGCAATTTTCCTTGATATACTGTAAGGACGCAAATCAGTGATCCACATTTGTGCCCTTCACCCTGGGCTGAATATCATTTAATTTCTATTTTTTTTATTATTTACTTTCATAATTTGAATTTTTTCTGTTTTACTATTCTTGTTTTTATTATTTTGTTCGATTCAATGAATTCTGTTTAATTAAAGCTTAGTTGTATATCAATATGAATTATATTATTATGGTAATGTAGTATAAGTTAGATTAAGTTGCATAGTCTAAGGAATGCGACCCTGGGGTAGTGTTGAGGAGAACAACACTGAACATACGACGCGGTTGCAGCCATGTTAAGCATGCGCTTTGCCAATTTCCGGTCTGTCTCTGCTGGTCACGGATCTCAACACGAACGGACGTCTTTTTTTCATCGCAACAGATCACCGACATCAGGGAAAAATCTAATAACCAAAGTAAGAAAACGAAGTCAGGAAATAAAAAGCAAGTGAAATTTGTAAGTATTGTTTTATTTTTATTGTGAAGAAATATCGGGGAGTAGCATTTTGTGCGCTTCCCCTCTGCCCACGTTTACTAGTGTATTTCGGTAGTTGCACTGTGTGTGCTACCGCAATTTCTCGCATTTGCGTCTTCAGGGAGTAGCATTTTGTGCGCTCCCCTCTACTCACGTCTGCTAGTGTCTTCCGGTAGTTGCACTGTGTGTGCTACCGCACTTTCTCGCATTTGCGTCTTCAGGGAGTAGCATTTTGTGCGCTCCCCTCTACTCACGTCTGTTAGTGCCTTCCGGTAGTTGCACTGTGTGTGCTACTGCACTTTCTCGCATTTGCGTCTTCAGGGAGTAGCATTTTGTGCGCTTCCCCTCTGCTCACGTCTACTAGTGTCTTCCAATAGTTGCACTGTGTGTGCTACCGCACTTTCTCGCATAAGCGTCTTCAGGGAGTAGCATTTTGTGCGTTCCCCTCTGCTCACGTCTACTAGCGTCTTCCGGTAGTTGCACTGTGTGTGCTACCGCACTTTCTCGCATTTGCGTCTTCAGGGAGTAGCATTTTGTGCGCTTCCCCTCTGCTCACGTCTACTAGTGTCTTCCGGTAGTTGCACTGTGTGTGCTACCGCAGTTTCTCGCATAAGCGTCTTCAGGGAGTAGCATTTTGTGCGCTTCCCCTCTGCTCACGTCTACTAGTGTCTTCCAATAGTTGCACTGTGTGTGCTACCGCACTTTCTCGCATAAGCGTCTTCAGGGAGTAGCATTTTGTGCGTTCCCCTCTGCTCACGTCTACTAGCGTCTTCCGGTAGTTGCACTGTGTGTGCTACCTACCCGCCGTAACCACATTGTCCACGGGACCCCGCGGGTACTCCCCAGGGTTCTGTACACACCTACGTATACACAACCCAACCGCGAGCGCTTCCCCTGTACGGAGACTCGAAGATTGCTGTCCGCTGGGGGTCATTGCAGATAAACAAATTTTCTGTAATCGGACCCCGGACACGGCGAGTGATACCCCGGAATAAGGTTCGTTACAGTGGCGCCCGAGCAGGGACCCTAGCGACAGTACATCAGACAGATCCCAATACAGGGGCATTCTAGCTAACAGACACTGATCATTGTTTTTTATTCGAAATTAATTTTAACTGAGAACATTTACCATTCATACGAAATGGAGGGTAGTGGTGAATCAGATTCACTCACAAAGTCATGGGTCTACTATTTGAAGCTGGCTGAGCTCACTACCTGCGCCGACGAGTTGCAGATTGAGTTGAGCGGCACAGTGGAAGAACAACGGAAGCAGTTGGCGCAGTTCATCCACAGTGGATGTCAAACGCCAGAGCAAACCACACGCCTTCACAGTCTCCAAGCCAAGTACACGGCAAGGAGAAGACCAGCCTCCCGCACTCCGAGCGAGACCCGAAGTGTGGTCGGCCCCCTTAAAGTCCCCGAAGAAGCACGTAACACACTCTCCCCTACAGTAGACGCCAGAAGCCCGCAAGGGCGAAGCGATCCACCATCTAGGTTACCAGGCCACCAAGCCGAGGCTGACTATGTCGCCCCGGTGATGCAAGGTTCCATTCCGGCAACTCAGGGCACCGGAAAAATTATGGAACAAATACATAAATGGTCAGTAAAATATGATGGGGGTAAGGACCCTTTATCCTTCATTGAACGAGTAGAAGAACTTGCTGCAGCCTACGGTATCCACGTTGATTCACTCCCGCGAGCAATGCCAGAATTGTTGCAGGACAGAGCCCTGGTTTGGTACCGCAATAACAATACCCATGGGACTTCCTGGGAAGCATTTAAGGGTGAGTTTAAAAATTTCTTTCTCCCTCCTAGATACTTTGACGTAGTAGATGACCAAATTCGCCAACGACAACAACGGCCCCGAGAGAGTTTTAAAGACTACGTACTGGCACTTCAGACCATGATGCGCCACGCCTCCTACACTGCTGAGCAACAGCTAGAGAGGATATACCGCAATTGCCATGCGGACTACAAGTGGTATATCCGCCGCACCGATTATCACACACTAGCAGACTTACTTACGCTCGCAGGTGACCTAGAGAGTATCCGCGAAAGGAACCATGCGCCCACGGAGGCACACCCAGAGCCAGCCAGAACGCCGAATAACACTCGCATACAGACGCCAACGATACAACACCGCTTTATTGGGTCGATTAACCCCAGAACAGCTTGCCGCCGATGTGGGCAAGAGGGGCATCAGCGCAATACATGCGTCAACCCACCACAATTGTTCTGCTGGGACTGTGGTCGCATCGGTATCCGTACAATCGAATGCTGCCGGAAGCAGGGAAACGACTCAGGGGACCGTCAGCCACGAGGGGTGGCGTGCCCCCCAGTTCAGCCCCCTCAGACCAAGTAAAACCACTACAGCACGACGATAGGAGGATCTTCGCCAACGTCACGATTGGGGAAGAGGGTGTTGCGGCCACTATCGACTCCGGTGCGACCCGCAGTTTCATTAGCGAAGCATTCGCGCAACGTCTAAAAGAGCGGTGTATCTGGACCCCCTACCGGGGTAAGGTCACCCTAGCAGACGGCACATCCCGGCCTCTCGAACGCGCTGTGCAACTCAACGTACAGCTCGGAAGCGATCAACACATGGTGCGTTTCCTTCTATTACCTGACGCCACCGAAGAAGTAATCCTGGGGCTCGACTACCTGATCCAGGTTCGTGCGAGATTGACCCTGGGCGGTTATACCTTGGAAGTCGGGAAACCGGCCAACCCTGAATACAGCCATTGTGGGGTCACCCAGCATAAGAACGCAGACCATCTAGGTAAGCATGCTCACCCCGGGGCTGTCTGTGACGCTCCGATGGGTGCACCATGTGTTCGGGCAGACTATGTCGCCTCAAACGTTGAACACCGGAATACGGACATTATACAGACGAAGGCTGACTATGTCGCCTCGAACGCTCAACACCATAATGCAGACATTACACAGACGAAGGCTGACTATGTCGCCTTGACCGCTCGACCACAGAATACAGACGCTACGCAGACGAAGGCTGACTATGTCGCCTTGAACGCTCAACCACGAAATACAGACGCTACGCAGACGAAGGCTGACTATGTCGCCTCAAACGTTCAACTCCAGAATACGAATATTACACAGACGAAGGCTGACTATGTCGCCTCAAACGTTCAACTCCAGAATATGAATGCTGCACAGACGAAGGCTGACTGTGTCGCCTTGAACACTCAACTCCAGAATGCAAACGCCACTCAGACGAAGGCTGACTATGTCGCCTCGCTCCCTCGACGCCAACCTGAAGATGCCACTTTCACCGATACCACCACGGCCGCCAGGGGTAGACAAGATCAAGGTACCATACTCGCCACACCGAATCAAGCTAACGGTGCTAACTCCCAATGTGGGCCCTGCAATCTTGGGGCTGTCCATGACGCCCTGGGTGAGGAGAAACACCAACAACAAGTCAGAGCATTCTTGGAACAAGAGCTACCACTTTTCCAAGAGTTGAAGGGGACAACGCACATCACCGAACACCGAATCATCATGTCCGACGATCGGCCCATAAAGCAGCGCTACGTACCACGCAACCCCGCTATGCAGGCGGTCATCGACGACAAGGTCAATGAATTGCTGGCCAAGGGATGTATTGAGCCATCTCACAGCCCGTATAGTGCACCCATTGTGCTAGTACGGAAGAAGACCGGCACGTGGCGCCTCTGCATTGACTACCGCCAACTTAACAGTAGGTCAGTGCCAGACGCCTACCCTCTCCCACGTATCACCCATATCCTCGACCGTCTGAGGAACGCGAAATACATCAGCAGCTTGGACCTAAAAGATGGGTATTGGCAGGTCCCGATGGAGGCTAACAGTAAGCAGTACACAGCTTTCACCGTACCCGGAAGAGGGCTGTATCAATGGCGCGTCATGCCTTTTGGGCTGCATTCCGCCCCCGCAACGTTCCAGCGCGCTCTCGACCGTGTCATTGGACCGGACCTAGAGCCACATGCGTTCGCTTATCTGGACGACATTGTGGTCACAGGCGCTACGTTCGAGGAGCATCTCCGCCATTTACGTGAAGTCTTTCAACGCTTGCGTCTGGCCAATCTCAGAATCAACCCCGAGAAATGTGAATTCCTCAAGACCCAGGTCAAATATCTAGGTCATGTGGTCAGCGAGCACGGCATCCACACCGACCCAGAGAAGGTAGCTGCCATAAGAGAACTACAACCCCCACAAAATGTAAGAGGCGTAAGACGCATTTTGGGCATAGCTTCTTGGTACCGAAGGTTTGTACCCGACTTTGCAGCTATTGTACAACCGCTGACGGCCACGTTAAAAAAGGGGCGACACTGGAAGTGGGGCGATGAGCAACAGAAGGCGTTTGAATTCTTGAAGACGAAGCTCACCGAAGCACCCATCCTCGCCTGTCCAGATTTCTCACAAACGTTTACTCTGCAAACTGACGCCAGTGATTCTGGACTTGGAGCTGTGCTCACTCAAATCATTGATGGTGACGAACGAGTCATCGCTTATGCCAGTCGCCACCTGAACCAAGCCGAGAAGAATTATTCGCCGACCGAAAAGGAATGCCTAGCCATTGTGTGGGGTATCCGTAAGATGCGCCCCTACCTCGAAGGCTATCGATTCATCGTGATTACCGACCACCTCTCCTTGAAGTGGCTAAACTCCATAGAAAGCCCCATCGGCCGCATCGCTCGATGGGCACTTGAGCTTCAACAATATCAGTTCACAATTCAGTACCGTAGAGGTAAACTCAATGTAGTAGCGGACGCTCTTTCGCGCCAACCCCAAGAAACCTGTCAGGTGGCAGAAGTCGCATCAGAAGAAAATGTTCAATGTTCATGGCTCCACAAGCAGAAGGAAGCTGTACGCAACGACCCCGGAAAGTATCCGGAGTACGCTATTGTAAATGGAAACCTTTATCGACACCTACCTCATCATATGGGAGACGAAGACTGTGCTTTGTGGAAACTCTGCGTGGCCACCCCCTTACGGAAGAAGGTAATGCATGAAAACCATAACCAGCCCAGTGCCGGTCATCTCGGCATCCGCAAGACAATAGCACGCGTGGCAAACCGCTACTACTGGCCTGGAATGTTCCGGGATGTTAGCAACTACGTACGTCGCTGTGACTCATGTCAACGCTACAAGGTCAGCCAGCAAGCACCCGCAGGTGAAATGCTGATCACCATCCCAGAAGAGCCATGGGCAACGGTGTGTGCGGATTTCGTTGGACCACTACCACGTTCCAAACATGGACATACGATATTACTAGTCTTCTTCGATCGCTTCTCAAAATGGGTCGAGTTGGTCCCCTTGCGTAGAGCTAAGGCCGAAGGCCTACTGAAGGCTTTCCGCGAAAGGATACTAGCCCGATATGGTGTCCCCAAGGTCCTCATAACTGACAATGGCACTCAGTTTACTAGCCGCATCGTCCGACGATACTTCGAAGAAATCGGTGTCCGCCAACAGTTTACTGCACCGTATACTCCCCAGGAGAACCCGACAGAAAGAGCAAACCGCACAATCAAGACGATCATCGCACAGCAGGTGGGACCTCAACAAAAGAATTGGGATGAAAATCTACCCGAAATAGCGTTGGCCATCAATACCAGTACGTCAGAAACAACCGGTTATAGTCCGGCGTTCCTCACGCAGGGGCGAGAGCCCAGACTACCAGCAGCACTCTACGACGAAGTAACCCTGGGAACGGGTACTACAGCCCAGGAACCAACAGAACGGGCCACACAGCTACACGAAGTGTTTCGACTTGTGAGACAAAACTTAGCAAGGGCCGCCCAAGACCAAGCGAAGTATTATAATCTCCGCCGGCGACCATGGAAGCCCACCATGGGGCAATTAGTACTGGTGCGAGAGCACCCACTGTCCAAGGCGGTTGACAGCTTTGCTGCCAAGCTAGCTCCAAAATTTGGAGGGCCATATAGAGTTATGGGGTTCACATCGCCAGTGATAGTGAAATTAAAACGCATTGGGGCGAAAGGGATCCGCGTAGCACACTTGAGCGAATTGAAACCTTACCATTCCTCGTCCAATACTATCCTCCTTCCCAATACTAACCCCAAAAGCACTAATGCATCTCCTCTTCTGATGATCTCTTCCTCAGACACAATATCTGCGGGTGTGAATGAGCAACACGACAAGAGTAAGAGACACCGCCGCCTACAAACACCCAAAATGAGTAAAAGAAGAGATATCACGCCACCGATCCGACCAAATCAGCGACCGGGTAGGGAGAGAAGCCCTAGCACAGAGACAGACACACTGCGGCTCATCCTTGTCTCAGATGAAGTCACCATCAGTCCACCGCATGACAGTCAGGAGACCACTTTTCACCTCAATAGTAGTGACTCCAAGAGTGTCCAGTCCGCGCCAAACCTGCACAGCAACACGCCCGACGAGGCGCCCTCACCGATGTCACATGCAGAAGTGGTGTGCGGCCCCGATGACCTCGACGTCATGGCCTACGTCACCGTCGCTACAACTGAGGAAACCACTATGGTCCAACCGGACGAAGCTATACCATTTTCAGCCGACACCCCTGCCCCCACCAATACGGAGCAGGAGGGTGATACACAACAGTCACACAACGATACCAGTGACAACGACACGGCCAGCTTATTGAGCCGCATTACCGCTTTTTTAGACGCGTATCCTCTGCCAGAGGGCGAAACATTCAGCACCGTCAGAACTCCACCACAAACGGGGACCATAAGTCCATCTGACCAAACACCCCGGACTTCCGAGGCGGGTATACTCTACGCCGGAGAAAACATTGACCTCTGCTCCAGCGAAAGTAGCCAGCGCCACGAATCGCCGAAAAAGACGACCCTGAGACGATTTCCATCAACAGCAGTAGCGCCGACGGAGGCATTTCCCCGACTGATCATTCAGAGAGAAAGACGGGGTGCCACCTACACTGTCTACGAGCAAATCCTCACGCTCGCAGTCATCGTCCCTCACACCAATGAAGACGCCGCCATCACGGAAGACGCCGCCAATCCACCAGCGGGCGATGATCAATCAATTCGGACTTCTGAGAGACAGTCAACAGGCACTGGTGCCACGATAATAGAGCTGAGCAGCGATAGCGAGACCGCCACCCACGAAGAAAGTGCGGTTCAACCCGATGTTCACGTTCGTAATTCTCGTGCTCGCACAACAACGCCACCACAGGTAACCCAACACCTTGGTCCCGCCCATGGCCGCCGCACTGACGCTCGTGCTCGAGCAACAACGCCACCACAGGTTACTCAGCACCCTGGTCACGCCCATGGCCGCCAACCTGAGACACCAAGTAATACGCCTGGCCCCGCCCATGGTCGCCGCACTGACTCCCGTGCACACCCAACGACGCCTAGCCACGCCTATGGCCGCCGCACTGACGCTCGTGCTCGAGCAACAACGCCACCACAGGTTACTCAACACCCTGGTCACGCCCATGGCCGCCAAACTGAGACATCAAGTGATACGCCTGGCCCCGTCCATGGTCGCCGCACTGACTCCCGTGCACACTCGACGTCGCCTGGCCACGCCTATGGCCGCCGCCCTGACTCCCGTGCACGCACAACGAAGCCTGGCCCCGCCTATGGCCGCCGCATTGACTCCTGTGCACGCACGACGCCGCCACCACAGGTAGCTCGACACCTTGGCCACGCCCATGGCCGCCAAGCCGAGATACCAGTCAATACCCTTGGCCCCGCCAATGACCGACGCACTGACTCTAGTGTACGTACAACGATGCCACTGCAGGAAACTCAACGCCTTGGCCACGCCCATGGCCGCCAAGCCGAGATACCAGTCAATACTCCTGGCCACCGCACTGACCCCCGTGCACGCACAACGATGCCACCACAAGTAACTCAAAACCTTGGCCATGCCCATGGCAGCCAAGCTGAAATGCAGAGCAACACTCCTGGCCACCGCACTGACCCCCGTGCACGCACAACGATGCCACCGCAAGTAACTCAAAACCTTGGCCATGCCCATGGCAGCCAAGCTGAAATGCAGAGCAACACTCCTGGCCACCGCACTGACCCCCGTGCACGCACAACGATGCCACCGCAAGTAACTCAAAACCTTGGCCATGCCCATGGCAGCCAAGCTGAAACGCAGAGCAACACTCTTGGCCACCGCACTGACCCCCGTGCACGCACAACGATGCCACCGCAAGTAACTCAAAACCTTGGCCATGCCCATGGCAGCCAAGCTGAAAGGCAGAGCAACACTCCTGGCCACCGCACTGACCCCCGTGCACACACAACGACTCCACCGCAAGTGACTCAACATCTTGGTCGCGCCTATGGCCGCCCAGGGCCACAGTGCACCACGAAGAGCAGTATTGCCACCTATGGTCGCCATTCCGATTCACGACGCACCCCGCCGGGCCCACAGAGCCCAGCCACAGCGCGTCCTACCATCCAACGCTCTGGTACGGCCTATAGCCACCACGCTGACCCACGTCTCGGCCCAGCTCCTTCGCAGTCTCACCAGCGCGCAGGCCACACAGCCAGTCTCGCACGCCTGCACCAGATGGGAAGACGACCTCACCGTCAGCGTTCATCGACTACAACAATCGACCTACATCCACACTGTGGTCACACCCAACGACGCGACCAGCCAACCCAAGAGTCAACGCCAGGTATAGAAGACGGCTCGACCCAGATCCTTGACCCCGACGCTCTCAGGGAAATAAACGCCATAGTACAGGAGAGCAGCATGCCTGGTAGGCGCCGAAACTTTATCCGGCATGTTCACGACCAGCGCATAAATTTCCACGTCACCACCCAGGGCAAGGTGTACTGGAAAATTCACGCCCCACCGAAGTGAGGGGGGTGTGTAAGGACGCAAATCAGTGATCCACATTTGTGCCCTTCACCCTGGGCTGAATATCATTTAATTTCTATTTTTTTTATTATTTACTTTCATAATTTGAATTTTTTCTGTTTTACTATTCTTGTTTTTATTATTTTGTTCGATTCAATGAATTCTGTTTAATTAAAGCTTAGTTGTATATCAATATGAATTATATTATTATGGTAATGTAGTATAAGTTAGATTAAGTTGCATAGTCTAAGGAATGCGACCCTGGGGTAGTGTTGAGGAGAACAACACTGAACATACGACGCGGTTGCAGCCATGTTAAGCATGCGCTTTGCCAATTTCCGGTCTGTCTCTGCTGGTCACGGATCTCAACACGAACGGACGTCTTTTTTTCATCGCAACAGATCACCGACATCAGGGAAAAATCTAATAACCAAAGTAAGAAAACGAAGTCAGGAAATAAAAAGCAAGTGAAATTTGTAAGTATTGTTTTATTTTTATTGTGAAGAAATATCGGGGAGTAGCATTTTGTGCGCTTCCCCTCTGCCCACGTTTACTAGTGTATTTCGGTAGTTGCACTGTGTGTGCTACCGCAATTTCTCGCATTTGCGTCTTCAGGGAGTAGCATTTTGTGCGCTCCCCTCTACTCACGTCTGCTAGTGTCTTCCGGTAGTTGCACTGTGTGTGCTACCGCACTTTCTCGCATTTGCGTCTTCAGGGAGTAGCATTTTGTGCGCTCCCCTCTACTCACGTCTGTTAGTGCCTTCCGGTAGTTGCACTGTGTGTGCTACTGCACTTTCTCGCATTTGCGTCTTCAGGGAGTAGCATTTTGTGCGCTTCCCCTCTGCTCACGTCTACTAGTGTCTTCCAATAGTTGCACTGTGTGTGCTACCGCACTTTCTCGCATAAGCGTCTTCAGGGAGTAGCATTTTGTGCGTTCCCCTCTGCTCACGTCTACTAGCGTCTTCCGGTAGTTGCACTGTGTGTGCTACCGCACTTTCTCGCATTTGCGTCTTCAGGGAGTAGCATTTTGTGCGCTTCCCCTCTGCTCACGTCTACTAGTGTCTTCCGGTAGTTGCACTGTGTGTGCTACCGCAGTTTCTCGCATAAGCGTCTTCAGGGAGTAGCATTTTGTGCGCTTCCCCTCTGCTCACGTCTACTAGTGTCTTCCAATAGTTGCACTGTGTGTGCTACCGCACTTTCTCGCATAAGCGTCTTCAGGGAGTAGCATTTTGTGCGTTCCCCTCTGCTCACGTCTACTAGCGTCTTCCGGTAGTTGCACTGTGTGTGCTACCGCACTTTCTCGCATTTGCGTCTTCAGGGAGTAGCATTTTGTGCGCTTCCCCTCTGCTCACGTTTACTAGTGTATTCCGGTAGTTGCACTGTGTGTGCTACCGCAATTTCTCGCATTAGCGTCTTCAGGGAGTAGCATTTTGTGCGCTCCCCTCTGCTCACGTCTACTAGCGTCTCCCGGTAGTTGCACTGTGTGTGCTACCTACCCGCCGTAACCACATTGTCCACGGGACCCCGCGGGTACTCCCCAGGGTTCTGTACACACCTACGTATACACAACCCAACCGCGAGCGCTTCCCCTGTACGGAGACTCGAAGATTGCTGTCCGCTGGGGGTCATTGCAGATAAACAAATTTTCTGTATTCGGACCCCGGACACGGCGAGTGATACCCCGGAATAAGGTTCGTTACAATACTCGTATTGTGTTGAAAATTCATTGCTAAAACGAAAATTTAAAATAAATCTGGAAGGGTCGATGAATAACTATCCAAATCTTACTCTTCTACAACATCATCGAGGTTTTCATTATATGATGTGTTGTTTCCATTATGGTCAACAGGTTCGACATTGCTACAATTTGAATAAGTGTACATAACGCGTATACAAAACATATTATTTTACATTTGAGGTTACCTTTGTTGTCGATTAATTTCAGAAATGGGAGCCGCGGTTGAGGCGGATTTTTTTATATATTTAATTAAAAAGAGAAGAGAACATACCAATGCCACTTTTGGTAGATCACTTTCAAATCTATTGCAGACAGACACCCACTTGTCTCTCACAAATTTATTTGTCGGGAAGTGAAAAATGCACATCACTCTTCATGCAATTGTATTTATTGTTTTTGCATCCACGCATTAAGAAACTCATTTTAAAAGTTTTTATAACTTATTTGTTTAAATATCTTATTAAATTATTTTTACATACAATTAGAACTTTTAACCCTTAATTAGTCGCATGGGGTCAGTGTTTTACAGTGTTTAGAGCGCGCTCATGCTCTTTTTAGCTTCCTCACTCCCCGCGGGGTACGCAAATTAGTCGCGTCCAGAACATCAACGCGTGCGCACGTATCGCTGGTCTCTAGAGCGCTGACCGCATGCGACCAGTTACGTTACATTTTTTGGCGGAGTTAAGTTTTTACTTTTATGATTACTTTCAGTTTATATTAGTATATTGTTTATTATTTTTCTTTGTATGTGTGTATTTCTATACTGCGTAATTGCTTCATGTATTTTTGAGTTTCTCTTGATCCTGTGACGACATAAAATTATCAGTAATTTTAATCGCACAACCCTAAACCACTAGCACATATATGCCGTTAAAATATATATTAACATTTATATTTAATTAATTATAATATATATATTTCACAAAACGGAAATAATACGGTACAACAAGAAGAAATTGATATAAAAGGACATGCATCGCACAGAAGAAGACACTCAGACTTAGATCGTGGTCTAAGGTAGTAACTTGGTTGTTCTATTGTCCTCTATTCGCTAGATTATATGTAATAAACCAGCCGATGCGTCCGCACGGTAGGCTAGTACAAAAGAGTCGTTAGTTTATATCAGCAAAACGTCCGCATGCTAGGTTCTTCATAAGACATTATTCATTCGTGAGGTATCAATTAGATCTTTGCGTAAGTCCTTACGTCAAGATTAAGTTTCCACTTACCCTGGTGTAGTGAACACACGTAGTTGCCACGGACCATACAACAAAAGACAATGACCTAACCATCGTATCACGAACACACACAAAGGAAACATACGAACGCAAACCGAGCGCCAAGGAAGGCAAACGAACGTCCGAGAAGAACGATTGAGGGGCTACAAGGAACAAACGAAGACTGTACGAGGTACCAAGAATAAAAATAATCAAGTTTATTTAAAACCATCAGTGAAGAAAATAAATAAACAAGTGAACACAGAAAACCGAAACGAACTATCGTGAGTTATTATTTACGCACCCTTGTTACTCGCTGAGTATACCCTGACGAAAAGAAAACGAACTAGGAAGGTTCGTTACAATCCTTTTTCCTTTTTTTCAGTTTTTTACTGATTTGAAATGTCTAACGAAAGACAAATATTGCAATGGCTGGAAGAAGTGTCCGATGAAGAGCAAGATGTAGCTGGTTCGGATTCTGAAGACGAAACGGTAACGAAACAACAGCCAGTGCACAGAAACCAGAAATAATTACTTATTACAATAGTACCAAAGGTGATGTGGATTGTAATGACCAACTTTGCAGCAATTATAATGTTGGAAGAAGAACAAAAAGATGGCCACTGGCTGTATTTTTTCATCTTCTAAACATATCTGGCATCAACGCATTTGTCATACACAAAGCGAATACTGATAAGAGTATCACACATACAAGACGGATTTTTTTTAAAGAAATTAGCAGCAGCACTTGTGGAAGATCACCAAAAACGTCGCATACAACTACGTGCGAGTGAAGTTCATGATGTGGACGAAGCGGTCCAACAATCGACAGCTAAGCGCGGGCGCTGTTCATCATGTCCTAAAAAGGACAACAAAAAAGTGCCAAAAAAATGCTTCATAAATTTATTTGTCAGCAACACTCGAGGGTTTACTGCGTCGGATGCAGAACAGAAGAATCCGCTGATGAAACTGATTAATTATTTTTTTTAAGCTGATCTCTATATTAACTTTTTTCACACATTCAAACTACTTTATAAATAAAACCAATTTATTACATAAAAATTTTGTTTATTACAAATAAAATTTTGTATTTACTACTAGTAATAAAAAGTAGTAGTAAACTAAATTTCACTACTAAATTTCACTTTTGTGCCCGTTCGAAAAAATGCATATCTAAAATCTTCCACTTGTCAAAAATTCAAAATGGCTACTTTTTGAAAAAATGCATCTACCTCTAAATACTTCTAACATGATGTTTGCTATAAGAAACAGAAGGAAATAAAGACCCCAAAAAAAAAAACAGTTTTTTTCGTAAACATTTTTATCTGCTCTAGTTATTAGCAAAATTATTAACAATAACAATGGCTGGGACTGGCAATATTACTGGAACATTCACCTCGTTTGTAACGACATTTTTTCCCCCTTTATCTGTGCAAAGATACCATTATAATTGAGTGGGAATCATGAGAACAGGGTTACTACAACTTTCGAGAGCTAGCGAGTGTTTCGAGTTAAGGCGGGGGTACAATAGCGCGAGTTGCATAGTTGTCAAAATGTAATCAGCTGTCCACTATTTGTCCTAGTTTTAAAATTAAATTTATATTAAATAATTTTTTGTTTCAAAATGCAGAAGTTAAAGGGGTATCAAATTGAAATGTTAATTGATATAATTAGAGATAAGCCTGGGCTGTACGACAAAGCAGATATTAAATACAAAAAAAACTGATTGGAAAGAGAAAACCTGGAAAGAAATTGCATAAACAATAAATGCAGATGGTAAACTAAAAAAAAAATATGTTTTGTAAACATTTGTTAAATGCTATTGAATTTTTTCAGAAAAGGATTGCAAAACAGCTTGGAGATCTCTTCGTTATTAATTTATAAAATGTGTGAAGAATAATAAGGGAAGTACTGGTCAGGCAGCAGATAACACTAAGAAAAATTATAAATACTGTGAAAGCCTCTTCTTTCTTAAAGACTCTATTGAGCCAAGAGTGTAAGATTTTCAGGGATTCTTTGAAAGCCGAGTACTTAATTACTGATAAATACGTTTTTATTTACTGAACAGACATTCTGGCAATTATAATATGAAAGAAAATGACGAGGCTCATTATGATGGTTGGGAATTTTTAATTGATGAGGGCTGGAGCCATCGCAGTCAACAATGGTTTACCCAAACAGTAACGGTAAATAAGTTAATCAGATGATCCATCTAAGGTTTAGTTATTTTCTTTCACATTATGATCATACCAAAGTGAACATCAGTCGAAGATAATCAGTGCTAGCATTATCACAGTCAGCAGCCTTTAATTCTGATTGCTTAACGACACCGAGCCATACAAAAAAGAGAAAGGGGGAAGACATAAATAATCCTTTTATGGATTTTTTAAGTACATTATTATCTGATGTATCTTCGCAATGTAAAACAACTGAGTCAGATTTTGTTGATAAATTTTTCGAAGCCGTAGTGGCAACAGTCAAGATCAGATACTGCTTTACTTCAGTGCAAAATCTTAACATTTGTTGCGGAAGAATTAGAAAAACTTAAAAATTAACTACATCGTTAATTTCGTTTGCCCAATTATCATTTTCTTGCATTTCATAATTGCAAAATAATTATAAACTGAATTTTGACTGATAAACTAATTTGGGTAATTTATAAGCAGATCTGAAATAGATTTGCAGACCTTTTCTGAAAAAATTATCGCAAAATATATTTAATTTTATCTATTTTTCTTCTTTTTTTTTGTTACTACTTAAAAATGTATAGGCTAAGAAAGCTGATTCATGTTTTTGTTTCTACTGATATGTTATTGTTGTGTTGGTGCCATCTGTTTCTCTGTTTTTGCTCTACGCCAAAGCTTTAATCCACATTTTTTAGCAAAAAGCTTTTATTCAGTAAAAATCCTATTTACGAAAAATGTGATTAATGTGGTTTTTATTAAAATTTATACCAATACAAGGTAGGAATGGAGCTTCTAGAAAACATTAATATATATGACAGTCCGGAATACCAAGATCGTAAATGTAAACGGTTTTTATAATATAGGTATTCCGAAAGCTTTTTACGTAAATTGTATGACTCATTGTCATTCCTCCACAGCCCTGAAATGACCTCTCCATTTTCAAATGAGTCCAAGTAGTTTGGTGGGCAGTATTAAGTGCATTTATTAAGCATCAAGTAATTATGCAAAACTACAACTGCCTTAATAATTTTGTCGACATTTTCAGATAACACATGAATATCGTTCCTCATCACTCTCCATCTGGCCGTCATCACTCCGAATGTGTTCTCAATTGTAACACGGGCATGTGAAACTCTGTTATTAAAATGGTCTCCTTCTTCTGATAAATGGTTTACTGTATTGAATTAAATGAAATTAAATCAATATAATAGAAGAATAGAAGCTTCCAAAATTATTTTACTTGCAAAGGGACGCATTAAGTTTTGCCTAAGAGGAAAAGCACTATCTCCTACAAAAAAGTATGGAAGTGTCACGTTTGAATTTGGTAACAAAGATGGCTATGTCTACCTTTGTAGTTAAAATATTGTGACCCTCCTTTTGGAGGACAAACGATTGACACGTGTATGCCATCGATTGCTCCAAGGCAATGAGGAAGATGCCATGTTTTTTCATAGTTTGCTAGCAATATTTAACCACTCATCACGGTTTGGCGGCGATAGGTAGACTGGACTCATTTCTTCCCATATAGCAACACACGTCTCGCGTATTATCCTCCCTACAATTGAGGTTGACATTTTGAATTTTAAAGCGTATGTGTACCGAGCCCCTCCATGTGCCAAATATCTGTAATGTCCAATAAAAATTAAGTCAGTCATTCACAGCAATCAATTCAATCAGTTTTTTACTCACATTAAAGTCAAAGCCAATCGACACTCAGCAGATATTGGCTTCCGGCGAGATGTTTTCTCCAAACGAAATTTGATGTAATCAAAAAGAGTATTCAAATTTTCTACGCTCATACGAGTCGCTTTTACAAACATTTCATGATCAACGCGCTTCATTTCCTGGAATGTTGTCTCATAAAAGCCAAATTTGTCTCGCTTTTGGTAGACAGGTCGAACCCACCATTTTCTCTTCTTTCTATGAGCTAAACACTCTCGATAGGCTAGAAAAGCCTATATATTAACACTTTTCGCAGTTTTGCAGAATTCATTTTTTAATGTTAAAACTTAAATGCACAAAAAATACAGCACAACAAGAACCAAGCGTTGAAAATTCATATGATCTCGCACTACTCTAATTGTATATTAACATGCGTTTAACATCGACTGCGTCACATCCTTCTTTAGTCGCCATTTTTCACGCATCGCACTCTCGCGCTTTTGTACCCCAGCCTATACTCGACGTTCATTTTGATAGATAAACAAGTCTCAGCCCACTTTTAGCGAATAAGTAAAAAAAGCAGTTGTGCGGACAATTACATTTGTTAAACTTGCTAGATTTAATTGTGTAATATCAGCTTATTTTTTCATTTATTCAATAGTTATTAGGAATACGGAAAAATTTATATTCCTCTTTGATACATCTATAACTTTGGGAAGACAGGTTTTATGTAAAATGAAAAATGTATATATAAATATAAATAATAAAATATGCATTTTGAGCACAAGAAAGTCTGTTGAATTTAGATTTCTTTATTGATACGTTAAGTGACATTTCACAAAATAAACTGTTTCTTTTTTTTTATTTATTATTTTGAAATTATTTTCCTACTCTGATATATTTTCTTCAGATTTTTTTTCTGCTTTGCTGTTTTTATAACCAGCGTTAAGTTTAGCTATGCGCTGTTATGCTACGCTACGTTAAGTTTCTATAATTAGACCTTTACCCCTCCGTCCTCCATGAGGAAAATTTTTTTTTGTTTCCCGTATAAAATACAAAAAATGTTGTTTCATGCAATGAATTATAGTTCGTGGAGTTTGGTTATTATTAACTAACAAAGATACCAGAAAATTTTTGATGCCATCATGCATGCACGCCTTTCCGTCATTTTGTGCGTTTACATGATGTTTTTTCGTGAGTAATGTGCGCGTATTTAAAAGTTATTTTTTGCACATTTATAACCATTTTCGGAGTTTTCCGATGCATCTGGTATATGCGTGAAATTAACAATCTGATTCAACAACCAAAACGGGTGGAACTGAAACAAGGCAATTAAACTAACGAAATCTATTGTGACCGGACGGTTGTTGAAAACTAAAAAGTTGATGAAATGTAGGGTTATGTTGAAATAATGTATGCATAACGTTCTTACCTTTTTTCGGACCAAAAACTATATTTGTACCAGACTGAGGGGTAGTTAACTACTTTTTGATGTGTAAACATTTTAGCTCACGGTATGGGCAAAATTTCAAATGTGTAAAATGTAAGAATAACTGTATCGTAAGATGTAAGATAACTGTAACGTCCAGTTCCCCTCTCGCTCGCACTACTGCGCGGCATGACTGTGCTACTCTAAACAACAAAGAGAAGAGAAGAAGAGAGGGAGAAATTAAAATACGAGCGGAGTCTTCGATCAATTTACTCACACATATATGTACATACGAAAACAAGATGTGTGTGTACATTTATTCGTGGCAGAATTATTTGTTGGTGTTAAACGTATAGAGATCGTCTATAACATACAAGCAGAGAAGTCGCCGTAGTAAACACAGGCGTTTGATAGGTTTTGCATTCGCTTAGTTAGATTGGATTAAAATTAAATATTTTTTAAAATATAAAAACAATATAAAATGATAAGTAATAAGGAATCTAGGTTTCAATAAGTGTATAAACAAAATTTAGTGATAATGATAGCAAACCACGGCATTATAAAAATTTTGCTTTGTACATTAACCTTAGAAAGGCAACATTTTTTTTATCTATGTAAATAACGAAAATTTTAAACAGAAAAAATCAAACTTATTTATTATCAAATTTATTTACTTCAATAAAAATATTTTTATTGAGAAACTCCTGCATCCGAAATCCCAACAAAATAAAATTAATGTGGGTGCCAGGACACTCTGGTATACCGGGAAATGAACTAGCTGACAAAGCTGCAAACGAAGCTACTAAAAAACCAACTCCAATTTTTTATACAGCAACAACATTAGATTTATGTAATGTCATATGTAAAGCACTTGATCAACAGAAATATGATACATGGTTACAATATCAACATTGGTACACCAAATCAAACCCTGACGGTATAAAGCCGAGATATCCTAGCTCCTGCTCGAGAAAACATGCTTCAATTTTTATACGACTCCGAATAGGGCACACAAAACTTACGCATGAACATCTACTATGTGGGCATAATCCAAACAGTTGTCCATTCTGTCACGGTACTTCTTCCGTTCGTCACATACTTGACGAATGCTCATCATTTAGTAACATTAGGTCAAACCTATTTGGACAAGTTATGCCAAGTACTCTTCTAAAAGAAGTATCATCCACAAACATATCGAAAATCGTAAAATTTATCAAACAATGCAATTTATCTGACAAAATATAATAATATACATTTTGTTTTTAGTTTCTAGTCGAGTCGAAAGCCCTGGTCGCTAGTACTCTTTCCTTTTATTAGTTATGATAATTCATTGTTGTAATTAATAATATTAAATAAATAAATTTTTATTGAATGCAGTTAAGGCAACTCTCTGCGCGGTGCTTTTAAGAAGTAGAGAGGTGACAAATTCATATACTTATCATATCAATTCTCAGGCGACGTTATGTAAAATTTTCACATCTAATAAAATTTCAAACCGACAGGAAGAAAAATTTAAAGCGCGAAGAAAAAGATGCAATTACAGCTGCATATACGCGAAAATATCGTGCCCGATGCATTGAGTAAAAGAAAAATAATGGAACTAGGATTTGATGCAATTGCAAAATATTTTTATGCGATATGCGATATAATACATTTTTAAGTTTATAAAAGAATTGTTTTAGTTTGAATTATTTACCTAGCATATAGATTATACATCAAATCCCTATATATGGCTATACATATGTGAGCTTATGTATATGGCATTCAGTTGGCTTAACTATTTACACATCAAATATCTTGCGTGCCTTGCACACATCCATTGTTTTTTTTTCAACTATCACTTAGTTGTAGTTGAAATAATTTCAACTATATTTTAACTAGTTAATTGTAGTTGAAATAATTTCAACTAATTTAGTTGTAGTTGAAAAATAAAATATACGATATCACTAAAATAGTTGATATATAGATTTTTTCAACTACAACTAAATTAGTTGAAATGTAGTTGATATTTTTGAAGTGAAATTCTTTAGCGAGGGTAAATCGAAAATTTTGCAACGGAAGTCGTGATGTTATTGCACTCATACGAAACTAATAAGAAACGAAGTTATGATGTTGTTAGCAGTGTGGTCAACTTTTGTTTTTCAAAATCCGCTAAAATGAAGAAAAAAACGCGTATTTTCTTTAAAAAAGCACTAAATTTGTTTCCTTATACAAGTGTTAAACACTTTATATATAGTAGAATCGCTATAATTCGTACCAAACTGCTGGTCCCTGGAAAAAATCGCTTTAATTCGCAAAAATTCTACACATTTGGGTCCCCTCACTAGTTCGTATTTTTTTTTTTCAATACAAGGTCTGTTTAACCTCTTATAAATCGAAATTAGTTGTTGACAACCTCTTATAATTCATAATGCAAAGGAAAATTCTATGGAACTATGATTCGAAAAAAATCATTCATTGTATTTACAATGAATGCTACGTTCACTTTTTTTAAAGAGATTTTTTGTGTTTTTCGTGGTTGACAAGATACGCGAGAAGAGCCTTAAACTACAAAACTGTTAATTCGTATTTTTCTTATTTTAACCTAGTTAACGTATATCCCAATAATGTTCGAAAACTTAAGTGAAATGGGAGATACGGTTTCCATTTTATTTGAGTTTTCAATGAGTGGATTGCATACATGCAGTGTCATCACCGTAAATTGGCTTTGCTATAATTCCTGGTTACAGAGGTTATAGCAGACATTATGCCCGATTGGAAAACTTAAGGATAACTGTGAGTATTAAGAGTCCTGGACAAACTATTTTTTAAAATTTATTATTTGCATAAAATATTTAAGAAACTCAACAAAGATTTTGAAGAAAAATTTGGGGGTGAAAGGGTTAAATCGGGTGGTCGCTGTAGCCTAGTGGTTAGTGTGTTGGACTGCTACGCAGAGGTGCCCGGGTTCATATCTCGGCACGCTCAAAAAAAAATCAAAAATAGAAAATAAAATTTTTCTACATGGCACCACCTCTTGGCTGGCAATGGCAAACCTCCAAGAGTAAAAAAATGCCTATGAAAAGCTTTTCACTTTGCCGTTCGGATTCGGCATAAAACTGTAGGTCCCTTCCATTCGTGTATAAATATAACTCACACAACATGAATGGATGCAAAAAGCTCGGCTTTGGCCCTCCACGGACTGTTGTGCCATAATAGTAGTAGTAGGGTTAAATCAAAAAACCTCTGCAATTCGTAAAGAATTGCTGGTTCCTTGCGATTACGAATTATCGGGATTCTGCTGTATTAAAAAGAAAAATAATTAAATACATGTATTTTTAAAGCTTTTAGTTCACAGCATTTCTAAATTATACAATCGAAATCTATATTCTCTTCATTACTATCAGCTTCTTCTGGCCATAACACACTCTTTAATCTGAATTCAGAAGCATTATAAGCACTAGTGCTGTTTTTACAAACATTTATGCCATTTGGTATTTTGTAGTTTTCACAAAATGAATTTTCGTGTTTTAATCCATTTTTATATGAAGTGAAGAATTTTTTGAATTGAGGGATTTACAGTTACGAACTTTGGTTTAAAATAAGTTTATTGCTCATTGTTTCGATAAAAAATATTGTTAAGATTATTCAGGAAATGGATTATTTAGTGGAGCATTTAGTGTCTTTCAAATTGAAAAAACATGTTAAAAAACCCGCTGACCGCTAAATCACTTTTTTCCGCGTTTTAATTTTCAAAAAGCACTATATTTAGCGGGAAAAGCGCTGCGTTGGCCACACTGGTTGTTAGTGTTTAGCGAACGAAGTCATATGGGGATCGGCTGCATACAATCATGCAGAGAGCCGACTTCTTGCAGTTTTATCTTAATGTGCTTTAGTAAGAGAGCTTGACTGCATATAGCTGTTTTCCTTTCATGTGTTATATACGTGTGTTACGTCATATTTGTGCAGATAAATTTAGAAAGAGGAAAAGCGCAAAAGCTTCAACAACAACGGTCGCGATTTGTTTTTGTTGCACTCAAACAAAATCAGTAAGTAACGAGGTTGTGCAACTGTCGGCTACATACAATCAAGCAGAGAGACAAATTCTTGCAGTTTTATCGCATTTGCTTTAGTGAGATTTGATATAGAAGTCTCGTCTTGATTGCATATAACTGAACTTTCCTTTCATGTGTTATAAACGTGTACTAAGTCGTGTTTGTGCCGATAAGTGTAGAGACCCAACGAGGAAAAAAGCAATCCAAAAGGTCTTTCGGAGTGCTGACATGTCAGCTGTAGGCGCTTCCTCACCGTATGACACACTATTGCATTTTTAACATTGCATGTCATTGGAAAAAAGCACTCCGTTTTACGCTCTTTATGGAGTGCTTCGAAAGACCTCTTATGAGATCTTTGCGTCAGCAGTTCGTTCGCTGTTTTCCACTGCCCTGCTGTACAATATTCTTCTTTTCGAAATGCTTTGCATCAGCAGTTTTGTTATTTTAAATTACGGTGATCTTGTCGTCGTTTGATTCGGAAACGATTGCTTTTCGGCTGCAAGTGTTCGTTAAAAGCAACAACAACAATAGAGAGAAGAGGACTGCAAAAACTTCAACAGAATGTTTTTTAAATGCTTTCTAATAATTTTCTAATAAACAATATAGTTTCTTTTCTACTGTGAGTGCTTGCGGACACATAATTTTTTTCAAATTAGAAGTAGTTAACAAAATATTCAATTAACTATGCATTTAACTACAACTAAAATAGTTGAAATTTAGTTGAAAAAATTTTAACTAAAACTAAATAATAGTTGAAAAAATTTCAACTACATTTCAACTATTTCAGTTGTAGTTGAATGCATAGTTAATTGATTATTTAGTTAACTACCCCCCAGTCTGATTTGTACCAATAAAAAAAAATGTAAATCAATTTGAAAAAACTGTATATTTCACGGTATCAATTTTATTCAAAGAAAATTAACAAGGAATGCAAATTAACCATCATCTAAATCGTCTTCTCCTTCTGTAGTTGTTGTATTTTACTTGACTTTTGAAGAAATTTGACGAAGCAATTCCGGTTTCGTTGAGTTATTTATAGAAATCAACGCATGGATATTACATTTGACGATCAGGTTCGTCTTCAATGTTTCCAATTCTATCAAAAGTATACTCGCAACGTATTGCTATTGTGATTGACAAATTTGAATTTCGAAGCCTTAAAAAATTAAATTTTTTTTCTTAGTACAAACGCGATATTTTAGAAAAAAAACGTAGTATGCAGTTTTTGAATCTAAAAAACAGTATAGATACGAGCGTTATGTATGCATGATTGACCATTATATTACTAATTAATTTGATATTAACCAAATATTCTAACAAAACCAGCTCAAAATATTTTGAAAGTATAAATATCAGTAAATTCTTTTCTGTAGTTGTCATTTCTTCCAATACTACGTGTGCTGGCTATGGCATAGATTTTCCAACTGGCGGTCAGGACGAGGTTCTTTGGAAACTAGACTTGGGTTCGGCAAGTGGGTATATAGAAATTGTAGTCCCTATTTTCTTCGTCATTTTGCCATTTACCATAGAAAAAGTTAGAGACGAAATTTTGAAATATTTAACTAAAGAAACACATAAGAAAATAAACATTTTTAAACAAAATATTTTTAATAAATACGACATAATAATTACATTCTGCCACTAAATTATTAATTTATAAACATTATTGAGTCTTTTTCTGCAGTTGTCATATCTTCCAATACAACTTGTACTGGTTATAACATTGATTCTCCAACTGGTGGTCATGACGAGATTCCTTGGAAACTAGACTTGGGTTCGGCAAGTGGGTAATAGAAGTTTTAGTCCTTATCTTCCTCTTCATTTTGCCTCTTACTATGGAAAAAGGCAGGATTTACCTAAAACCTCTATATATTCACCAATCAATTCCTCTAGCTTCTAAGGAATTTCGAACTGAAAATCAGTTGTAAATTTCATTTAATCTAATTTATTATAATAATATCTCAAAATTTCGTCTCTAATTTTTTCTATAGTAAAATGACGAGGAAGATAGGGACTACATCTTCTAAATACCCACTTGCCGAACCCAAGTTTAGTTTTTAATGAATCTCGTCCTGACCACCAGCTGGAAAATCTATGCCATAGCCAGCAAACGTAGTATTGGAAGAAATGTCAACTACAGAAAAGGATTTACTGATATTTATACTTTCGAAATATTTTGAGCTGGTTTTATTAAAATATTTGGTTAATATTAAACCACCATTTTTTCTTTCTGACAAATAAATCTGAATTAATCTTAAAAAATCTCTGCCATCTTTGGCCATTATACAGGAAAACTTTTAATTCTAACAGTTGAACAATAATCACGCGCTCTCTGTTACTTTTTGCTAATTCATTTTCATTCTGCAATGGATAATTTTTGTGGAAAATGTGACAAGAGTTTTGGTAGAAATGCTAGTGATTACACTATTGTCCCATGTAGAGGTTTCTGCAATCGTTGTTTTCATCGCACTTCTTGTGAGGGTCAGCTCACGGAGTCTGACGTTAAATTGCTGTTGGCTAATCGTCATTTGGACTATTACTGCAATGAGTGTGTGGTGGTCGCTGGAAGGATTGCTAAAAATCAGGATTCATGTCTGGAATCTCTTAAATCGGTCTTTGAGCGTCTTTCCAAGGCATTGGATGATAGAGCTGATTCTGTAAACGATAAGGTGTCTGATCTAAAGGCTTGTGATGTTGATGAGTGGAATAAGCATTCGATTGAAATAACGGCAAATGGAGAGCGATTATTAAGTATCTCTTCTGAAATGTCTGAGCTGAAAAACTTAAGGCTGCAGTTAATTAACTCAGTTTCTAGCGCCGGCTCTTCCTGCTGTCTAAAAAATTCTTCTCATTCTGTTTCTTCTTTGCATATTGCTTCACCTGCCAATTCTCATATGATTGCCAATATTATTAATAGCTATAATAATCTCTCATGGTCTCAAATTGTTGCTGCTGACTTGCTGACTCACCACTTGTTTCTCCGGCTACTGTTTACTCTCACTCTCGAAATATGAAAAATAATTCTCCAGCTTCGTTATCAAATCTGCCCACAACTGTTAATACTCGCTCTTACAATAAAAAAGGTAATGCATCTCGTCCGTTATCTATTTTGCCTGCGGTCTCTCATGCTGTCGCTGACTCTTTTATTAATGTTATTGACACTAATCGTACTTTGACCTCTGAATCTACTCTCCCTGCCTGGACTACTGTTCGTAAAAAAAGAACTAAAAAAATCATCAAATGTTGTTGTTGGCCTAAGTGAAGGTACTGATCTTGATGTAGTTGTTCAAAAAAAAATGGGCACATCTGTCTTCTTTCAAGCCAACAGTTACTGAAGAGCATCTAATCTCGTATGTTATGAAGAAACTTGATATTGACCGGGATCACTTATCGTGTTATAAACTGGTAAAAAGGTATGAGAATTTGGCTAATTTGAGAAGCATTAATTTCATGATGGGTATTACTGAAAGCTTTTATAATGATTCATTCCAACCTACTCTTTGGCAATCAAATATTAGAGTGAGGCCGTTTGAATTTTTTCCCAGATTGGGAGACCCTCCAACACAAGTATAAAGAAAACTACTAAGAATAGCAATGAATTCAAATCGTTAAAGGTGTATTACCAAAATGTTTCTGGTCTGCGAACAAAATGCAAAGGTTTTCGAGCTACAACTGGCCAGTGTGATTATGATGTTTTTGTAATTGTTGAGGCTTGGTTCAATTGAGATTTTTTTGATGCTGAACTTTTTGATCCGCAACTCTATCATGTGTTTCGCAAAGACAGGGATTCTATCAAGACTGGCTGTAACCGTGGTGACGACCTCGATAGTCTAGTGGATAGTGCACTAGACTTTCATTCAGAAGGTTGCGGGTTCGATTCCCGTCTTGGTCTGGTGGTTAATTCTCATAAACTTCTTATATTCACTATCGATATGAAGTGGATGAGAATTATAAGAATGTGTACAAGTACACACCTTGGTTGGTAATGGCAAGACCACCGAGCTGATAAAAAATTGCCACATAGCCGTTCGGAATCGGCGTTAAACTGTAGGTCCTACCATCGCCACTGTGGTCTAGTGGAAGAGTGCCAGACTCTTGTTTCTGGAGACCCGAGATCGATTCTCGGCTTGGGTATGTTTCTTATCTATCTTTCTTTCTCCCTTCCTTTCTTGGGGCTTTGGTATAAAAGATCTTATAGGTCACAGTGCCTGACTTTCGAGTCGCCCTTCCTTCAAATAATAATAATAACCGTGGTGGTGGTGTATTAATAGCTGTTAGGCGTATTTACAATGTATCTACAGTTCTTTTACGTAATGGGGACTCTCTTCTTGATCAGCTGTGTGTGTCTATAAAGGACTCTAATACTGTGCTGTACATAAGTGTTTCATACATTCCGCCCAATAGTGCTGATGAACTGTATGCTTCGCATGTGGCTAATATTTTACAATTACCGGCGGGGAATGAAGATAATATTCACTTGCGTGTGCTCAGTGACTTTAATCTAAATAAGATTAATTGGTGATTTATATCTGACGATAATTTTTTAACGCCTAGTAATATTACTCATCCTCATGAAATAAATTTAATTCATAGCCTTTTCGGGTTCGACCTAATTCAAATTAATGATATCTCTAATATGCTTAATAGAATCTTGGATCTGATTTTCATCAGTAGTGATATTAGCTTTAAGTTATATAAATGTGGTTTTCCGATCTCTGTCTCGGTTATGCATCACATTCCATTAATCTTAGAGCTAGAATTTTATAAACATAAATTATATATATATATTATTATTATTATTTAATAAATATATATATATTTATAAAATTTAATAAATATATATATATTAACTTTTGTATTCAAGCGAATTATCTCCTCGTTTCAGCATGGTTTTGTTCTCGGGCGCTCCACTGTCACTAACTTGGCAGTCTTCTCGAATTATTGTATCTCTGTTTTCTCACATGGCTCCCAAGTTGATGCCATTTATACCGATATTTCGAAAGCATTTGATAAAGTCTCACATAATATTTTATTGGCAAAACTTGCTAAGATGGGGTTTCATTCAACATTTTGGTTATGGATTAAATCTTATCTTATTAATAGGCTGAACTTTGTTGTTATTGATAACGATAAAGTCCAAACCATATATTGCGACTTCTGGTGTTCCACAGGGCAGCATTCTTGGTCCTCTATTTTTTTGCTTATTTATAAATGGTGTCAGTAACTGCTTTATCAATTCAAATTTCTTATTATATATGCAGATGATATGAAAACATTTACGAAAGTGGGGTGCTTTGCTGATGTTGTTAGACTTCAGACTGAGTATGATAATTTCTCTTTATGGTATTGCAAGAATCGTCTTTCCCTAAATTTAAGCAAATGCTGCCATGTCACATTATCTAAACAACGCTTTGTTAACCAGTCTTCGTATTTAATTGCAAACCAATGTGTTATATGATCTTGGATCTTGGTATCTTGTTTAATTCCAAATTCACATTTGCTGGTCACCTTGACTATATAATACCAAGAGCGTATTGCATTTGTTTGGCATAATAGCTCAGAATTTAAGGATCTATATACGAAAAAGCTATTGGTTACGTCCTTTGTTAGGTCAATACTGGACTATTCATCCGTTATATGGAATCCTCATTATGGATGGCCGCATTAACCGTATTGAGCGCGTACAGAAAAAATTTATTAGAAATGCCCTTTATGCCTGTATATTTGAATTGAATTTACCCTCATATAATGTTAGTTGCTTGCTTGTTATCCTAAAATCTGTAGAGAGTCGTAGAAATTTTTCTGCATTGATGCTAATTTTTGATATTATCTATGGTAAAATTTACTGTATTTATTTATTTGACTTAATAAATTTTAATGTACCTGCTAGATGTTTGCGCCATGGCTATTTGTTTGCTATTTCTAATTTATGCACCTACTATTCTAGAAATGAGCCTATTGTTTGGTCTCTTAACTTGTTTAATGTAATTTCGTCCTTTATTGACATTGATATTTCTTCTATTAAACTTTTTTTTCTATTAAACTTTTACTGTATTTTGTATCATATCTTTAATTATATTACTTAAGTTAAAAATTTTGTTGTCTAGTCTGTAAGGATATTATATAGTCCATTGACTTAATTAGATGAAATGAAATTAATTAGTAATATAATGGTCTAACACGCATACATTAGCTGCGTTTTATTCGCCACTTGCTTCTAGTTATGTATAACTGGCAACGATAATTGTATGGGAAAGCAACAACAAAGAGGCAGAGATAACACGTATAACTATAGCTGTTATGCACCTGTGCATCTGGTAATACTAATGATTAAATAAATCATATCAGTTTTGGCATTGTTGTTTGTGAAATGCATTGCGCGCTTTTGAAAGGTGACTGACACCTAATATTATCGGCAAGCTGTTCTTGCATTGTGATCGCTATGGTGTTAATTTTTCTTTCGGCAATAAACAACTCTAGCAGTGCGATGATTCTGTTGAGTATATTTGAGTTATGCCAGTGCACAAAATATTTTAGCCATTAATGTAATAAGCTCAAATAAATTTGAGTATATAGGCGTTCCAAATAATTTCAGGGTTTAATAATCAATTATCTATGTATGTTACTATTTTGATAGATATCGCGTAATTACTGGACTAATTTACAATTGTTTGCTTATCAAATTCACAGCGGCAGCTCGTTCGTCTTAATATCGAGACTGGCGCGAAGGAACGTCAAACAGAATTGACACATAGCCTTAGTGGGTGGTCACATTGGTGTTCGCTTTTCAACGAACACAGCACATCTTCTTTGTGTTTGGTGCAACAACAATTTCATGTTGTTTGCTAGCAAAACTTCAGTATAACTACGCTCTTACAAAATTATCAGACGTCCATAAATTTGATGGATTGAATAAGGTAGAAGATTTAAATAAAAAGCGGGCTGTAAATGTATAAGTAAAGGTAGTGTTCTGATCAATCGTCCTAATGCTGGAAGCATATTGCCAATTGATAATTTAATATTTCAAACCACGGAAAAGGTAAGTATTCAAATAAAAGAAGTCTTCAAGGTTGGAGCATATTTTGACTTTTGCTCATAACTTCCTTTGAAAGCCGAATTTTTATTAATGTTGCATAATTTTGAATAAATTTCACAAATTGCTATGTTTTTGCTGAATATTAAATATAATTGGGTTAATTGTTCAGGAGTTATGGGCATTTATAAAGAACAAAAATGGTAGTCAGTGTCGGGACACTGCTGTCAGGGTCGGAGCACTGTAGAAAATCAATGAGAAATGAAGCAATATGATTGAAAATACTATTAAAAGGAAAGATTATACTTGAAAACCGGGGAAAGGGACCTGAAATCAAAATAAAAATCCTTCTGAGTGAATTTAAAAGAAAATTTTATTTTTTCATTAATCAAAGAAAAAAAATTAAGATTTGTAAATCGATAATTAATGTCTTTTATTTCTGCAGATGTAAACAAATTATTTATTAGATTTTTGAGGTTAACTAGAATACACGTTTTTATAAAACTGGAAATCACACAATAATCAACTCTTCTTCTTATTTTCTTTGGCGGTCTTTTTGAAATATCTTACATTTAGTGGTTGGTAATACTGCAGAAGCTACATTTATAGGCATGCATTTGGGCTTCTTTATGAATACATTAATACATTTATAATTACAGGGGTGCATTTGAATAAATTTATACTACAGCTCGGCCATTTTAACTATTTGATTGCCCACAATCAATCGACCACAATTTTCTAAATTTTTTTAGGGTATGGTGTTGCCATGAGTGGCTCGCAAGCAACCTATTCTTTCCGCTCTAACCAATGTCTCATTCTCACTGATTCCACAACTCCATCATACGGCAGCTGGGTTATTTGACAGTTTTCAACATCGCGGATGACATACCGGTCATTCGGCAACACCTTGTGAACAACATACGGACCGCGGAACTTTTCATCAAATTTCTTATTCACGCCAGCGGTTGTGTCCATATGTCGAATGACTACGAAATCTCCTTCGGAAAAGGTTTTTGGCGGTCTGTGCTTACTTGTAAAGTACTTCGCATTCACTTCTTGTGATTTTGCTATTGCAGTGGACGCTTCACTGCGGATCTTGTTCAAGTCCGGCGATGTTGTTCCTATTTGCTGGTCCTGTAAATGCTCAGTCATATAATCGATTGTCCTGCCCTTTGATCCACCCCAAACAAAAATTGGCTCGGTGTTTGCTTGGTTGAACTATGTGTTGAGTTATTTAATGCAAATTCTACACCAATTAGCATGCTCACCCGATCGGCGTGGTTTATAGGTTCGGTAGTTTTGCTAAAAATCGTCTTGATTACCCGGTTTACCCGCTCAACTTGCCCATTATCTTGGGCAGAAGCTACGGCGACCTTTACGTGGTCAATATTGTGTCTTAACAAGTATTCTCCAAACTCCAATGACGTGAAGCATGTACCCCTATCACTAATGATACGATGCGGGCGACTATACATTGCAAAATATTTATTTAAACCAGCGATTACCTCTTTCCGGTTCTTTATCGAACGGTATCGGCTTCTTCGGAATACTGTATAAATTGTGCTCGTTTACCCGGGCCGGCGGTGAACACATAATACATCGTATGCAGTTGGCTATAAAACTCCCCACCTTTTTCTTCATATCACTAAACCAATAGGCTTTTTTATCTGTTCGTATGTTTTGTCTATGCCCAAATGGCAAATCTTTTCGTGGAATAGCCTGATTACATTTTCCTCCATCTCCCGTGGCACGCATAATTGCGATTTATTCATCTTATCCAGCCGATATACAAGCCCGTCCCTTAATTTAAATCCTATCCTGTCTTAATGCTACCAACTTTTCGTCTCGGTTCTGCGTAACCTGTATAAGAAAATTCAACTCTACTTGATTCGCGATTCTTGATTCTCTATCTCGTCTTCGTCAACGTCTTCTGTCAAACATATTTGGTCATTCTCATCGGTACATCGTAGCGTAGAGGACACAATTACTCTACTCATAATCTCTGAATGGTAATCTTCCGGTTCGGTATCGTCGGCTTAGCGCATCAGCATGCCTCATTAAAACTCCACTGCGGTGTTGGATTCGGAAGTCATAATGCTGCAATGCTAATGCATACCGAACAATTTTCGGGCATACGTTCTTATCAAAGGTAAGTGATAGTACACTACAGTCGGTCACTTTCTTAAAAGCTATCTTACGCTCCAGAGCATATACTATGGCCAGTGTCTCCAATTCATAACTAAGACATCGTGACTCTGCGGGTGTTGTGGCCTTTTAGAAGAAACATACTGGGTGCATTTTACCATCATCCTGTCTCTGCACTAATACTGCACCAAAACCTACTGCGCTAGCGTCGGTATGAATTTCCGTTTCCTTACATCGGTCAAATATAGCTAAAACAGGCGGTGACGTCAGTTTGTCCTTCAACTCTTGGAATGATTGGCGACATTTGTCGTCAATCTCAAATTTTGTATCTTGTGTTAATCGTTGTAAAGGGTGTGCAATCCTCGCATAATTGTGTATAAACTTTCTAAAATATGAAAACAGTCCCAAGTATGAACGGATTCCTTTCAATGTGGTCGGCATCGGGTAATTAACTATCGCTCGTACATGAGAATCATTTGGTTTCATTCCCTCCTAACTCGCTCGGTATCCTAGAAAGTCAACTGTCTGATAAGCGAACCTATATTTAGTCAAATCCAGTTCCTACCCACAAACAGACAAACATCGTAAAACTTCGGTTAATATTTCGATATGACTGGCCAGATCTTTTGTCGTTATCAGTATATCGTCCATGTAAACAATGATCTTTCCATTGTTTATTAAATCTTTCAAACGAATACAAATATAACATTGAAACACGGCGGGAGCTTTTTTCAAACCAAACGGCATACGATTGTATTCAAATTGTCCATACGGGGTAACAAAAGACGTGTATTTCTTCGAGTCTTCGGCGATTTTTACATGGAAGAAACCGTTTTTAAAATCAAGTGCGGTGAAATATTTTTTTCCCCCTAAATGTTCAAGACAGTCTTCGATTAACGGGGACAGGAAATTATCGCGGATGGTCAATTTGTTAAGACTGCGGTAATCATGACATTTTCGATACTGGCGAATGATATCTCTGTTCAGTAAGTCATCGGTTATTTCTTTTAATGCATTTCGTTGTTCGTATGATAGCTTCCGCGGTGCAAAATGAAATGGTACATCGGATTCCAAGCGAATGTTCATTAAATAATCACACGATTCCGGTTCTTTATTAGGGCATATATACTCATCGGCAATTATTTGCCGAATTCTACCTATACTCTCTTTGCCGAGTTTCGAATTAATGTCAATAGAATTCGGTTCGAAAACGTACTCAATGACCATTAAGTTCAAAATCTCTTCCTCAAACAAATTGTAAGTCTTATATGTTTTGTTGGGTTTGTCATAGTCATTCGACCTGGCTGCGGTGTACCTTTCATGACTTGTATTTATAACTTCTGACTTACTAACGGATTCTAATAGAGCGGTTGGTAAAAGGTTGGCATGCGATAAACACAAACGAACAAAAACACAACTCATTTTTACTTTTAACATCTATCCCGTTTATTTTATTGTGCGCATAGAGAGAACATTAAAAGTTTTTTTTATTTATCATTCGTAGTTCAATTCCAAATTTATGTAAGGCAGTCCGGCCCAATATCTGAGAATCGAAACCGTTGAGAATTGGTCCTTCGAGCATTTAAGAACTAAGTCAAGGAAGTGACTCATTTAATTAGAACAATCCATTTGGACTTTTTTTTTTAAAGAATTTAACCCCATCTGGGAATCGAACCTGAGGCAGCTGGAACTCCAGTCTAGTACTCATTCACCAGGCCACGGGGGTGAACCGGTACCGGTGACATTTCAAAGTAAAGTTACTAATTCACTTCGGTTTCGAAAAGTGATTTTACAATTAATCCTACCATATGTTTTCAGCGGTGTATTTCCGAGGCCGCAAAATTTTGACTCCCTAAACCCACTGCGCACTCTAAACGGGACAGCATTCTTCCGTATTAAATTAGTTGGACTACCGGTATCGAAAAGAGACAAACGAGCTATACTTCTACTGCACTTGCTTTCATCATTAAGAAAGGCAACACTTACTAGGTTTAATACGCTCATCAAATGTATATCTTCTTCTTTGGCATCTGCGGTGGTTACTGCGACTACGGTTTTCAACTTCTGGAAGTATTTCGGACCTGGGCAGGATTTGCGATCGTGGCCAGTCTTCCAACATGTATATCACACGTCCTTCGGTCGGGTTTCATACGGACATGATGGCTTGCGGTGGCCTAGTCGAGAGCAAATATAACAACGTTCTATGCTACTCTTGGCTTGGTTTCACCCCTTACTTCAGTTCCGGCTTTGGTACCCCGCATAGCTTGCCTCTGCTCGTACATGTTTACGTAGTCCTTTAGTTGCTCCATTGTTACGGCGGTGCCAAACAACGTAAAATCGCCAGTGCGGCCTTTCCTGGATGAAAGGCACCAACTCGAACCCATCCACATCGCTTCGTTGTGCAATCGCCTCCATCTCCATGATATAGCGGCGGACAGTTTCAGTCGGTTTCTTACAGCGGTTTTTGAGGGACTGTTACACCTCCTGACAGCTTATAGTACGGCCGTACTCCTTGAAGAGGTTCGCCTTAAGCTGCTCATACGTTAGTGCACTACATCTCAATAACAGTCGAGCGGCTCCGGTCAACGAATTTCGCAACGCTAAAAATTTCAGCAACTCATCGGCACCAACTTGTTGGAAAACTTCTTCCAAATGCCCGAAGAAATCGGCAACACTGTATGACCGATCCTCCTCATCGAATTTAACGATTGCGTGCTCGATGTCCTGGAAGTGGACTCTTCGGGCATGCACGGGTGCTGCGGTGCTTTCTGCTGGTGCGGCGGGTGCTACATTGTACGAGACTGCAGCAGCTTCGGTGCTTAATACGGATGCAGTGGCCATTTTGTTGTCTGCGCTTGCGGCAGCTATAGTGTTATCTGCGGGTGCATGAATGGTGCAATCAGCCATATACTCATCACGCTCCATCATGGCGATCTCCCGTCGTAGTCGAAGGAGTCATGCTGCTTATGCAGCTGTGCCAGCTCCCTATCTAAATCATCGGGTTCCTCCACGATCACTTGCGTTTGTTGTACTTGCAGTTGTTTATTGTCAAGCGGAGACTCACTTTTATTCATTGCGGGTACCTCCTCATGCGCATCATCGAGCGGCTCATTGCTGCAAACACTCAATGCTTCCTCAATGTGTCGGCGGTTATCAGTGTAAATGTTGCGCAATTGCACTACATTCGCCCGCTCGGGGACTTCAATGTTAGCTGCGGTGATTGCATTGAGCAACTGCTGACGTGCCATGCGGTTTTCCCTCTTGTTTCTTTTTTTTCTTAAAGTTTTTCTATTTTACTAAAATTCACCACAAATTCGTTTAAATAATATTATTTTTATATTTAACCGGCCCGTATCTGAGATGTAAATCGATAATTAATGTATTTTATTTCATCGGATGTAAACAAATTATTTATTAGATTTTGAGGTTAACTAGAATACACGTTTTTACAAGACCGGAAATCACACAATAATCAACTCTTCATCTTATTTTCTTTGGCGGACATTTTAAAATATGTTACATTTAGAGGTGGCAATACTGCAGAAGCGACATTTATATTTACAGGCATGCATTTGGGTTTCTTTATGAATACATTAATACATTTATAATTACAGGGGTGCATTTGAATAAATTTATACTACAGATTGGTTAAAAATTATTCTGAATCACAACTTTGGCAGATAAAAAAATCTTGCCGTCATATTAGAACATTTTAAATGCACTTCTTTTTTATAATCGATGCGAGCAATTGAGTTTCCTTTTCAAGTTTTTGGGCGAGATCAATGTAATGAGCAAGAGTGAAAGCGCCCAGGTGCCCCCGCACGTTACTCGTGCAAACTACATCAATTCTTTAAAAAAGTTCCTTTCTCGTTTGAAACTTAGTTATATTTAAGAGGCTTAAGTGTATTTGTGCAATTTCACGGTGTAAAGGCTGGTGAGTCACATGTACAATTAATACCGTGGTTCCTAGTTTTGTTTATTTGCTATTAGCGAGAGTGACGCTACCGCGCGCTGATTTAACAAACTAAGTGCATTGAATATTTGCCGTTGCAGAATATACACATGATACAATACAATAAAATGTCACGAATAACACGTACGGATGAAAAAATTTATTTCCGGAGTCAAAACGCATCATTACAACAAAATTTTCGGTGTTCCGACCCTGAGAACACACGTCATTTACCATCGCATCATTTACAGCAGATTCGCGGGATGCAAAAACCATGAAATGCTACATATTTCCACTTATTAAACCTTATCGAACATTTCAAGTTAACTTACTTTGGTGTTTGCATGTTATTATTAATTAACAAATTACTTTTCTAGCACTGCTATAAAGTTTTTTTACTCTTCTTTTAGAACGCGGTCACTTTTCTTCTTTTATCACATATATATACTTCACACTCTGAATTCGAAATGACGTGAAAAGTTTTCTTTCGTCATGACAAACAATACTGTATATTAACTAAGCGGACACCAGTGAGATATAACGGGAAAAACGACACTGCCCCGACCCTAACAGCGCCTCTACTTATGAAAATTTCGTTTTGCATCTCAAAATTGGTTGACTAATATTCTAACATTTTTTTTAATCTTAAGGATAAGGCTATACGTTTCAATTTGTCTGAACCCACTCGAATTAATAAAACATTAATTCGAGGTACTATTGAGAAATCAAGGATCGCAATTAATGCTATATGAGTAATTGAAACTTACAAACCGATTTTCATTAGAATCGATTCGTTCGGAAACGTGATTTGATAATTTTTACGAACGTATTATTTTTCTTGTACTATTAGCTGAGTATAAGTTTTTATTTAAATTAAACACACGTTTTTTATATTTCGTACTATGTAGGATTGTTCTTTATTTCCCTTAAGTCGGGCAGCCGATTTAATTGGCGGGAATCAAAAGATTAACTTTTTATTTTTTTTTATATATTTCAATTCTCTATCATTGAATCGAACCTGTTTTCAAGTCAAGCATTTTTTGACACTAAGTCACCGAAATGACTAATTTTATTACAACATTCAGCTGAGACTCCAGTCTAACGCTCATTCATCAGGCCACCGTGGCCTGATGAATGAGCGTTACTAAACTAAAAAGTCAAGCTACCTCTGCTGATGTTCTTATTGTTGTTGTTGTCATGCGCGCACCTTTAGGCATAGCATAGCTCAGTGCAATGCGAGTACAGTGGGGCTTTATACCCAAATCGTTGAATATAATTACAAAGTAATTGTTATTATTATCCTGAAATATTTTGAATTTGGATACATTATACATACAAATATCGCTCACGCTAATGGTAAAGTGTTCAACAATTTACATAGTTCTTGTTTCTATATTGTCTAGAATAATTGGGTTTACAATATTTAGCTTTCTTAGTGTCACCGAGTAAATTACGTCCTCAATATCAGTTATTATTGCCCTATTTCTAGCAGTGTCCAATACAAACAAGTGTTCTGTATATAGAATGGATTTGTGTAGTTCAGTATTTTCCCATGCGTCCATTGGGCTATTGTTAATATGGTATAATGTACCTGGAATTAATAAGACGAAATATTACTTTAAGTATTCTTTGTGAACTCTTTTACCTTCTATTAAAACGGTAATGTCCAAATCTTACTCTTCATACAGTTTGGTAAGTTTGATGACAATTCTCCTGTTCGTTTTCACAAAGACCTTGTCCCCGGGTTGCAACGTCCTGGTGTATTTGCTTTTATTGAACCGCTGTAATTCTATTTCCATTACATTGGCAATTTTTCCTTTGACTTCGTTTTGTTAGATAGATTGATAGACATATTAGAAAGGGTGTGATGTACTCCCGATAGTAACCTATTTAAAGGTTGTCAGACAAGCCTATCCTGCTGAGGAATCTCAGTAGCAGGTGTGACTTTAAGGCTATGATATCCCCACTACATGGATGGTAGTGCCCCAGGTATCTTTTCCTCCTGCGAGCGAGTGCCTCGCAATCCATTAGGATGTGTTCGGATGTTTCTTTGTCATCTTTACAGAATCTACAAGTGCTATCCTGGCTTAAACCTAGATTTTTCATATGCTCCCCAGTTTGCAATGCCCTGAATTTCCCAATTAGTAGCTTTGACTGTTTTAGCTTTGGGAGGAGTGCCCAGTAGGATGATCTGGTGTTTTGTTCTTATTTTAATATGCTTTTAAAGGTTTGAATTCCTAACAAGGGTTCTGGACCAATGATAGTCTTGGCCGCTGTGTTCCTTGCCATGTGGTCAGCTACTTCATTACCATAAATACCTGTATATCCGGGTAGCCAGAATAGAGTTACCTTACTAGTCTTGCCTAAAGTGTTCAGGAGCTCTTGGCATTCCCATACTAATTTTGAGGTGATTTCAACTGAATCCAGTGCTTTGATAGCAGTTTGGCTATCAGAGAATATTACTATATTTGCTTATTGTACCCAGTAGCGTATCTGGAGAGGGGGATATAGGGGCCAAGACCTGACAAAAATATTTAGATTTTTCCAAAAAAAAGCCATCAGCAGTGAAAAGTATACACTTTCAACAAACGAAAAACTTTTTTCAATAAACGAAAAATTTTAGGATTTTAAATATTATTTTATATTATATTTTACTTTAATAATAATAATTTAATTTAAATATTAAAATGGGGTCGGATATTTGAAACAATTCTGATTAGCCGCCATACTGGGCGTGCCAATAGGTTTCACGTTACAGTGCAACTGGTTATTAAATACATTCAGACTACATTAAATCTACAATTTCAACGCCAGCTTATAAATGTCTTACTTTTAGAAAGCTTGATAATGGTCTAGTTTTTGGATTGAATTTTGTACTGAATTTTATTCGGATATTGGTTTAACTTTTCCGTTTTTGTCCGTTTTTGATCTGAATTCTGGTTTGATTGTAAGTCAGAATTTTGTTTTATTATAGTTTGAATTTTAATCTGAATTTGGTTTGAGTTTTAATCTATGTTTGGTCTCAATTTTGATTTACTTTCCAGCGTTTGCAGACCAGCGTTTGATCTGATTTCTGGTCTAAATTTTCTATTTGGCGTCTTTTTAGCCTCAGTTTTAATCTAACTCTCAGTTTGAGTTGTGGTTAATATTTCCATCTGAATTGGCTTGACTTTGATACTACTTTGGTCTGAATTTCGGTCCAAAATCGGTCTGAACTTTGTTTTAAAATTTGGTTTGAATTCGTCTGGAATATTGATCTAGTTTTTGTTTAATTTAAGATTAAATTTTTTGATGTAAATATTTATCAGATATTCCCACTAGTTTTTGGTTTGAATTTTGGGTTACTTTCGTTCGGTATTTGGTGTCTTTTTGACCTAAAAAGTTTTGCCTAACTATTGGTCTGAGTTCTGTCTAAATTTTTTTTGAATTTTGGAATGAATTTTAAAACTGATTTTGGTTTTGATTCGGTCAGAATTCTGAGTTTTGACCTGAATTTGATCTCATTTTGGTCCATTTTTGCTGGAATTTTGGTCCGATTCGTGGTCTGAACATTTTTTTTTTTAACCGGTTGCTGCCCGGTACCCGAAAGCGTGTACGGATCTCGTTGAAATTTAAAATGTGTTGGTTTTTTGATCAAATTAGGATATATTTACATTTTAAGTAATGTATATCAGGCTTAAAGAACGTATTTAATTTTTCATAAAAATGAAGTGCTTGGTTATGGAGTTGTGAGATGTAAAGGCTTCATTTCCAAGGCAATGTGCCTGTCTGTCACTTTTTACATTATTTTTAGCACAAGGAGGTTAGACTGATAGGTCTAAACAACTTTGGTGAAGTGTAGTCCTTCTTACCTATCTCTGGTATAAATGTCACTAGGGCCCTCCCTCCCTCCCCTCGTTGAGCATATTCTCGAAGCTATTTTCCAGTCTCCTAGATTTGATCTATACCTTTCTGAGGACGTCCTTTCACCCGTAGCTGTTGCTCCGGGAAAGTGTGTTATCAGAAAGGTTGTTCTTCATTGATGGTATAGCTACCATCTGGTAGTTTTAACACCATCATTGTTTCAACCCTTCTTTTCGCTAGTGGTTTATGAATCCTAGCTGTAGCGGGGGTTCTGACTATCTCTTCACAAAATTTCCGAAAGTTGGCTTTTTTGCCCCCCTTAGTTCTTTGTTGTACTCTGTTAATATCTTGGAGTATTCCTGCCACTCGACCGTACACTTTGCGCTATTAAAGAGTTTCCGCGTATCGGATCTTAATTCGGACAGTGTCGGACTCCACCACGCATCGGTACCTTTGGTACTTTGGTGCTCAGGTCTTTTACTAACTTGACAGCTTGAATGGTATGCATCCACCACTGCTTCGTTTACTTTTTCTACAGTGCTATCTAGCTCTGAATAGTGTTTTATCCTACTTTTTCTCGAAGAAGCTACCGTAATAATCTCTCCTTTGAGGTCAAATCTTATTATTCTATGATCAGAAAGTGAGGGTTCCGTAGAAATCCGCCAATTATTGATCAGATTACTGATCGCTCCTAGTTTATATCACAAAGGTAGGGGTAATTCCTACATTGTAAAATTCTAGGTCGTTACTTATTAAAAATTCTAAAAGGTACTCACCCATAGTATTGGTGTCACTACTTCCCCACCAGATGTTATGCGCGGTGGCGCCACAGCCAATGAGGAGGGGCAGAGCATGTTTCCTACAGTGGTCTACCAATAATCTATCAAGTTATCTATTTGTAAGACCAATTATTCAGACAATGAGCCGTTCTGCCGTGCCTGCCGTGATTTTAACAACCTCTATAATGTTGTCGATGTTTCTGATTCGGTATATTCCATAAAACAAAATGTTATAACTTTTTTAAATATATAGATGTCGTTATCAGCTGATGATTTATAATCTGTAGCTGAATTTAAGAAGGTCCACTTGTTGGGTAGTGCGCTACCCCAACGTCCTTTAAAAAAAAAAAAATAAAAATACTTGTACTTCGCTGGGTGGAGCTTGTTAGTCCAGTCAATATAAAGATTTACATCATAAAAATTCTGAACTGAGATTTTTCTTCAGTAATTGTTATGATAGATTGGGTATGATAGATCAAAAACCACAAAAATCTGTCCTGGGGTTGCAGAGCGACCCTCCAAAAAATCCCCCTTTGGTGAAAAAAGCCTTTTTTTTACTAATAACTGATTAACCGTTAGAGATATCAAAACATTACTTACCACAAAAAAAAGCTTGAGTGATTTCCTAAAAAAAAGATCTTAAGTAATTTTTTTGTTTTCGATACACGGACACGTCGAGTTTTTGTTGAATGTTTCTTGAGGTCAAGAAAATTTATTGATTTTGATATTTCGTCTTCTAATTCATGTGTGAATTTAATAGAGTCATATTGTGTGTTAAGCATTTTTAAAATTTGAGGTATTTTTTCTTTTGTTGTAATTCCGAAGACGTCGTCAACATATCGATGCCATACACTAGGAAATGGATCATTTGTATTTAATGGAGAGAGTGGGTTTCCCATACTTGCTCCCTGGTTACTTTTGTAATATTCATTCCTGTATTGAAAACAATTATGTGACATGCAGATTTCTGTTGTTTTAATGTAGGTATTTAAGCGATCTTGTGATACATGATGTATTTAGAAATGTGAACGGAGAGCATTTATTGCTTCTGGTATCGGAATGCTTGGGAACAAAGTTGTTACATCAAATGACACCACGACTTCATTTTCTTCCATCATAATGTCTTTGATTTTTTCCACAAATTCAAATGAGTTTTTTACGGTGAAACCATTGACAGAGGTGAATTTACATTTGAAACTATTTTTCTCATTTTTTCCCCTGTTATGTGAATTTTGCGTAGTCCATACAGTTTGGGTACTTCAGGGTTTGAGACACGTAATTTGTATGATGGTACATTAAACACTTGGTTTATAATATTAATGAGAATCTTTGCGTCATTTTGCATCTTGTTTAGCGGTGATCTTTTAAATTTAATGAAATTTTCTTCATTTATCGATGCTTTCATACGTTCGTCATAATCGCTTTTGTTTATGACAACGATTTGGTTGGCTTTGTCTGCTTTTGTGTAGAAAACATTTTTACCATCTTTCGAAGACTTTCTAATAACCCTGAACACTTGCTTTTGAGGTTCCTAGTGTCAATGTGTGGTTTTCGATGAATAGCAGATGCTTTTTTGCGAATTTTGTATTTTGGTTTATCTTAAATTGAAGATTCGATCTCAGCAATTATATCGTTAGTTGGTTCAACATCAGGCTTAATTGTGAAATTTAACCCTCTGTTCAACAAATTTATTTCATCTTCGTTAAAAGTTTCATTCGACAAATTCACTATTAGATTATCAACCTGTTTCACGGTGGGTTTCGAATGTATCAACCTTTGTGAAATTAATAATTTTCGTAATTTAATGTTTTGGGTTTTCCTTTTTTCATGAAAAACCCTATCACTTATACGAATGAAATTGCTGTGTTCACTTTTGGAAAAGTCGTATGTGAAAGAATCAAGATGTTGATCGATTTTTAAACGTAAACTATATATTTTCAACGGCTTGGCGTCTACATGTGCTTAATGGTAGTCTAATTCGTTATTTATCTAGTCTAATTGGTCTGTTTTTTTATGTATAATCTATATGCTTAGGTAAATAATTAAAATTAAAATAACACTTTTATAAACTTAAAAATTTATTTATAATCTTTTATATATAATAACCGAATTCACTATAAATTGCAAATGGTCTCGCATCATTTTTATTCCATATCGCATATGTTTGTTGTTGTGATAGCAGAAATATTTTGCAAATCTTTTACTCAATGCATCGGCCACGATATGCTCGCATATACGCAGCTGCAATTGCATCTTTTTTTCCGCGCTTTAAGTTTTTCTTTCTGCCGATTTGAAATTTGATTAGATGTGAAAATTTTACATAACGTCACCTAAGAATTGATTTGGCCAGTGCTGTCGCTGTCACTTAAATTGAACTTTTTCACTTCACTTTCAAGCCTAACACTTCGTCACTTCCTCTTTCATAAAACACTTCGGTTTCCCAGTTTCAATGAAAAACTAAAATCGATAAAAAAAAAATCTAAATATGCTCTCCACTGTAATATTCTCCGACTGTAGCCAGATCGGTGTGTTTGAATTTATATTCCCTATAAAAAGTAAAAAGATACCATTTAGCATACATTTTTTCGTACATTTTGAGACCTTTTGTGTTTATTTAAATACCTATGTAGCAACACCGATGACGAACTGTCATATAATTTATTAGAATTTGGTTGAAAATGAAGATGTAGACGATTTAGAAGGCGAGTAGAGGATTTTATTTCTGAATGATTTTTTGCAAAAAGGCGCAGTTTCGAAGAATTCTGCCATTTTGTTTTTGGCTTGAAAAATTCACTAAAACAAATTATGTACGCTCATTCAAAAATTTTTGTCGGAGCCTTATTGTGTCTGCAACACGGTAGCGCTCCACCAAAAGTTTTTTTTTTGCAAACTAAGCACATAAAACCAGATAAATTGTGAAAATATGCCAATTTCTTATTACGCATCAAAAGAACTTTTTTAAAAATCACTTCGATTTTTAAATAATTTCACTTCACAAAAAAATTTCAAAACGACAGCCCTGGTTTGTAATCTTACATCATTGATGTCTGAGACTAAGTTGTTTATTATGAAAAATTTTGCCTCGAAAGTTTTCGAGGCAATTTTGCCTCGAAAGCAGCCTCGAAAGTTTACAACAATGTTTCAGTGTTGCCATATTTGACATTAAATTGGCTAGCGCATCATACATATTGCAAACTAAATTCTGTTTGTTGAAGGGCAATATTTTCATCACCTTTCAGACACATTCTCTTACATGTATTTCTGTTTGTATTTTCTCTTTTATTTATATTTCGTATTTATTCTTCTTTTATCTTGGACTAATTATGGTATAAATATCGATATATATCAAAAATGCTTTTGGGAGAACAGATAATTTCTAAATGTTAATGTTTTGGTTTTATTATATTTTAGAAATATTTGTTACATTCAAATTTTGCATTTCATTAAAGAGCTCTGAAATGTTCAGCAAATTATAGACCAAAATGAACGTTATGTAGTGTAGGAACCTATAAAATTGTAAGAGCGCATCTACAATTCACTTAGCATTTTTTTCAGCATCTTATCATTCAGCGGTTAATTATCGATACCAAGCATATGTTTGGAAGTGTAAACAAATATTCGCTTATTTCGTAATGTCATTAATGCTCCTTTTGGTCGATGGTTAATATTGAATTATTTATGGAAGTTTATATTTTTTAATTTGTCATATTGATTACGTGAATTCTTAAAAAATATATAAATAAAACATTCTTATATGTAATGTTTCTATATTTAAAATACAATGAATTTCCAAACGGAAACATTACAAATATGCTCAAGACATTCTCCCTTTACTTTCAGTTCAAAGTATTAAATATATGAAAATAGATGAAATATATATATACATATATATATATATATTAGATGTCTTATTTTGCTAAAGTATTTCAGATCGTCATTGTGACAGCAGAATATGAAAATAGGGTGGTAAAAACCAATTAAAATGAAAAAACAATGGATGTGTGCAAGGCACGCAAGATATTTGATGTGTAAACAGTTAAGCCAACTGAATGTCATATACATAACCTCACATATGCATAGCCATATATAGGGATTTGATGTATAATCTAGATGCTTAGGTAAATATTTCAAATTAAAACAATAGATATATAATAGCCCAATTCCCTATAAATTGCAAATGGTCTTGCATCATTGCAAATCCAAATTTTTATTACATATCGCATATATTTGTTGTTGTGATAGCAAAAATATTTTGCAATTTCTCCAAATCGTAGTTGCATTACTTTTCTTTTACTCAATGCATCGGACACGATATATTCGCATATACGCAGCTGTAATTGCATCTTTTTTTCCGCGCTTTAAGTTTTTCTTCCTGTCGATTTGAAATTTTATTAAATGTGAAAATTTTAAATAACGTCAGCTGAGAATTGATTTGGCGTATAAGTATATAAATTTGTACACACATACGCCAAATCAATTCTCAAGCGACGATAACTGCTTTCCGCATTTAACCTTAGAAAGCCAACAGGGGTGACCAGTCACCCCAAAACTTTTTAAAAGCACCGCAAAGAGATTTGCCTTAACTGCATTTAATAAAAATAAGAATCAATGTATTTTTATTGAAGTAAATAAGTGATTTTAAAATAAATAAGTTTGATTCTTTCGGTTTAACATATTTGCTAATTACATAGATAAAAAAGTGTTGCCTTTCTAAGGTCAACGCACAAAGCAAAATTTTTATAATGCCGTGGTTTGCTATCATTATCACTACATTTTGTTTATACATTTATTGAAACCTAATTTCCTTATTACTTATCATTTTGTATTGTTTTTATACTTTAAAAAATATTAAATTTTAATGCAATCTAACTAACCGAATGCAAAACCTATCAAACGCCTGTGTTTGCTACGCCGACTTCTCTGCTTGTATGGTATAGTCGATCTCCACACGTTTAACACCAACAAATATTTCTGCCACGAATAAATGTACACACACATTATGTTTTCGTATGTACATATATGTGTGAGTAAATTGATCGAAACATAAACAAACTCCGCTCGTATTTTAATTTCTCCCTCTCTTCTTCTCTTCTCTTTGTTGTTTAGAGTAGCACAGTCATGCCGCGCAGTAGTGCGAGCGAGAAGGGAACTGGTCGTTACAGTTATCTTAATCTTACGTTACAGTTATTCTTACATTTTACACATTTGAAATTTGGCCCATACTGTGAGCTAAAATGTTAACACATCAAAAAAAATTTAAATTTGCAAAACTGGATGCGCTACTCCGAAAACCGTGATTTTAAAAGATGTTTTACAATAGGTTTGGGATTTTGTAATAAAAAAGCATTCAACTTGTATATAAAAGATTTTCAGATATCCATACCTACGTAAAAAATGCCGTTAAAGCGAATGGCGTTTTTTGATACAACTGAACACAAAGCCAACCGTAGCGCCTAAAGTGGCTATTTGGCACCTTTTTTTTACTAATTTTCAAATTCACCCGTTAGGATTTTAAAGAAATTGGTAATTTTTTAAAAATTAAAGCACGTGGGATTGTAGGTAATTCAATTAAGTTTATTTTATATATATATATATATATTTATTATGTAATGTAAATTTTATGTAATGTAAATCGTTTAACTTTTGCAATACTTCATATTTTAGGTCTTATAATCTTCATCTCATCTTAAGGAGCCCTGCACTTTCTTGGTTTGGAAAAATCGATTTTTTAAAAAGCGTGTAATTTGAAAGTATTATATTTCAAAAGTATTTTGTAAAAATTTCAGAGAGAAACTCGAAGTGCTTTCGTAGATATAGACGATTATAGCGGCGAGTGTCAGTCAGGCCAAAACAGTCGCGCAGCGCTTCGGTATCACTTTCGGCTGTTCAGAAAGGCTTAGCTATGCTTTCGTCCAGCACCTCCTGATTAATAATTCCAGACTGCTATTGCATCAGTCACCGATCTGTGCGTTATGCAAATGCACCTCTCGGTCGTATTGGGCGGGAGGAAGGTCCGTTGGGATTCGTCGTCGTTTTAGCCGATAGCTAAAACTTTGAACCCGTTCTTCTCAAAACAAAGTTTTTGCCATTGGCACGTACGGTCTAAAATTTAAATATGTTTTTCTATACAACAATTGCCCCAGGACATAATAGAAAAAAAGTTTGGTCAATGTTTTCCTCAATTTGCAACGTTGTACTTTCGTAAAAGTAAAGTTTTTTAAAAAACTAACTTGTCCGCAAAATTCGCATAGTTGGAAGGTGGTAGAATTTATATATTTTGGTCAAACAGCCTCTGTTTTGGATCCATGTAACTAATCACCTATTGCATTTGGAAATTTTTATCGAACACGTTTTTTATTTAATCTTTCGAAACATTTTTTTTTCAAAATCAAAAATAGTTTTGACTTTTTTTATCAAAAAGTGAACAATAGGAAACATTTTTTATTTTTATTTGGGTCAAAAGAAAGCCCATGTATTTTCCTTTGAGTGTTTATCTGACAAAATGAACGGCGAGTAACTCGGTACACCGGATTCATTCAGCTCAATCGATTTTAAGAGTGGGTTCCCTTGAGATGAAATCCTCTATGTGTCAAAATAATTCCGCAGTCAGAAAGTACCTTACTATTAACCTACCAGCTCTGGAGCGCATTAAAATAACATTAACCTTGATCAATTTTTAGCGTATGTCGCTATTATAATATAAAATTATACCGGTGCGGGGAATTTGATTGAAAATCGGAGAATTTCTCGAGGGCAATCGAGGAGACAGAAAAAATGAGTTGGCATCCCTGCAAACCGCTGATTTGCACTCTGGTTTTCTAGTTAGTGAAATGGTGCCTTCATGTAAACTAGCGCGAAAACTCGAAAGTTTTGGAGTTTAAATGAGGACCCTTAATATACTTATCTATTAACACAAACTATAAATGCTATGATTTTTGCAAAAGAAATAAAATAAAGAAGAAGTAAAGCAAAAATATATTCCATCGCATGAGCACATGTACCGTCGCCTGAGAATTGATTTGGCGTATGTGTATAAGTATTCGTATGCCTATACGCCAAATCAATTCTTAGGCGACGCTATGTTTGTTGAATTTATATGTATATATGTAAAATAAATTCAAAAATCGTTTGTATACATGTTATCGTAGCAGCAATATATGAAATTTAACATGTACAAAAGAATTAAAACTGCACCTCATGTTAAAATCAGATTGTAACAGAAAACCGAAGCATAGCAAATTGATGAGCTGCAACTGTTTAGCAATTGATGAGTGTCGTGAATGCAGCCATTGGTTGCATTCAGAGGACACACCGGAGGCTCAACAGCGGTTTTATTTTTTGAGAAACAAAAAAGTGAAAACATTTTAATTTTATCAAAGGCAAAAATAATGAAAGATACAAAGCTCTATTTTCTTTATCGCTGGATTACTGTCAAAATTCAAAAAGTTTTTGCTTGTTTTTGTGTTAATGCTTGTAATTTTTGACGATTGAAATCAATACTAGAAAAACCGCGTAAAAGTAAGTATGCATATTTAATAAATATCAATAAATTGGTAATGAATTTATAAATACATATATATATATATATATATATGTATATACATATATATGTATATATATATATTAGATTTGGAACTGGAAGAATTTTGGTGTGAAATTTTTCATTTAAAGAATGCTTTAAATGAAAAAATGCTTTCAAAACTGGAAAAATTTATTGGAGCAATTTTAAGTTTTCCACATAGCAGTACAGCGGCAAATATAATTTTTCCTCAATTGAATATAATTAAAGACATAAAACGAAATTGCTTGCTGACTGCAACTGTTAATGCAATAATGGTTGGTAAGAAAAGCTACAAAAAAAATGATGCCTCCTTCTAGGTACCTTCGATTAAGGTGGTTCAAAGTACCATAAATAACATTCTACTTTTTTTACCCGGTTTTGAGAAGAAAGAAGACAAGTTTGTTGTAGTTTTTTAATCATTATTGCTTTTTTTTTATTATTATTTACTGATACTTGAGTTAGTTTCCAAAGAAGCAATATTTGGTTTTTATATGAATTTGTTTTATTTTCATGAATTTTTAGCTTTAAGTATGACTGAAGTTGTAACAGCTGTTACAATAAAAAAATGTATTTTTTTCTAATAAAATTTCTATACATTAGTGCAACTGTTTGCAATTATCGAAGACTTTAGATTCAAAGTAATACTTATTTGAAAACATGTAAGACATTTTGAAAAATTCCTCCCCTGTAAAGCAAAATCCTCCTCTTAAAAGGAAAATCCTCCCCTTAAAATTTTCAAAACGACAGCACTGTTGTCAACACATCCAGCAGACAAAATGTATGAATGGATGAGTTTGACGTGTTCGATAAAACAAATATTTTACATTTCTTTTGGCAAATAATATTCAACACTTACAGTATTTATATATTCTTTATATACAAATATGTAAACGTTTGGTTGCTGTTTTGCATATTTCATATAGCACTAGTGATCGGCCAATAAACTTTTTTTCAAACTTTGTAACAACATAAATTATAAACCATTCGAAATATTTAAGTACAATTAGATCATATACAATCCAAAATTTAATTTTAATTGATTAACTACAAAAAATTTAAAACTTATTACCTATTTTTTTACGTTTTTGCTGTTTTTCTTGAAATAGTGGTGTTTTTCTAGTTATCGGCCTCTTCTTTTTAGTGATCGCCAAAAAATCTCTATTTATCAGCCACTTTTTCTTAGTGATCGGGAATAAAATCTCTAGTTATATATTTTTTATCGCTTATTTTGATAATTTTGATTAATATAAAAAGATTTATTTATTGTTTTTTTTGTAGACTATTGCAATTCAGAGTAAGTTTGTTAAAATTTTTGAATGAGTAAACTCTTTTAAACTTTTGAATATTAAACTATTATTATTATTCTTTATTTAATTTTTGATTTTCTTTGTCACCCTATATATTTTTTGTAATTTAATTAATTTTGTATTGCATTGTAAGGACGCAAATCAGTGGTCCACATTTGTGCCCTTCACCCTGGGCTGAACATCATTTGATTTCTATTTTTTTTATTTACTTGCATAATTTGAATTTTTTCTGTTAAAGTTAGTTTTACTATTCTTGTTTTTATTTTTTTCGATTCAATGAATTCTGTACGCCCCTGAATTAAATCTTAGTTGCAAGGCCGTATTTAGGGGGGAGGTTTTGGGGGTTCTTTTTAAAAAGTCAAAAATATAAAAAATAAAATAATAAATCTTAGTTACACTATGCGATCAGATTCGATTTGTTTTCTTTGACATGAGGTTTGACTTTGGATACAAAAAGAGAAGGTGAAGCTGAGCAATTCTGCATTTATAGTTTTTCTAGGTCAGTAACTGTTTTTTATTTACAGTTTCGGGTTTAGGGCTCATCTGAAAGGTCATGATTTCGAAGTTTGTAACACGCCAGTGTTCAGCTCTCCAATTTTTAAAAATGACCAAAAATTCTATTTTAGGGTTTTCCATCCCATTTTTTCTAAAACGTAACGTGATGGGAAATTTTTGACCTCAGATTCGTGTGCAGTATAAAAAATTCATTCACAAATACTAGGAACCATTTTATTCGCAAAGCCCATGTAGGGCAGTAGTAGTGGATCAGCTCCAAAGTTCTAGGAAACAATCTTAAAATGTAATTAATTCTTTAACCCATTATTGCTTAGAGCACCCCGACTCGAAAGACCTCTTTCAATGCAGTAACTGCACGAATTTTGGGAATATAAGCCATAATCATTTGAAAAAAATGAGCTTCTGACTATTTTTAGTATTGTTTTGAGGTAATTGTTTTGAGGTCGGGCTCATCATCAGTAATGGAAATTCAATGTCAATTTTCTTCGAATGAAAACCCCCTCCCCCCGAAAAATAATCCTGGCTACGGTCCTGCTTAGTTGTATATCAATATGAATTGTATTATTATGGTAATGTAGTATAAGTTAGATTAAGTTGCATAGTCTAAGGAATGCGACCCTGGGGTAGTGTTGAGGAGAACAACACTGAACATACGGCACAGAAGACGCGGTTGCAGCCATGTTAAGCATGCGCTTTCCCAATTTCCGGTCTGCCTTCTTGGCACGTATCTCAACACCGACGGACGTCTTTTTTTCATCACGGCAGATCACCGACATAGGGGGCAAATCCGATAACAAAAATACCAAAACGAAGCCAACTAATAAAGAACAATTGGAATTTGTAAGTATCGTGATATTTTTATTGTGAAGATAATACCAGAGAGTAGCATTTTGTGCGCTCCCCTCTGCTCACTTCTACTAGTGTCGTCCGGTAGTTGCACTGTGTGTGCTACCGCACTTTCCCGCATTAGCATCTTCAGGGAGTAGCACTTTGTGCGCTCCCCCCTGCTCACTTCTTTCTACTAGTGTCTTCCGGTAGTTGCACTGTGTGTGCTACCGCACTTTCTCGTATTTACATTTTCAGGGAGTAGCATTTTGTGCGCTCCCCCCTGCTCACTTCTACTAGTGTCTTCCGGTAGTTGCACTGTGTGTGCTACCGCACTTTCTCGTATTTACATCTTCAGGGAGTAGCATTTTGTGCGCTCCCCTCTGCTCACTTCTACTAGTGTCTTCCGGTAGTTGCACTGTGTGTGCTACCGCGCTTTCTCGCATTAGCATCTTCGGGGAATAGCATTTTGTGCGCTCCCCTCTGCTCACTTCTACTAGTGTCTTCCGGTAGTTGCATTGTGTGTGCTACCGCGCTTTCTCGCATTAGCATCTTCGGGGAATAGCATTTTGTGCGCTCCCCCTATCCACTCCTACTAGCGTCTCCCGGTAGTTGCACTGTGTGTGCTACCTACCCGCCGTAACCACGTTGTCCACGTGGCACTGCGTGTACTCCCCAGGGTTCTGTACACACCTACGTATACACAACCCAACGGCGAGCGCTCCCCTGTACGGAGACTCGAAGATTACTGTCGGCTAGGGGTCATTGCAGATAAACAAATTTTCTGTAATCGGACCCCGGACACGGCGAGTGATACCCCGGAGTAAGGTTCGTTACAGTATGTATTGCATAATTCTTACTGTCCTTTTTACTTTTAAATTAAATTGTTTTATTTTTACTTAAATCTAATCTTAAAAATTCATATATGTAACTAATGCCTGTAATATATAAGATGTAAATCTTGTGGCATTAGGAATGCTTTGAAATAAATAAATAAATATAAATCCTATATAAGCTACTAATTCGTAACCCAGAATTACAGATTTGATTCCAAATATCTTCTCTGAATAAGGATATTGAAAGAAAACTACCACTACCGTTCTATAAACATATGTGTTGTGTTTTTCTCATTACTACTAGTCTGAATAACAGTTCGTTATTTCAAAGTCTAATACATGAGAGTGTGTGTGTTTTAGAAAAATGATTCTAGATGTAATTTTTTCTGAACGGGCCACTTTCGATCAGTTCGTGATAGTTTTTTAGTAGACTTAAGTAACATGAACTTAACCCATGACTTTGAAAATTAAACCCTAGATTTAATTTTCATGGTCTCCTAAAAAACTACAATGAACTGATCGAAACGGCCGACAGTGGATTATTTGAGGAAAAAATCTCATTTTTCGAGTTGTTTTTTTTTCAAAATGTAATGATGTAGTTTTTTAGTTAAATATACAATGATTAAGAATACAAAATGAAATTATCTTCCACAAAACATTTTATATTTTTCAGTCTGGATTTTTAAACATTTGCTAAGATGGTTATTATCCGAAGTAAAAATATTTTTAATTGTATCACTAATTAATTGAATAATTACAATTTATTAAAACAACTAAAAATACAATTTAGTCTAACTTTGATAGCTTATATCTTATGATTGACACATTGTAATTAACCTTTACTTTACTACGTCTTCTTTTCCAAGTATGTGGAAAATAGCATTAATTTTACCAGTAGCTAAAAAACCATCTGCGAATGCAATCAATGATTTTCGACCCATTAGTGTTTTGTCCTCTTTATCTAAAATATGTGAAACACTCATGTCCGAGCAAATCTCAAATTACGTATTTGAAAACAATCTGCTCTCACCATTTCAATCTGGGTTTCGAAAGGGCCATAGCTGTTCTACTGCAATGAAAATTATGGACGATATTCGTGTGCCTTATGATCAGGGGGATCTGACTCTTCTTTGTCTTTTGGACTTTTCAAAAGCATTTGATTCTGTGAACCATCTGTTTTTATGTCAAAAGCTAAAGTCCTATTTTGGGTTTTGTGCAAGCTCAATAAAGCTAATGAGGAGCTATTTGGAAGGGAGAACTCAAAGAGTAAGAGTGGCGGATTCCTAGTCTCAGTATAAATCGGTAACAGCTGATGTACCACAAGGATCAATTCTTGGTCCTTTGTTGTTTAGTCTGTTTATTAATGACATCTTTGTTGCATGTAAAAATGTTAATGTTCATGCGTATGCTGATGATATTCAGCTGTATTTGTCAAACCGTATCGGTCTTGTTGACGATCTCAGTGCGAGAATAAATGAGGATTTATTAACCATTGGTAAATGGGCTTTTGACAATGCTTTGAGTTTAAATGCTGATAAATCATTTGTGTTACCCATTTCAAAGGGAAAAATTCCACCTACTATCATTCCCCCTCTACTTATAGGAACAGTTCAATTGAAATTCGTTAACAAAATAATTAATTTAGGTTTTTATATTAACTCGAATCTGTCTTGTGTTTAATGTTATTAGTAGAGTATTCTTAACACTTCGTAATTTGTGGATATCAAGCGGAAACTGGCTATCCAGTTAGTATTACCTATTATAACCTACTCGGAGCTCATATACAGTAAAGTTGACTCTCATTCGCTCCACAAGCTTGAAGTTGCTTTCAATAATGTAACACGCTACGTTTACGGCCTGAGAAGATTTGATCACATAACTTCATGGAGAAACCGAATTCTTGGCTGCAGTATTTCTGATTATCTGAAAGCTAGAAACTGTATATTCCTGTTCAAGCTAATCCTAAGTAAGACTCCTCTGTATTTGTATGATAAGCTGATCTTCTCTCAGTCTGCGAAGTGCCTAAATTTTATTGTACCAAAGTTCAAATACCTTAATTCATCTAGAATGTTTTTCAGTAACACCATTAGACTATGGAATGCACTTGCTTTACAAATCAAAAGAAAGATAAGCCTGCATAATGTTAAGCCTTTACTACTTAAATTCTTTTCAAATGCAAATTTTTAAATTGTTTCAAAAGTTGTGGTATTATGTTAGTTGTTTTATTTGCCCTTAATCTGTTTTATATGTATACCTACGCATCAATGTATCCCTCTGTGCTTAAGATCAAAAATGTTATAATGTTTAATTTTTACTACCTCCCTTTGTCTATTTTTTAATTAAGCTTGTTATAATTAATAATTTATTTTCATCTTCTTTTATTTTCTGTTAATTTTTATTTATAAGCGTTTTAGTTCTATTCTACTTTTCTTTTATTGTATTTATATATATTTTTTCAAGTACTGGTAAAGATTCTATATCTTAATGTACTACTAATTTTGGTTAATAAATTGAAATTGAAATTATGATTCCTGTCGATTTCCGCGTTCTAACTGGTTTAATGGTATAATGAAGACTGGAATTTATTCTTTCAATTGATATAAAAAATGCTGCCCCTACCTGCCACCCCGATAATTATAGTCACTTTTGTGAAGTAAATTAGTACAAAAAATTATTTTTCATTGGCAACAAGAATTTATAGTATAGTTTTAGGACGAATTTTCTCTTATGATAGAAGCTGATTTAAGCAATTTTTTTTAATGCAAATTGTAATTAAAAACTATTATTACAACAATAAATCAAAACAAAAGAACGGATACTACCGTTTTGAAGATGTGAGAATTGGAGAGAAATACTGAAATTGGTTTTGTTTTTTTATTTTGTTGTACGTTAGATTTTCGATGTTTATGTTGCTTTTTAAATGAAAAATCTTTTTATGCATGCACGTACATTAAATTAAATTCTGGGCTAACCATAGTTAAAAATTTTAAAATTTTACTGTTTTTTTTTTAATTGTGGAAGGTTATGTTATGTTGAATTTTCTTTGAAACTGGCTTCATGAACAAAGTACATATTTTTAAGTATTTGCTTCATTAATACGTAAACGATGTACACAAGAAATGCCGCACCCAGTGGCGTGCCTGGCATTTACTGATGAGGCAAGCCCAGTGCATTTTTTTTATCAAACCAAAAAGGCTAAAATTGACAATAAGGATGGAATGCTCTAGATCCCGATTGAAGCATTGAAGAAGGAATATGGGAGCTCTGTTTAGACTTTACCAACGTTTTTAGATGTGCTAAAATATTGACATCAAAAATACAAATACAAAAATACAAAATGAGCATATAAATTCAGGAGGTGAACGTAGAAAGGGCATTTTTGGACTTAAATTGACTCAGCAAAGGTATCATTTAAAAAACAAATCGTTGAGTGATATACTATTTTTAAACTAAACGATAATTTCTCTTAATATAAACCTTATTAATTAAACTGCAAATTATCAAATATAAGAAAATGTCAACGGAATGAAAAAATCCAAATTGCAAAGTAACTAAATGTATGGATGTAAATAATTAAAACTATTATTTGAAAAACCTTGTTTTGCTTCATTTTTATTTGAACCTGAAATGGAACACACTGTTATTTTTTGCTTGAACCTGAACCTGAACCCAAATTTAACCGGTTCGAAACTCTGCTAAAAACTAATGTCGCAAAAAAATAGGAGTAAAAGTGGAGTAAATACTTTCCAAATGCCAAACAAAAACTGAAAGCCAGCTTTTAAGTTCTATATAAAATCATACATAGTAGTAGAAAATTGGTCTGCTACTTTTTATGGAACCGCACATACTAAAAAAGCTATTGAACTTCCTATAAGAATAAGCGAGATAGCATGTTATGAAAACATACATTTTCAAATTTTAAAAGCCTCGTAAAAGCCAACTTGATGAACTGCGATAGCATGAATGCTTGTGTGTATTTTATATAATCCATATTTAATTTTTTATTAGTACATATACGAGCTATTGAAAAACAAGGTAATACAAATAAAAATTTTTAAAAGAAAATTATTCTTTCAGTTAAAACAAAAGTAGTAATTTTGTAAGTACATATGTACAAATTTTCAGTTAACAATTCTTAGGCAAGCCCGGCTTTTGGCTGTTTTTAGAGATGGGTATTTTTCTGGTTGCATTTACCACACCAATATTTTTTGCTGCACTTGCTATTTACTTACTTTTTAATTTTTTAATTTTAGTTTTAACAATTTCATTAAAATCTGAGATTTTATTGCAATTGGTGGGAAGCACCGCAACTAAATTTCAAAAAATGAAGAAATAACTTACTTCAAATTGATCACCATGGTTACATAAAAGGAACACATTTTTCTCCATTTTGAGGAAAATTTTTATAAACGAGAGAAATTTTCGTGGATTCAATTTGAGGAAACTTTTTCTTTGTTTTAGAGATGGATATTTTTTTTCTAAAAAGGTAGTAAATTGACTTCAATTTATGGAAAATTATTCCTCAAACTGAGGAAAATTTTACCTAAATTATATACAATTTCTCATATTGAAATAAAATATTATTCATTTGAAAAACGCAATTTCTACAAATTGAAGACATATTTCTTTAATTTATAGAAAACTTCCTTCTTTCAAAGAAAATTTTCTCTAAAATAAAGAAAAAATATTTCCCCAATTCAAAGAAATTTTGTATATCTAAATGAGGAAACCGTTTCTATGGCGCCAAATCATTCCCATTTTTCCTCAATTTGATAGCCGTATTTCTTCAAACGAAGTAAGTATTTCTCTGGGTGTATCTATTGAGCTACAATTTTCAAGAATAATGCAGAAAAATACTTTTAAAGAAAATTTAAGCGCTATCTGGTGATCGTTCATAATTCGAAAAATTCTTTATCTTTCGAACCGGCCTTTCTTCATTAAAACCGTCTCACTCTTTTCCACTTCATAGTTTTTTACGGTGAGTAAAAACTTTAAAATCGGTTAAAAAATAAATTTTGACGTGCTGCAGGAAAACGGTGACACGCTTATTTTTTGTGTATATTCAAGATTTGTTGGAATTTCGGATGGGTGCAAATACTTGTAGAGGCATGTAACACAGAAGTACTTTCAAAAGTTTAGAACTTAGCTTTTTTTACTTTTCGAATTTTAGAAGTTAGCATTTTTTTAAAATCCTAGCAAAGACTCAATCAAGACAGTTTTTGTTTTTATAACTTACTTGTTTAATAGCATTCTTTATATGTATAATTTTTAAAATGTTCTCATTCATTCATTTGTGAGCACAACTTAGAAATTCCCATACACAGCAAGACATATTTGACTTTTTCAGTTGACCGACCTCAGTACTTTAATTTGTTACCTTTTAAATTATTATGAGAAATTACAATAATATAAAAAATACTTATATGTATGTTAGTCGCTTTCAGCAAATAATATGAAATTTCGACATTTGGAATGAGCAATCCAATATGTGCATTTATCATCATATGTGCCTACCTACATACATGCATTAGTGCTTATAAATAATTTTTTATCATAGGGTAGATTTCAAAATTTATGAATAGAAAATGTTTCGCCACAGGGAGCTTAAAATAATTTTTTTTGGTGTAGATACTCATTTCACTCAAATAATTATTAATTCAAGAATTTCGATGAGCTGATTTAATATTTTATAAATTAGTTGGCTTCATTTTTACTACGCTTATACTTATAATAAGTAGGAATTGATGTACAATTACTGTAAATTTATTTGATGCTATAAAAAATCGACCCGTAGCAATGGCTTTTCGTGAGGGGACAAATAAACTATAATATATATTTAACGTTATTTTTGATTATCTATTTTGCCATTTGCCTGCCTACTATTTAGCACAGTCGCTAGTACCGACTATCATGCGGCTAGCGCCAAAATGGAATGACGTCTCCATCAGTGATAAAATTTCCAAATTTCAAATTGTACCTAATTTAGCAAAAAAGTTGTACCAAAATAAGCATAAATTTTAAATAAATAAATATTATACTTCATTGGTTCATCGTTTTTGTAAGAAATTTAATTTTCATTTAAAGGTTAACATTTTTTTAATTCATTCGCATTGATTTATTCATATATCATGCATATTCCATAAAATAAATAAAATTGCTTATATTGAAATAACAGCCGTTGGTTTCTTTATACCTGATAAGTTAAATTTGGTTAAATTATTGCAGCACACGTACCGTAACTGAAAATATCTAAAGGCCCCATATTGGTCATGAAAGTTCCGAAATTTTTAATTATAATTTTCGATTTTTCAAAAATGTTCAGCCAAGATTTGTTTCAAAGCTCAGAGACTGTTATAACTTTTTATAAAAGGAAATATACATAATACAAAAAAAAATTTTTGAAATCGGATAATGTTGGTTAGTAGGTTCAAAGTCATAAGAAGTTTACATTCCTAAAATTGTAACTAAATTTCAAAAACGCTCTTACGGCCAATGATAAATACATTCTGTCAAATAAGTACCCGGAAATTCTCATTTTAAATTTTCCCTCTGAGAATATTTCAAAAAATTTTTTTTCCCAGGTTGGCACAACTGTCAACCACTATTCTGTGAATTTTTATTGCTATGTGTCATTTAGTTTGGTTACGGCATCATTAAGAACAAGTCAACCTTTTGTGTGCGTTGCGATTTTTACTATGGATAAAAATATCGAACAAAGAGTTTGTGTGAAATTTTGTGTTTCAAACGAAATTTCTTGTGCCAAAACGACATGTTTTGGGTATGCGGAAAGTCTCAGCGCGATTGGTGCCAAAAGATCTGAATTTTCTTCAAAAAGTGAATCGCAGTAAGGTGGCTGAAGACATGCTTGAACGCGTAAATTCCGATCCAACGTTCATCGAACGCATCATAACTGGTGACGAGACATGGGTTTTCGAGTACGACATGCAAACAAGTCAACAATCATCGGAATGGCGCGCCAAAAGTGTGCCGAAACCGAAATCGCAACGCACACAACTGGTTGACTTGTTCTTAATGACGCCGTAACCAAACAAAACTAAATGACACATAGCAATAAAAATTCACAGAATAGTGGTTGACAGTTGTGCCAACCTGGGAAAAATTTTTTTTTGAAATATTCTCAGAGGGAAAATTTAAAATGAGAATTTCTTCAGGGTACTTATTTGACAGAATGTATACCTAAAATATGCCAATTGTACCTAATGTACCTTGTAGTTCGAAAAAGTCGGAAAAAGCTATCTATTTTTTCATCATTAGTCTCCATGTGCAAAGAGTATAGATTACAAAGAGGTCACAATTCGCTCTTCCAATTTTTGGAACGTAAAAAGCTAGAAACATTTATGAGGTGCCATACCGATGAAGCGAACGCAACGGTTGGCAACCAGTTCACCGAACAAAAAGGTATGAATGGATGGGTTGGCGGTGTTTGATAGAACGAATAGTTTACACTTCTTTTGACAATTAACATTTAACATTTGCAATATTTTCTACATTCTTTATATACAAATATGTAAACGCTTTGTTTTGATTTTATGTATTTTGATTGATTTCTTTTTTGTTATGCACATGCATGTAGATACTTTTGAATATATTTTTCTGCTTTGATTTTATGAAATTCTGAAATTCAATAAATTCATAAACAATGAATAAATTAAAACTTACAAAAAATTATTATTATCTTTGCGTATTATTGCATTAGAGAAAAAAAAGGCAATCCAAAAACGCGCATAGATTTTAATTTAAAATTTTTTGTTTGAAAATTTTAAATTTCATACTTTTTTTTAATTTTGCTTTCTTTGTTTGCAATTGCAATTTCTTTGTTTACATTATTTTTCAAATATAAAATAACTACACTCATGTAGTTTCTCACATGACATCTCATATTTTTAACATTAAAAAAAAATGTTAAATGCTTTGGCCCATACGATTTCACATTGCATCTCATATTTTTAACATGATTTACTCTTTACAAAATGTTAATTAAATCTTATCACTGTTAAATCTATCGACGTCTCCGCCGTGGCCATACGATTTTAACATGCCCCTCATATGAGGTGCTAATTTCAAAATCGCTGTAATGATTTATTCGGGTAAACAACAAGAACACAAAACTCTTCTTCTTATTTTAACATGAGGTACAATGTTAATTCTTTTGCACATGTTAAATTTCATATATCGCTGATACAATAACATGTAAACAAGAAATTTTTTTATTTATCGCTTCTTATGTTTTATATTTTATTATTAAATACAAATGTAGTTATTTAAGAAAAAAATTAAATATTACATTAATATTGATAAGGGAAATAAAAAAGAAAATATTATAAAAAATTCCACATCTCATATTATGAGGTGCATGCATTTATTTATATTGAATATTAATAAATGACATAAAAAATATTTAATATGAAAATCTACATTTCATATGAGTTGCAATGTTAATTTTTTCACAAAATGTTTATTTTGAAATTGCTGTAATGGCTTATCTTCGTCAATTGTCGCAAAAACAACAAAACCCCACGATTCTTCTTCTTATTATTTGCTTCGGTTTTCTGTTAAATGTCATTTATCAATATTCAATATAAATAAATGCATGCACCTCACAATATGAGATGTGGAATTTTTTATAACTTTTTTATTGATGTGTAAACATTTTAGTTCACGGTATGGGCAAAATTTCAAATGTGTAAAATGTAAGAATAACTGTATCGTAAGATGTAAGATAACTGTAACGTCCAGTTCCTCTCTCGCTCACACTACTGCGCGGCATGACTGAGCTACTCTAAACAACAAAGAGAAGAGAAGAAGAAAAGGAGACATTAAAATACGCGGGGATTGTTTGTTTATGTTTCGATCAATTTAATCACTCATATATGTATGTACATACGAAAACAAAATACCCTGCAGTAAAATGAAGAACTAGTAGCACAAAATATCTAGTTATATGCATAGTGAAAAAGAGACTAGTTCAATGACTAGGGCTAAAGTAATGCAGCTAGACACCAGTTTAAAGAAATATGCGCTCATTCTGCTTATCCTAAATATAAATTTGGCTGTTAAAATATAGCACACAGAAAAAACAAGAAATAAAAACGAAGTTTTACAAAAACAAATGGCATTGGTAACGGAAATTTACAGTTGTGACGCGTTGTTGCTTGTTTTTTGATTGATTTTAGTTTTATTGTGATTGATTTTGATGTCGCGTTTGAAAAATAAAGCGAAAGTGAATGAAAAGTAAGTTGTGAATTTAATTAAAATATTTTTAAAATAACATTATCATTAAAAAATTAAAAAAAAAAATAATTTTTTTTTTAACCATATTTTTGTATGTGGAAGCAATGAAATCTGGGAAAGCTGAAGAGATTGAACGCAAAAACGGGCAAGGACTTGTATTCTTCATGTAAGTAGTATGTTTAAAATATAAAAATACATATCGTCATTTATTTTCTTTTCTATCTGCATATCAATTTCAGATAAAAACCCAGCAAAACCGATGAAGATATCAAAACATTTATTGATAGAAAATAACATACATATATTTGTATACATGTTTTTTATATAAAATAATAAATAAAATAAAAAATGGAAAAACAATCTGAAAATTCAATTTAGTCGTAGAAATATCTACCTGAAATATTACTAGTGCAGTAACAAGTTGCAAAAAGTACTAGTTCTCTGACTAGTTCAAAGGTAGTGCATAAGGAGACAATTGTCTTCTCGTAGGACATTAACATTGTAAAAGAGGCAGTTGACAGCATGTAAATGGGGGTTGCGGTGGAACCAGTACTGGTTACTTTGCAACTAGTTGCTTTACTATTTATAGAACTAGTCGGCTTCACTGAAGGGTATGTGTGTACATTTATTAGTGACAGAATTATTTGTTGGTGTTAAACGTGTGGAGATCGACTATACCATACAAGCAGAGAAGTCGCCGTAACAAACACAGGCGTTTGATAGGTTTTGCATTCGGTTAGTTAGATTGCATTAAAATTAAATATTTTTTAAAATATAAAAACAATGCAAAATGATAAGTAATAAAGAATCTAGGTTTCAATACATGTATAAACAAAATTTAGTGATAATGATATCAAACCACGGCATTATAAAAATTTTGCTTTGTACATTAACCCTTAAACGCCCAATACGTCTGATTTAAATTAAAAACATACTTAGAGGTAGTATTTGGGATTCCGAGCAACGTTTTTTCTACGAGTTTTCAAATAAATTAGTTTAAAGTGCCGTAATTTCGATTTACATTGTTGGCCACAGTAGTACCCTTTGGGGATTATCTGGAGAATAAGTTAAAATACATGAGCAATAATTTTTAAAAACAATTATTTAGTGTTATCCCATACCGTTTGACACAAATTTTTTAACCCGGCAATATATTTGTTATACAAAAATTCGAAAATAAAAAACCTTATTTTCTGTATGTGGTTCAAAATTTTCGCCAAACGTGCTTCCGAGTTAAAAATAACTTAACTATGCGACAGTTGTCATTTTTGCATTCTTATTTGTATGTATTGATAAAGAAATCTTTTGTCAGTAAAATCAGATATTTATTTTAAATGGCGAACGTAAAATGGCGGCACAGACAGCCGCTAAAGTGGTTGGTCACTGCAGTGACCAGTGGGTATTTAAGGGTTAACCTTAGAAAGGCAACACTTTTTTTTATCTATGTAAATAGCAAAAATGTTAAACAGAAAAAATCAAACTTATTTATTATAAAATCACTTATTTACTTCAAAGAAAATACATTGTTTCTTATTTTTATTAAATGCAGTTAAGGCAAATCTCTTTGCGGTGCTTTTAAAAAGTAGTGGGGTGACTGGTCACCCCTGTTGCTTTTCTAAGGTTAAGTGCGGAAAACAATTATCGTCGCCTGATATACACGATTTGGTGCAAATGCAAAATATTTCTGCTATCACAACAACAAATACATGCGATATGGAACAAAAATTTGCATTTGCATTGATGCCAGGCCATTTGCAATTTATACTGAATTGGGCTATTACATATATATAAAAGATAATGATATCTAATAAATTTTTAACTTTATAAAAGAATTCTTTTAATTTGAATTATTTACCTAAGCATATAGATTATACATCAAATCCCTATAAATGGCTATACATAAATGAGCTTATGTATATGGCATTCAGTTGGTTTAACTGTTTACACATCAAATATCTTGCGTGCCTTGCACGCATCCATTGTTTTTTTTTTTTATTTCATTTATCAATATTTTTGTAATATTTAAATTTTTTCAATAAATATAAACATTTGTGAAATTTATAAAATTTAACATGTAGAAAAGAATTAACACTGACACCTCATGTTAAAATCAGATTGTAGCAGAAAACGGAAGCAAAGAATAAGAAGAAGAATCGTGTGGTTTTGTTGTTTTTTTCTATTTTCTTCTGTTTCTCGAATATAATCCTATTATAAGCAAATTTATCTGTTTAATGTTATTCAATTCATATTATGAAGTTTGTCGTTCATTTATACTGTGAGTACGGTAGCCGATAAATCACGGCCGGTAGCAAGTAAAAACAAAGCGGCGGCACGAAGTTGACTGTAAGCCGCACGGCGCAGGTTTCTGGCTTATAGTTAAAAAAATATATATAAGAAAATATACATGATGTCTGCCGAAGATACAGTTTCAATTCAATATACAATTGGCGAGATAGATATCTTTCATTATTTTTGTCTTTGAAATTTTTTCACTTTTTTTGTTTCTCAAAAAATAAAACAGCTGTTTCTTAAAAATTTGTCAAATGTTCCATCATGCCATTCAGAAGACACCAAATGTATATACGTAGCAGAAGCGAATTTAATCTCAACATGTTGAGCCTCCGGTGTGTCTTCTGAATGCAACCATTGGGTGCATTCAAAAGGTACAGCTGTTGCGCAACTGAATGGTTGTTGTGGATTTCTTCTCCGTGGAGCTGTTGGCATTTCGACGCCATTTTTTCCATCATGTTATTGAGTTTTGTGAACGCGCCTAATTAAAAATAAAAATACCATTTTTATTGATTCTAAAATCGGTTTTTTGATACCGGTTTCGGTTTTCAGATAAATTTTTTTTGTAGACGCTTCTAATTAAAATTTATCAAATTAAAATATCAGAGCAAATATTATTTTAAATATTGCCAATTAAAAACCTATGTTAAACCATTTCTTTCGGTTTTGGATAGAACACCATTTAAAATACAACGCTAACTCACCTTCTTAAAACGTGCCTACTTTTATTATAGATATATATATGTATATTGGGAGTATGAATGTATAAACTCGTATTTTTTTTCGTAATTTGGACATTTATTGTGAAAAAGTGACTATAAATTTATTCTTTAAAATATTGTCCATCGTTAGCCACAACCTTTTCCCATCTTTCTGGTAGCATACGGATTCCGCGTCGAAAGAACTCCTCATCTTTTGAGGCTATCCACGAATCGACCCATTTTTTGAGTTCTTCGCAAGAACGGAAGTGCTGTTCAGCCAGGCCATGTGTCATCGATCGGAACAAGTGGTAATCAGAAGGAGCAATGTCTGGAGAATACGGCGGGTGGGGTAGCACCTCCCATTTCAGCGTTTCCAAGTATGTTTTTACTTGCCTTGCAACATGCGGTCGAGCATTGTCATGCTGAAGAATAGCTTCGTCGTGTCTATTCTATTCTGGCCATCAATTGTAGTCGGTAGCGGTCGCCAGTGATCGTTTCATTCGGTTTCAACAGCTCATAATACACGACACCTTTCATATCCCACCAAATACACAGCATGAGCTTGGATCCATGGATCGTTGCCGTTGATGTTGATGCATGACCGGGCGGTCCCCATGATTTTTTACGCTTTGGGTTATCGTAACGTATCCACTTTTCATCGCCAGTCACAATACGATGCAGAAAACCCTTTCTTTTCTGTCGTTCAATCAGCAGTTCACATGTGAAAAATCGTCGTTCGACGTCTCTCGGCTTCAATTCGTACGGCACCCAATTTCCTTGCTTTTGAATCATTCCCAATGCTTTTAATCGTTTAGAAATGGTTGATTGATCAACTCCTAAAGATTTTGCAAGTTCTTGTTGCGTTTGACATGAATCTTCTTCGAGTAATGCCTTCAATTCTTCATCTTCGAACTTTTTCGGGCCGCCTGAACGTTCCCTGTCTTCAACATCAAAATCACCACTTTTGAAAAGGGCATACCACACCTGACACATTCTAACGTCTATAGCACAGTCAGGATAAGCTTGAGTGAGTAAACGATGTGCTTCAGTTGTGTTTTTCTTTAAATGGAAGAAGCAAATTAAAACTTCCCGCAAATGTTGTTTTGTTGGCTCGAAATTCGACATTTTCAGCTATAGTAACACACTTTTGTAAAATTATGAAAATTATTTGACAGATCAATTCTTATAGTATTTTTGGCGCTCTTCGAGATGTCAAAAAATGACGCGTATGATAGATATGAAGTTAATCACAATTACGAGTTTATACATTCTCCCAATAATAAAATAGATTCGCTAATTAAGTATATTTTTATAAAACAGTCTGATTTGCAAAATACTAATACAAATTTTAATATTGATAACGTGAACTCATTAAAACCAAGGGTGTTCACGTTTGCGAATGCCAAAATTCAAGGAATAGAGATTCCTAAAAAACATAATCTAAGCCTATTTATGCACTTGTCGACATTATATTGTTTTGCTAAGCTAGTCACGTCGCTTCCTTCTAAAACTTCTGTTTTTTTCTTTTAATTTCAAAAACTACCTTTTTGGTACACATTTGTACATTTACGAGAAAAAAACAATTCAAATATTTTGTACGAATACATATGTAATTTGTATACCAAACATGGGCATCTGTCAATACTAGGAGATTCCTAAAACTCGGAGAAATTTAAATTCAATGTATTGTCAACATATTTACTTGAGGTTTGTCACTAATAGGTTAAAATTTATGCTTTAGAATGTTTTGAAGACCAAGCCATGAAAATTATGGTACAAAAAAATTTCCTTAAATTATATGTTGTGAAGTAGGTAATATTATTCCTCTTATAATAAAAAACAATGGATGCGTGCAAGGCACTCAAGATATTTGATGTGTACACAGTTAAACCAACTGAATGCCATATACATAAGCTCATTTATGTATAGCCTTTTTTTTCGGTGAACCGGTTGCCAACCGTTGCGTTCGCTTCATCGATATGGCACCTCATAAATGGTTTCTAGCTTTTTACGTTCCAAAAATTCGAAGAGCGAATTGTGACCTCTTTGTAATCTATACTCTTTGTAGGTTAGGTTGGAGTGGCAGCCTTCTGCTTGAAAGCACACTTAAGCACAAATTAGGCTCATTGTGATACCACAGTACGGCGCGACTCCCCCATTTACGGAGTGGAGAACCATGAGGATTCCATAATGAATCTGGCTATGTCCTTAATATTTATGGATGATAGCTCGGACAGACTAGTGAAGAAAGGTGAACCCAGGAGTTTTAGTCTCCTCCTGGCCAGGGATGGGCATTCGCACATGAAATGAAGGACTGTTTCTTCCTCCTCCTCAGAGCCGCAGCCCCGACAGAAGTCATTGAATGGCAGTCCAAGTCTTGCAGCATGTCTCCCCATTATGCAGTGTCCCGTGAGCACCGAAGTCGTTATGCTGATGGAGCTTCTGCTTAGGTTGAGTAGCTGTCTAGTACGTTTATTGTCCATAGTGGTCCATGTTAGCCTGGTAATACCACAGGTATGCTCCGCTACCCAGGATCTTTTTGCTTCCTCAAGGTAGTTTTGCTTAATGGCTAATTTAATAGACGTAAGAGGGACACCAATGGTGCAGGTAGGTGATATATCTGTAAGTTGCGAGCCCTGTTTTGCTAACTCGTCGGCATTGCAGTTACCTGAAATATTCATATGTCCAGGCACTCAATATAGGTGGACCTGAGAGTGACTCGACAAAATGTTGAGTGAAGATCGGCAGTCGAGAACAAGCTTTGATGTAGTGAAAACACCGGCAAGGGACTTGATTGCTGCTTGGCTGTCCGTGTAGATGCGGATATTCGTATCGAATGAATCGTTGCGAATAAGCCACTTGGACGCTTGATAGATAGCCATTACTTCCGCCTGAAAGACGCTGCAATGGTCAGGAAGTCGGAAAGAGAGTCTGAGATCTAGCTTACTAGAGAAGATGCCACAGCCGACTCTTTCCTCCGATTTGGATCCATCTGTATAGATGTCAATTAAATTGTCAGTGACCACCTCGTCATTAACCCATTCCTCTCTACTGGGGATATGGGTGAAGAACGTGTGGTTTAAATTAGGGGTAGAGCAAATGTAGTCTACGTTAGTTGGTACGGACGTATCGTGGATTAAAATCTTGGCATGGCCCAGGTTTGACCGGGTCCAGCGAGTTAGGGCACTGAGTCTGACAGCAGAGCACTTAGCTTGTTGCTTGACCAGAAGTGAGGTTGGCAACCAATGAAGGATTGCGAAGAGAGCTTTCGTGGAGGTAGTACGGAGGGCCCCAGTAATCAATATGGCTGCCGTTCTTCTAACCTTATCCAGTGGTTTAAGGTTGACCGCCTTTGAAGTAGCTGGCCACCAGAAGACGGATCCATAAAGAAGATTAGGCTCGACCACTGCTGAATAGAGCCAGGAAGTGACTCGAGGTTGAAGACCCCATCTTGTTCCTAATGCCCTCTTACAGCAGTAGAGAGCGCAAGAGGCTTTCCGTACTCTCTCTGCTATGTTAGCTTTCCATTGAAGTTTAGGATCAAGAACAAGTCCTAAATATTTGACGCGCTTACTAAGACAAAGCGAGATACCATTAATTTTGGGTAGGGCAAAAGTTGGTATTTTATACTTTCTAGGGAAAAGCAAAACCTTTTTTTTGCAGGATTAACATTAAGACCGAATTCACGGCACCAGTGAGACAGAATGCTAAGTGAGTGATTTAGCCGTTCTGAAAGAGTAGCAACGTATTTGCCGGATACTGCAATAGCAATGTCATCTGCATAAGCTATTATTTTGCAGCCGGTTTGATCTAATCTGTTTAGCAGTGTGTTCACCGCCAGATTCCAAATAAGAGGCGATAATACACCTCCTTGTGGTGTGCCCCTAGTGACAACCTTTTTGACTTTATCATTTCCGATAGAGGAGCTGATGATACGTGTTTTAAGTAGTTGTCCTATAAATTTAACCAGATTAACATCAAGATTAAGATTTATTAAGGCATTAACGACAGCGTCGGGGCAGACATTGTTGAATGCCCCCTCGATATCGAGAAACACTGCAAGTGTGTACTCCTTGTTGGAAAGTGATTTCTCAACTTCCTCAATGAGTACATGTAGCGCTGTTTCCACAGACTTCCCTTTAGTATAGGCATGCTGTGATTTGGATAAAAGAGTAGGATTGATAGAATTCCTGATATGAAAATCAAGAACCCTTTCTAATATTTTTAAGAGAAAGGAGGACAGACTGATCGGTCTGAAGTCCTTTGGGTTGATATGGGACGCCTTCCCTGCTTTGGGTATGAAGACTACACGAGCCTCTCTCCAGCTTTTGGGAATGTACGAAAATTTTAGGCAAACATAAATTTGCAATAGCCATGATGTTACGTGTTCAGCCCCTTGCTGAATATCCGCGGGAATGATGCCATCTGGCCCTGGAGATTTGTAGGGGCTGAAGGATTTGATGGCCCACTTTAGAAGAGTGTCGGTCAATTGAAAAGGGGAGGTGTTACTTAAAAGATGATCGGTCACAGGAGGACTATGATCAACGAAGGTTTTACTCCCTGGAAAATGAGTATACAGGAGGACCTCTAAGGCCTCGATCCCAGAATCAGTCCAGTGACCATCGGATTTCTGGATACAGTCGAGAGCCCTAGGGGTCGTATTCAAGAGTTTTCGAAGTCGGCTAGTCTCGGAGAAGCTTTCTATGCTACCACAGAAGTTCCTCCAAGACGCCCTTTTGGCTTTTCTTATAGCGTACTTAAGTTCCCTTTGTTTAGATTTAAAGAGAAACCAGTCATTGAAAGCCTTGGCTCTATTAAAGAGTCTTCTGCATACTTTTCGTACCTCTGCAATCTCCGGGGTCCACCATAAAGGTTTAGTCTTACCTCTAGGTTTGGAGGAATTGCATGCCGATTTAGCAGCAGTGTTAAAAAGTGCTGTAATGGAGTTTACCTCTCGATCAATATCGCAGTGGTTATTTATAGTGGCTGGAGCAGGCTGTATGCCAGACTCGATAATGGCATGGAACTTTGTCCAGTCAGTATGCTTCCTATTGATGAGGCTAGTAGCACCTGCAGAGTCTGTAGGATCTAGTTTATACTCTTTGTAAAAACTAATTAAAATGAAAAAAATTAAATTTGCTAAAACTGGATGCGTTACTCCGAAAATAGTGATTTTAAAGGATGTTTTACAATTGGTTTGGGATTTTGTATGGAAAAAGCATTCAACTTGCATATAAAAGATTTTCAGATATCGACACCTATGTAAAAGATGCCGCTAAAGCGAATGGCGTATCCAGTTTTTTGATACAACTAAACCGAAAGCCACCCCTAGCGGCTAAAGTGACCATTTGGTACTTTTTTTTACGAATTTTCAAATTCACCCGTTAGGGTTTTAAAGGTAGCGGTAATTTTTTAAAATTAAAGTACGTAGAATTGTAAGTAATTCTATTAAGTTTATTTAGAATTTTTCAAATCGAGTTATATTTGAACAGGTAAATTAACTTTTAGTGAACCCATGTCGAGTAGAATCTAGTTCACCTTTAACAAATGTCGCCAAAAAATTGCAAAAAACAAAGCCGACGTTGAAAAAAATGCCTAAAATTAATGAAACTTACCAATTAAGAAGTAACTACTACCTTTTAACATTTTCTCCATACTAAATCGCTTGCGTCAAAATTGTTGATTTATATCAAATTGGCTTTCGGTTTAGTTGTATCAAAAAACGCCATTCGCTTTAGCGGCATTTTTTAAATAGGTATGGATATCTGAAAATCTTTTATATGCAAGTTGAATGCTTTTTCCATACAAAATCCCAAACCTATTGTAAAAAATCCTTTAAAATATTTTCATATTCTGCTGTCACAATAAAGATCTGAAATACTTTAGCAAAATGTATGGAACAAATAAGCCATCTAGTATACATTAATGATCGGTTTTTCGATACGATCGTAATTTTTTCGGTACACTTTGAGGTTCGAAATACGTCAGTACATAAGCAAGATTTTCGGTACATTTTCGTACAATTCTTTATATGGGATATTATTTCAAAGAAAAATATAACCGTGCTAACTTTCTTATGTTGTTATCGATTACACAGTGCAACACGGAAAATTTATAAGGGCTTTGTCCCATATAGTTGTTGAATTGGCAGTAAAAAATTTCACACATACGAGACTAAAAAGCAGAAAATAATAATTTAGATAAAAAAAATGTTTTAATATACCACGTTTTTAAAACGGACTTAAAAGTATAAAATAATTTCTTCTTGCCTCATACATATTTATAACACCATACAGATTCATAACCCCATACAGATTGTCTTGAAAATATGTAATTATGAATTTTAGTAGGTCTGAAAATATTTGCATGATTCAAAACAAAAAACGTGGGTCGCATGCAATATGAAATTGATAGATGAATAGTTCACTTAAGTCTCTACCAATTCTCTATCCTCTATCCATAAGCGTCTCACGCTTTTCGTTTTAAATTTATTTATTTATTTTATTTAAAGACGTTTTAATTGTACAAGTAAGACTTTAAGTCTCTTAGAGTACATCATATATTTACTACTTTTTAATGAAGTCCTTATAGCTAATTTTAAACAATTTATAAAATATTTTATTATTAACAAGACAAGAAATTTAGGAACTTAAACATTTTAACTTTAAACCACTTACTACTCTAACAAATTATTTATGCACCTATATACTATATTTTTAAAGCACATTTTACGCTGTTCAGTTTTAACACACAGTGGTAATAGATTCCATAACTTAACAACACTAACAAAAAACATTCTTGAAGACGTAAGAAACTTGAACTCTGGTACAATAAGATTGGCTGTTCGACTAGACTGGGCTAAACATAGTTTTTTATACAAATATTTAGGACATCGTGTATTAATAAGTTTGTGCAGAAACAACAGGTTGCGAAATTCGAAATACTTCGTAAGGCTACAACTAAGTATCTTGATTGAGTGTTCGGAAATATGGTCATACTTTCGCAATGAATAAACATATCTCGCTGAGCCATTTATTACCCTTTGCAATTTCATTTTAGATATACTGTTCATATGGCAATCTACTAATTTCCCATACGTCGTTAAAGGGATCATTAATGTACGTACTAGCTTAAGTTTGGTATCTTTAGGAACACAGCACGCAGAGTGCCACAGTTTCCTTAGAACGTTGTACATTTTACATATTGTTGAGTTAACATGATCGGAACAGTCCAAATTAGAATTCAATTTAAACACTAAGCTAGTGATGGTCCTCGCAAATGCAATTGGGATGTTTCCTAAAGTCAACGGAGATATGTTTTCAATATTAAATCGATGGTGCGAAATAGCAATAGCTTGGATTTTTGATACATTCAGATTTAAGAAATTTCGAGTAGATCATGAAAGAATAGAGTATAAATCTTCATTTAGCCTGCTTATTAAATCTTCAGACATACCGATTGGCCTGGATAAATAAATTTGTTCATCATCGGCATATAAATGTATAGTAGTATTTTTACAAGAGTAGACTATATCATTTATGAAAATACTGAAAAGAATTGGACCTAAAATAGACCCTTGTGTCATACCTGAATATTTTCAGACCTACTAAAATTCATAATTACATATTTTTGGGACAATCTGTATGGGGTTATGAATCTGTATGGTGTTATAAATATGTATGGGGCAAGAAGAAATTATTTTATACTTTTTAGCCCGTTTTAAAAACGTGGTATATTAAAAAAAATTTTTATTTAAATTTTCAACTATGAAATGCGAAAAGAATTCAATTTTCAACAATTTTTATTTATTTCAGTGTTTTAAATATAAATAATTAATACAAATAATACAAATGGAAAGGAAAATCCAGTATGTAACAAAATTGAGCAAAAAAAGAGACATTTTTTGGATATGAAAAATAGCCAAATTTGTGTCAAATGTAAGTGTCAGCATAGTCAAGTTTTTACACATCCAGATGAACAAAAGTGGAAACAAATTTTTGAAATCAGATAATATCTTCAGGCTCAAATAAAAAAACAGGTCTTTAAAGTACCAAAATTTCGACAATAAATTATGATTTTTCAAAATTTTGTGGACGCAAATTTTTTCAAATTACAAACCAACCAACAATAAATACAATACAAATTATTAATACAAACATAACGCAAAAAGGATTTTCTAAATCTTATAACATTTATTGATTCATCAAGATATTCAAAGTTTAGAAGTTTCGACAATAATTTATACTTTTCATACAATTTTTGCTGAATTTCTGAAAACTTAAAACTTTTGTACATCTTGCTACACCAATAAACATTATCTGATTTCAAAAATTCTTTTGCATTATGTTTTTTCTTGCAAGGAGCAATAACCAATCTTTATTACGTTTTTCGAAACTCGATAACGTTCAGTTGCTGTTCTTCCACATTTCCTCAACTTTGCTTATGAATCTTCTTAATTTTTTTTATTTCTTGGCATTGCTCCCCATCACATTTTGTTTCGTCTTCTATTATATTATCAAATACGTGGGCTTTTACAGCCAAAAATTTCGAAGTAGGGTTGTTTTCATTGTGCCAAATTAAAAAAAAGTTTGATTTGGAAGCATTCATTGTGCCAAAAAAATACAATAACCAATAAGCGGGCAAGAACGGGCATATCATTTTGGTAGTTTCACTACAACAATAAGCCAAGTTAATAAACAAAACAAGAATTGGACCGAATCCGATTGGACCCCAAAAGTTGAACTCTACGAAACTATAGTATATAACACTTCAAATATGATCCCAAAAATGTTAACTACAAGAATTTATTTCTATTAAACTAGATAAACACAGGCTGCAAACATTTATTTTTTAGTAAATACCTTCTGCTTTCAATAAAAACTTTAACTTTTAAAATTTATTAATCAACTGATTTAATATTGACAATAAACACGCACTGAGTAATCAGGCGCCAAATTATATCATTGCACTTGCTGCAACGTATGTTGCTTTTGACAGCTAACAGCTGGTGGAATATTGAAAGCAAAAGTAAAAACGGTAATTTGCTCAGTGGGGTATCGGTAATCGATACAGTGCAAAACATTTATCGATTTAAACGTTTTAAATTTTGAATTAAATGCCGCTAGATCAGTAATAAGAACAAATAACAATTTTGGAACATAAATATTGTCTTTCTTTATTTTATTTCTCTTGCAAAAATCATAGCAATTATAATTGATATTGGTAGATAAGTATATTATTTTGAAGGCGTACAGCTTTGGCATCTGAGGCAAAGCTGTGTATTACAAAAAGATAAGCATTACACCAACCCTCCACCTGCTCTCCGTACCTTCGTTTTAGGGGATTTTTGATAAGAATTTATTAAAAATTGTTCATACAGGCTAAATAGCTTGGAATACTGACATACTTCCTTCGACAAAAATATTCCTCATAAAAAAATAAAGAGGGTGTCTGAACACTAAAATTGGTTTTGGGAACATATACATACTCCGAAAATTCCCCAAAATAGCGATACGCCAAGCAGCTGGAGGATTGGTGTGAAAGCAAACAATATTTATATTTTCATAATAAACAACTTTGTATCATAATTTTCGCTGGCAAAATTAAAAATATTCAATTCAAACCAACTTCAATTTTGTTTGTTTGCAGCAGCAGAACTTAAAATCGTCAACACTAAAATACAAAACTACTGAAATTTTAATAAAAATGAAAAATGTAAATATCGGATTCTGTGTGTTGTGATGGGATTAAGTGTGTAAGTTTTTTATTAATTTGAAGTCCTACATGGCTGAGAACAAGTTGATTATTATGAAAAGATAAATATTTTTTGCTTTCACCTTTATTTTTAGCAATTTGGTAAAGACTCACGAATACCAAAATTGATTTTGGATACTTGTATGCCCGAAATTTTCCAAAACACCGGCATCCCGAACAGTCAGATGATTGGTTGAAATTGTCTTTCTTTTAGCCTTCATTAGGACCGTTATTAATAATGGCGTGGAGTCGAAAAGCCCTTTAAAGATATCATTCGTTATTTTTTTAATACCAAACTTTTTTCAGAACTCCAAAAAGGGTTTTTTATTCTTTTTCCAAGTATTCAGGCTCCTCTCCAAGAGCAGTCAGGTCATAATCGAATTCAATGTCGGTCGCGTCACTATTCAATATTAATCAATCGCGTCACTATTCAATCAATCAATGGCGCGCCGCGGCCATCCGAATTTTAAAATACAAATCATAGTAACCGACAGCTGCCACTCAAGTAACTTTGTAAGTTTTAGTTTAGTTAGCCGTTGGTTTCTGCGTTACACGGTTTAGCTGCTATTTGTGTTTGGAAATTGGTACCTCGCTTTTGCGGCGAATTTAGCTTTTTGAAACGTGAAAAGCTAGAAACCACTTATGAGGTGCCATACCGATGAAGCGAACGCAACGGTTGGCAACCGGTCCACCGGACAAAAAGGTATGAATGAATGGGTTGGTGGTGTTTGATGGAACAATTATTTTACATTTCTTTTGGCAAATAACATTCAACATTTGCAGTATTTTATATATTCTTTATAAACAAATATACAAACGTTTTGTTTTGAATAAACAATGAATAAATGAAAACTTACAAAAAATTATTTTCTCCTTTGCTTATTTTATTACATGCGTATATGCATAGATTTTAATATTAAGTTTTTTGTTCGAACATTTAAATTTCATACTTTTTTTTAATTTCTTTTTCTTTGTTTACAAAAATAACTACACATGACATCTCATATTTTTAACATGAGATCTTATAAAAAAATGTTAAATGCTTTGGCCCATACGATTTCACATTGCATCTCATATTTCTAATATGATTAACTCTTATCAAATATGTTAATTTTTCTTATCACTGTTAAATATTTTGCAATGTTAATTTTTTTGTACATGTTAAATTTCATATATAGCTGCTACGATAACATTTACTCGAAATTAACATTTTGAGAAAATCTAACACGCACTTTATATGAGGTGCATGTTAAAATCGTATTGTCACGGCAGAGACATCGATAGATTTAACAGTGATAAGAAAAATTAACATCTTTGATAAGAGTTAATCATGTTAAAAATATGAGGTGCAATGTGAAATCGTATGGGCCAAAGTATTTAAAATTTTTTATCAGAATTAACACTGCACTTCATTTTAAAAATATGAGATGCCATGTGAGAAACTACATATGTGTAGTTATTTTATATTTGAAAAATAATGCAATTGTAAACAAAGAAAACGAAATTTAAAAAAGAATGAAATTTAAAATGTTCAAACAAAAAACTTAATATCAAAATCTATGCTTTCGGGTACCGGGGAACAACCGGTTAAAAAAAACAATGTTCAGACCACGAATCGGACCAAAATTCTAGCAAAAATGGACTAAAATGAGATAAAATTCAGGTTAAAACTCAGAATTCTGACCGAATCAAAACCAAAATCAGTTTTAAAAGTCATTCCAAAATTCAAAAAAAATTTAGACCACAACTCAGGCAAAACTTTTTAGGTCAAAGAGACACCAAATACCGAACGAAAGTAACTCAAAATTTCAGACCAAAAACGAGTGGGAATATCTGATAAATATTTACATCAAAACATTTTAACTTAAATTAAACAAAAACTAGGCCAAAATTAAAACCGATTTTGGGCCGAAATTCAGACAAAAATAATATCAAAATCAAGCCAATTCAGACGAAAATATTAACCAGAACTCAAACTAAGAGTTAGATTAAAACTGGGGCTAAAAAGACGCCAATAACAAATTAAAATCAAACCAAAATTTAGACCAGAAATCAGATCAAAAGCTGGCCTGCAATCGCTGGAAAGCAAATCAAAATTTACACCAAACATGGACCAACCAAATTCAGATTAAAATTCAAACTAAAATAAAATAAAATTCTGACTTAAAATCAAACCAGAATTCAGATCAAAAACAGGCAAAAACGGAAAAATTAAACCAATATCAGACTAAAATTCAGTACAAAATTCTGTACAAAATTCAATCCAAAAACTAGACCATTATCAAGCTTTCTACAAGTAAGACATTTATAAGCTGGCGTTGAAATTGTAGATTTAATGTAGTCTGAATGTATTTAATAACTAGTTGCACTGTAACGTGCATCCTATTGGCAAGCCCAGAATGGCGGCTAATCGGAATTGATTCAAATATCCGACCCCTTGTAAATTAATAAATTATTATTATTGAATATTTGAATCCTAAAGTTTTTCCTTTGTTGAAAGTATATGCTTTTGTGGGTGGCATGATTCTAATACAAAAAAAAGAAAAGGTGTACCTCGTAGGTTATTCCAATGTTCTGGGACCCAATATAATTTTTAACAAGAAACATTTTCTTCAAAAACAGTATAATAGTTTTCTCATCGGTTTTTGTTTAATCGGCCATTTATCGAAAAAGGGTGTTTAAACCCCCATTTTCAAGAGAAAGGTGGAAGATGGAGGAAAAGTGTGTACACAAAAAATGTTTATATCTTTGTGTTTAACAACTTTACTTCAGACATCAAATTCGTATCTGTTTTCCGACTTCAGGTCCATATTGTGGAAAATCTAGCTGTGATGGAGAAATAACTATAAACAGTTCGAAAATCTCGCGCATAAAATTTTTGTTGCACTGTGTATTCACATTAGACGGCGAGTCAATGGAGACTGTTTTTCACGAAGTAACAAGTATAATTGAAATATCTATTTACTTCAAACAATATATTGCACGTGACGACTTTCTCTGATATAGAGGTCCATTCAATAATGTGAATAGTACTACAGTTCACAATTCCTTGAAAGAATTAAGTGTTGGGAATTGTAAAATGTCATAGATAGTGTCTATGCCACAATGTAAATAATACAGACATATCTGGGAACTAATCATATTACCCAGATAGCAACTAGAGCAGTGGTTCTCAAGTGGTGGGGCGTGCCCCCTAGGGGGGGGAGGGGGGGGGGGCGAGGGGGCGTAAACAGATTTGAAGGGAGGGGCGAACGCATTTCAATAAAAAAATATTTGCATACTCGTAATGCTATAGTATTTAATCAAATAATTTCTCCTTTCATATTATGTGTAAAAAGCTACAGTATGCACATTGAAATGTAATTTTTAAAAAACTTAACTTCAAATACTTTTTAAGAACCAAAATCCCATTTTATTTAATTGCTTGTAATGTTTTGTGAAAAAATATTAATACTACCATTTATAAAAAAATTAATTGTTGAAGTTTATAACATTAAACGAATGTATTTAAAATGCGCATTTATACTCTCATGTCTGGGAGGGCTGCCGAGAGAAAATTAGAAAGCCTCGTTGCTAGTGTAATGCCGCGTTTCATGAAGCCAACATGTCAAGCCCCTAACGAGGCATGCGTGCCAGGCACTGGCTAAGCATTAACAAGTAATTTCATGTTTAGATTATAAAAACTTATTTAAAAATACAATTACCCACTCAAAATAATTTTATGAAGAAAAATATTCGTATTTAAAAGTGCTTTTATTCTAAATCACCGTCGTTCTTAATATCTCTTTTTCTTCAATATTTTTTTAGCCTTTGGGGGGTTTCTTGGCTGGTTTCACTTAGATAATGCTCGATTTATTGAAATAATTATTTGGTTAGCTTTTCCTGGTGATTTTTCAACTAAAACCTCACTAAAATTTCACCATCGTAGTTTTCCTCACGAAAATCAATTTAAATACTAGATAAGTTCACTAGCCTAGCTTATCTTCGACGCACTAACCAGGGCGAATTCCAAACTAAGCAAAAACTAGATATTTTTCCAGGTAGGTATGATTTAATTAAAAAAAAATAATAAGCCGGCATAAAAAATGTAGTGTGAAAATCAAAATGGCAGAGACGTGGGCTTACCATGAATTCGGAAAGGGGGGCGTAGGATGAAAACAGTTGAGAGCCACTGAACTAGAAGGACTCCACAAGGTGGGATTTTGTCTCCATTATTACGGCTGGTTGTTGGTGAATCGCTATTAGAAAATTTGTTATTATAAATTTCCGATTAATGATCACCAGAATTAAAACTATAATGAACAGCAACAAACAAAGTCAATTGCCTCTGAGACTTGGGGGTATATATTCCACATACTTTGTTCTCAGTATCAGTAAATGATGATTCTGATTGTTAGCTCTGAGAGATGCTGGGTTTATCAACCCTTCCAAATAAAACCCTTCAGTGATTTTTTATTCAGTTTTTCATTTCAAAACCCACCAGATTTAGCTGGAAAACCACTAAGCTAGCAATACTGTTACCAAGTAACATTATTGAACTCAATTTTGACATTTGAAAAAAACAAATTTCTTTCACATTTCGCAGACTTGCGTCTATTTTCATAAGCGCCTCAAAGACAATTCCATTTTTGGTCGCGTCCGTATCGCTTTATAATGGCTATAACCAAACGGTCGACCGTGCCTCCCCTATAACCAAAATATGCACCACACCCTCCCATTGCGCTTTCTTTTTCTTCATATCAAAGTTCAAAATTTGAATTTTGATTAAAAAAAGTTTGGGACAAGAAAAAACCGGCCGATGATTATCGGCGCCTTCCTTTTTAGGAAAAAAAAAGTTGGTAAATCATTAAGCGTTAGGAACTTTCATTACGGATGATTCACAGAAATTGATTTAAACAATTTTTCTCAACAAGGACAAAAAATTCTATTGTTTGAATATGGTTATATTTCGTTCATTTCAAAAATCAAATTATTAAACAAATATTTAATTCACACATCATCATCCCCTTTGAAGCAATTTATTATTTGATGCCTGAGTCTGTCGTTAGGAATTAACTGAAATGATTGGACACCGTAAACAATGCATGCATAAAAATCAAAATCGTTAGTAACGCTTGCCTATGAAAAATATGTTAACCCTCAAAATATGCACGTGGCAAATGGCACGTGCGTACAATTCAGGTTAAGTCTACGATTAAATTAATCGCTGATTAGAGACGGACCGTATTACAAACAAAAACTTCAATATGAGTGGGTATGTGTGGGTGTATGTACTTATTTACATTTATTTATACGCAAAATACAATACTTCCATAGGGAAATTTTAATTCTTAATACAGAGTTTTCTTATACTACATACTACTATTTTGGCAACTAAACGTAAATTATTCACGGCCTTATTAACGTTTCTGAAAATTAGTTTTGCCCCAAAACTAGTTTTAGAAGTAATATTAGAATCTGGTTTTTACAAAATTATGTTAGTTTTAGCAGATAAAACTTTGATAATGAAAGCTAGTCTTTTTTGAAAATTCATTTTTCTCAAAACCAGGAGAAGTTAGTTTTATAGCTTCCAAAACTAGTTTTGACTCATTTTGTTATTTTTGACATCATAGTTTTGCTCGAATTTGAATGAAAAAATTAGGTTAATCTTATATGGATGAATACGTTCGCGATAACAAACACACACAATGATTAAAGAATGTTAGAATTTTAGTCCACTGACTATCCTTTTTGGGTATCATCGCTTTGTTAATCTCTTTGCATAAAATGTCATTGTGTTCATGCTCAACGCAGAGAGATGCTTTCCACCTTTGGAACGGACAGACGACGATGACAATTTAATGTCTGAACGTTTTTTCGATGGTCAATTCACAAAGAATTGACATCACTAATATAAATTAAAACTATATGAGCTCATGACAATTTTTACAAAGCCTATTGATTACAAACTTTTGCGTTTTTAAACAAGTGAAAAAATTCCATAATAATTTTTTTAAACAAAAACCGTTTTCTTTAATGATATTACGGGATATTCCATATGAAATCGTCTGAAAAATAAAAATTTCGTTGCTCGAACTTTGTGAGAATCTGCTTTAGCGGAGGAAATCCGCCATCATATAATTTTCTCATGCTTCACCTCCCCCCACACAGTGCTCCGTCTCCATATAAATGATGGGCAAAAATAGGGTTTTGGTAAGAAGCGAATGAAATTTGGTTTCTTAATGGATAATTCAAAAATTTATTCGGCGTTTTCGTAATTCTGCCAGTTTTTTCAAAAATCGAGATTTTTCAGTTGACTTTATGTAGTTTTAAAGTACATTTGATTTGCTTCTTAGAATTAAAAAAAAAAAAACTGTGCAAATTTTTTTTTTAGTAAATCTCTTTGCTAAAAATGAAAACAAAAAATTTAGATGGGACATGGATGGAAAGGTTATATTAAATTTCCGGACCGGGACGACAAGGTTATATTAAATTTCTAGGCTGGGACGGGAAGATTATATTAAATTTTGGGCCGCCGAAGCTTAGATTCTCAGTCATGAATTCCGACACGAGTTTTACTAACCTAGCGTTTACATAGGACAGATTTGCCAAGACAGTAATAATACAGACACACTTTTTCACTAATACATTCACACATTTTTCATTTCATTTTCCAACAAAGAGTGTAGATTACAAAGAGGTCGCAATTCACTCTTAAGCTTTTTATAACGTAAAAAGCTAAACCAAAAACGCGTATATGCATAGATTTTAATATTAAGTTTTTTGTTTGAACATTTTAAATTTCATATATTTTTTTAATTTGGTTTTTTTGTTTACAAAAATAACTATACATTTGTAGTTTCTCACATGACATCTCATATTTTTAAAATGAGATGCAGTGTTAGTTCTTATAAAAAAAAATGTTAAATACTTTTGCCCATAAGCGGATCTTACACGGTCAGTAATAGTGAATGTATTTTCAAATACTAATAGCATTAATGATCGTGTAAGGCAAAATATCCCATCATTACTTTGAATTAGAGAAATATTGATAGAATTCAGAATTTTCTGATTATTTCTGTCAGTACTTGTGGTAATGCCATTATTACTGACTATGTTAAGTCTAATATTATCATTGGTAAAATTTAGCCACAAAAAGTGCATTTACAAACAGAAACTAGTTGTTTGCGACTGTCAAAATGTGAGAGAATAATTTAATTTTGAAATATAATGAAGCTGCCATCATTAATAGTATTACTGACCGTGTAAGGCTATACGATTTCACATTACACTTCATATTTTAACATGATTAAAGGATGTTAATTTTACTTATTATTGTTAAATCTATCGACGTCTCTGCCGTGACCATGCACCTAAAATAAGGTGCACGTTAAATTTTCACAAAATGTTAATTTCAAAATCGCTGTAATGACTTATTCGGGTAAACAACAAGAACACACAACTCTCTTCTTATTTTAACATGAGGTGCAATGTTAATTTTTTTTACATGTTAAATTGCATATGTCGCTGCTTTTTTGGTTTGCCATCCCCCTTCTCCCATGTAATAATACGCAAAGGGGAAAATAATTTTTTGTAAGTTTTCATTTATTCATTGTTTATGAATTTACTGAATTTCATAAAATCATTGCAGTATATACAAAAGTATCTACATGCATGAGAATATCAAAAAAGAAATCAGTCAATATACATAAAATCAAAACAAAACGTTTGCATATTTGTATATAAAGAATATATAAAATACTGCAAATGTTGAATGTTATGAAATGTAAAAAAAGAAATGTAAAATAATTGTTCTATCAAACACCACCAACCCATCCATTCATGCCTTTTTATCCGGGGGACCGGTTGCCAACCGTTGCGTTCGCTTCATCGGTATGGCACCTAATAAACGCTTTCTAGCTTTTTACGTTCCAAAAAACTTAAGAGCGAATTGCGACCTCTTTGTAATCTATACTCTTTGGTATTTGTAAATAAAAATAGATCGTTTATTGTATTGAATTTCCATCTTTTAATCATTAACATTAATCAAATGAGACTAAGCTTAATTACCTGATTTCAAATGGGATAATTAGATGATATCTTTCGCCTTCCTCATCTGATTCTATCGGTAACTGTCGTTTGAATAAATCTAAATAATGGTGTAAGTAACCTTTTTTCGGAATGTAACTAACACGTTCATAGTTCATAGAATGAAACCAATTTTGCTCAACTCATTGTCCACATATGTATGTACATTAGATGGCTTATTTGCTCCATACATTTTTGAATTTTATTCGTGTTCAGCAACATGAAAAACCGCTGTAACCAACATATCAAATATTGTATACAAAACAACGCTTTATATTTTTGTTCAGTTTTTGAAGTTCCAACCCAGCGAAAATCCGAACGGCCATAATTTTAATTTTCAAGCCAATCTGAGCAAACCCATCTGGTTGTCTTCTGTAAATTTTTGGTTGTAACTACTTGGTTCACAACCGTCACACCTCCACTTTATAATTACATTCAATTGAAGAATTGTCGGACTAGAAAGTAAAACTTCTACTCTCACAAATTTTTATACTATGATCAATTAGTTCTTGCATCTCAATTTCGGCATACTTAAGGATAGCCTGAAGTTTTTAATTTTTAAATATAATTATGCGTGGTTTAAAACGCCATTCAAAGTGAAAAAATGTAAATTTTTTTTCGATTTTCCTTATGTTTTAACCTCTAACTCCGGTATTCCTTAAGATATATAAACAATTTATATATCGTTCTAATAAATATCTTCTTTTTAATAGAATACAAAATCTTACTCCTGGGATAAATAAAAATAAAGTTACGGGCAAGTATATGCTTTAACCTATCAAAATGGGTTTTTCGGCCCTAAATTCAGATTTTGAGGGTCAGTTCCAAATTCTGAGTATGCAGTTTTTATGTGCTTGACTATACCTACAATTTCAGCTATGTCTCGAGGAAAGTATATTTTCACTGTCTCACAGTGTTATTAACGTTAATTTGGGGTTATATATTCAAAAATTGTTAAAATCACTTGCTGATTAGTGATTTCATTTTTTAATGAAATCTAAACTATGTATAAGGCTGCCACAAATTGAGCATATTATAAAGCACATACAAAATTTGTAACAAATATTATTGCAATAAAGTTTTACTCCTTTCTTCAATTTGTAAACTTTGAAATGAGTTTTTTCACATGCCTCAATGACATATGTTCTATAACGGTTGTAATTCTTACCGTAGTTCTTCGTTTTGTTTTGAGTACATTTTCTTAATAGCTGTATATTTGTCTATTACATGCTAAAATATCATAACGACTGGACAATATTTTTATTTTGACGAATTTTTTTTTTTACAAGTTGCCCATATTTCTCCAAAAAAAAACGCAAATATACGGATGTAGGAGGAAGTGTACTTCCAGGTGTGATTAAAACGTCAACCGGTTTTAGCCACCTCCCGAACACTTATTTCGAAAAACCGTGTTTGAACCAAAATTACTTTTTTTCTTTTTTCAAATATCGTAATATTATATGCATAAGTTTAGAGTATTTATTTGAAATTCAGCTGAATATCAGGATGTAAAGAAAGGAGTGCTTATCCAGGGGGGTCGTACTCCTTTTCTTTCTTTAAGAACCACATAAATCACGTTCCAAAAATATTACGCGTTTAAAAGCCAAAAGTCCCCGCTAGCAGGGTTGCTATATGTAGTACATTCTTTCGTGCAGGGATGTTACGAATGTGAAGGACGCGTTATAGTGAACGTTTGCGGTAGCAAAGGATCAGTGCTGAGTTCCATATCAACAGGCGCTATTGGAATCGCTTGAGAAGGTGGTGCTGGCAGTTCTCTTTGTGGTGATTTTTGTGGCAGCGGTGGTTGCAATGGTGGTGTAACTAGAGGAACTACTTCTTTTTGAAACGATTGAATTTGACTTGATAGTATCGGCACAGGCATGCTTAAACGGCGTTTAATCTGATCCACATGACGTTGACCGATTCTGTTGTCTACCGACTGCACGACATATGATACAGGCCCGGTAACTTCAATTATTTTTCCTTCTAACCACAAGGGACCTGAAGTATAGTTCCGGAAATAAACGAGGTCCCCAATCAGGAAATTCCTCACATGACCAGTTGGTTCAACTTGTCCATCATCCGGATACAATAAGTCTATCGATGTCCGGAGACGGCGCTCCATTAATAGCTCGGCTGGTGTATTCTGGGTCGTATAATTTGGTGTATTGTGCTGTTTAAACAAGATGCGCTGTAATTTAGGCGGCATGTCCCCCTCCGTTATTAATTTGAGGGACGACTTTAAATATTGTAGCGAAGATTTCATGAAGTTTACTCTTAACCTCCGCGGATGACATATTTCGAACTATTTTTACTTCAAGCCACTTCGACATTGAATCCACTACTACCAAAAACGTATATCCCTGAAATAGACCCGCAAAGTCAATATGTAATGTTTCCAAAGGATCCTCTGTTGTTGGAATATGCTGTCGTGGGACTACTGGAGGATTTCGCAACAATGTTTGACACTAAGTGCATTGTTTGACTTTTACTTCAATCTATTTATTTAGTTGAGGCCACCACACATAGCTTCGAGCATACGCTTTCATTAGACACATTCCAATATGATATCCGTGAAGGATGTGATGGCGCAAGTCAGCCCACCCCCTCGTTTGCGTTTCACCCGAGGGGTATTATTGTTTTATATTATGATGAATTGGTCATTTTTTTAATAATACTTTATTATTATTTTATATTATCATGAATTGTTTATTTATTATTCTTTAATTGTTAAGTTGTTTTTTTATTTGCCCATGAAGGGACCTTTTGTTTTTTATTAAATTGCAAAGTTAAAGTAAAATTGTACATTAGAAAGAAAATGCAATCCTTCAATTGCATAAACCAGTAGTCGAGAGGTGAACACACTCAACCAGCTGAATGAAGCAATGTTAAGAACTAAACGAAGAGAAGACAACGAAACAACAAGCAGATGGCGGCGAAAGAAGAAATTTCTTTCTCTTTCGGCGATCAACAGCGGCCTTGCAGACGTGTATTCAGGTGAGAGTCTCGTGCAGAAAAGAGAAGGGAATCATAAAACTGACTGCGGAAGCCATTTTGGGACATCGACGCTCCTCTGTGCCACGCACCAAGAAATAAAATAATATTTTTTTAAAAAAATTAAATAAATAAAAGAGAAAAATAAAACAAAGTGAGTTTGTGTTTTTTGTGTTCGTCACCTTTTACTGCTACGCACTAAAGGGTCCATTTGCCGGATTCAGATCGACGTTCCTCTGTGCCACGCACTGTGGGGGGATTCGAGAGATAGACCAAGCCGTCGTCCAGCAGAGTTTAAGGTGCAGCGCACCATACGAGATTTTGTAAGTAGGTGATCCATAGTGCCACTCACTAGGAGGAACCATGAGACCACCTTGAGGTAACATAAACAAAAAAAAGTGAAATAAAATAAAATAAAATAAAATAAAATAAAAGGGCAAGATTCCCAAGTGAGTGTTGTGTGGTGTTCGTAAATAGAAGGTAGTGCGCCCGGTTAGTGTAACAAACAAATTTCTGTAGCCTCGAACCCTGGACTCGGCGAGTGATACCCAGGCTAGAGCTTCGATACGAGGAGTTCGAAAATTTGATTTTGATATGGTGGTGGCACAATCACTCTACTACCCCATAAAAGGCAGCCTTTGTGAGTGGATAATTCCGTTTTTGTACTATTGTAAGGTATCACCTCTTCGGTATTTTCTTCCAACCTCGGCCAGCCATGCAATAACCATCGCATGACTCGGGATATTACTGGATCCTTAGCAATTTGAATAGTACTCACTGGTGGTCTGCTACGCAATTCCAACATCAGTATATCCGCTGGTCCCACCTTTTCGGCATCAATTGTAGATTTTAGTGGCAGCCGGCTCAAACAATCAGCATTTGCGTTCTTAGGACCCGGTCGATATTTCACTCTGTAATCATAAGCTGACAATAATAAGCACCAACGTAACATCCGAGGCGATACCATTTGCGGAATTTGATTTTCTCTCTTAAAAAGGCCTAGTAAGGTCTTATGGTCAGTAACTATTATTACCTCTCTACCGGCCACAAATTGATGGAAATGTTTTACCCCGAAAATAATGGCTAAAGCTTCTTTATCTATCTGGGTATAGTTTCGCTCGTGTATACCCAATGGGCGTGATGCGAAAGCAATCGGTCACTCTTTTCCGTTATCGCGAAGAGCTAAAACTGCGCCAACACCATAAGGGTAAGCATCGCAGAAACATTGTAATGTATTAACAATGTGCCTGCATTTACCAACGACTTCATTAAAAACTGCTTGATGTTCGTCTGTCCATATCCACTTTGCATTTTTGTCCGGTAAACAATGGAGTTTTTCGGCAACTGATGCTTTATTTGGAAGAAATGCGTTGTAAAAATTTAGAAACCCTAAAAATGACTGTAACATTTCCTTGTTCTCGGGTGTTGCAGAGTGTTGTATCGCTCTACCTTTTCTTTATTTGGTAAGATACCCTTCTCACTTATATGAAATCCTAAAAAAGCAATTTCACGCTGCGCCATCAAACATTTTTGTTTATTGACGGTCAAATTTGCTTGCTCTAGCCTTTTAAAAACTGCCTCTAAATTACGCAAATTATCAGATTCATCTTTTCCTGCGATTATGATATCATTGAGATATGCTTTAATCCAGTTATTCCAGCTAATGGATTATCCATGAATTTTTGGAAAAGCCCCGGCGCGGCTGACATCACAAATGGTAATATTCGTACCCTATACAGCCCCTTGTGAGTATTCAGAGTTAATAACTCGGCCGAAAAATCATCAACCGTCACTTGTTGATAAGCTTGCTGCAAATCCAGTTTGGTAAACCCCCTGCAATAGCCGCCATCACTTCCGAAAACAATGGTAAAGGGTAGGAATTGGGTTTAATCACTGCATTTACAGTACTCTGATAGTCTCCACAAATTCTTATAGAACCATCTATCTTCGGCACTGGTACTATTGGTGTTGCCCGACGTGAAGACATGGTTGGTTCCAAAATTTTTTTTTGTACCAGTTTTTCAATCTCCTTTTCTACTGCAGGTTTCCTAAATATAAATTATGATATATTTGCCCGTGGCACTGTTAGAATATATATTGAAAAATTTCGTGACCAGGCATGCCAACTCATTTTTTCTCTCTCCCCGATAACCCTCGAGAAATTCCCCGATTTTCGATCGGATTGTCATAATTTCATATTATGTATAATAGCGCTATACTCACTTTCAATATAAACATTTTACAAAACAAAATTGACCTCAGTGAGTGATATTTTAAGGCGATCCTGAACTTTCTCGGTCCAAAACTTAACCAATTTTTATGGGACTGGTAGATTAATAGAAATGTACTTTCATAACATATAAGCTTTAGCCCACTTTTCGATATCAAAGTTCTCAAAGGAGAAGACATGGGATTTCTTTTGACTCAAATAAAAAATGGCAAAAACTTTATTTGAGAAAAACGGGTTTTAAGTTTTGACTATCGGTTTTTAACATATAAAATAGACTTCATCTTCTTTATGTTGGCTGACCGTAATTTGTAAGTTTATAAATTAGTCAGCAATGAATTAGAGTTATTAATCAGGAGGTGCTGGACGAATGCTTAGCTAAGCCTTTCTGAACGGCTGAGTCGAAGCGCCGCGCAACTGTTTTGGCCTGACTGACACTCGGCGCTATAATCGTCTATATCTACAAAAGCACTCTGCGTTGAAATTTTTACAAAATACTTTCGAAACATAATACTTTCAAATACTCTTAAAAATCGATTTCTCCAAACCAATAAATTGCAGGGCATGCTTAAGAAAAGATGAAGATTTTAAGACCCCAAATATAAAATATTATAAGTTAAACGTTTTACATTACAAATTTGACATAAAATATTCTACAGACTTTAATTACTAAAAGCTGAACGACTTCAAATTCCCCGCAAAAAACAGCTCATTCCCCGATTCCCCGCAAGTTAGCATCGCTCGTGCCGACTGTCAGTTAGTGTTCATAAGATCCATGTGCATGGAGCTATAGTTGCTAAACAAATACTCTTGCCAATTGGCATAAGGTAGCAACAAAGTATTAGCCGAACTAAAACAACCACAGATATCATTCACATGATGTTGCAGCAATCCGAGCAAGTCATATCCCTGGCAAGAGGTTAGCCAAAATTGAAGATAGTAGAGTTGCCCAAAGAAGTTATTCCTTTATTAATGGAGTTGCCTGGAAGTTGCGGCGATGATGGGAGTGAGAGCGACAATAGTGTTAGGAGCAACTGTGATAGCTTTAGTGATTGAATAGTAAATGATACACCATGAGTCCTTTTTGTGGGTAGAACTTTGTTTTTATTAATAATAATTAATACTCGTGATTTTCTAATATTTTGAAATTTTTTTGCAAATTTCTTCCAAATTTATCAGTTTATACTTCAAATTAATTAGTAAAAATTGAATTAAATTCAATTATTTTCGTTACGCAATTACCTAGGTATTACTGTATTATAAGTTGAAAATGTAAAATTATAAATTTCTTATCAGAGCAAGAATGCAATCAATTTAATTGCAATACCTTGAAGTCACAGTTAATAACCGACAATTCATGATTGCAGTTACTGAATAACGTATTTGACTTCAGAATAAAAAATGCATTTGGAAGTCTTTTTTGGAATCGCCGATTTGTTATTCATTTACAAAAATCTTTTTTAGAGTCAAGGGAGTGCAGTCTTTTTTTGAAATCATGTGACTGCAAATCTTATGACTCCAAAATCATGACTGCTTTGAAGTCACTTGAGTAACCTTGAACTCAAATGCAATCGTTTGGAGTCAATTGCTATTTGCAGTCAATTGGAGTCAATTGGGATTTTGAAGTCAATTGGAGCCAGTTGAAGTTTTTTGGAGTCAATTGGGAATTTGAAGTCAATTGGAGACTTTTGGAGTCAATTGGGGATTTGAAGTCAATTGGAGTCACTGTTTTTACGAGTTATAGCTTAGATATTGTTAATACATTTTTAGGATAATAATTATTCTAGGGTAATACACCTTAATATTTCATTTACAATACTCGATTGTCATTTTCTTTTTAATATTAAATAAATTATTGTAGTAAAAAGTATTAATTATTATATTGAAACGCGAGTTGCATGGAATTACCACAAAATGTGCAAACCTTTTTGAAGTGAATAATTAGTGATATTGTTATATTATTTGTGGCGTGTGTTTTTTGGAAAACTGAGTATTTATGAAAGAATCAGTTTGGGAGACCTGAGTATTTATTGAGTATTTATGAGAGAAGATATATATTAAATAATAAATAACACATATATTAAAATTGACTTCAAATCCGAATTGACTCCAAAAGATTTGAAGTGACTCCAATTGATTTCAAATCCCCAATTGACTCCAAGTGACTCCAATTGACTTCAAATTCCCAATTGACTCCAAAAGACTTAAACTGACTCCAAAAGACTTAAACTGACTCCAATTGACTTCAAAATCCCAATTGACTGCAAATTGCAATTGACTCCAAATTACTGCATTTGAGTTCAAGGTTACTCAAGTGACTCCAAGTGACTTCAAAGCAGTCATGATTTTGGAGTCAAAAGATCTCATGATTTCAAAAAAAGACTGCACTCCCTTGACTCTAAAAAAGATTTTTCTAAATGAATAACCAATCGGCTACTCCAAAAAAGACTTCCAAATGCATTTTTTATTCTGGGGTCAAATACATTATTCAATAACTGCAATCAAAAATTATTATTCAATAGTGACTTATATCCTCAATTGATTGCACTCTTTTACAGCTCTGTTTCTTATAAACAGAAATATTAATAGTTTAGGAAAACAAGTTATACTTAATTATATATGGTAATAAACGAATAGCTTAGCTTTACAGTGCTGCTAATTTAGAGGTAAAAATCCTAGATTTTTCAGCCTCTTAAGGGGGAATGAAAATAGCAGACGCTATATTCGATGAAAGAGGGTTGTTCTAAATTTGAGCCTTCGCCAAAAATGATGAAAATGTTCACAAGTAAACATATCTATAAAAGTAAACTTCTTGATGAAATCAGTGCTTTGGAGCAGCCAAATTTTGGGGTTGAGTATAGCTCCGACTCCGCTCCGTGCTCCACTCCGAGCTCCAACTATATATAATTTTCTCAATAAAAATCATTTTTTTTATTTTAAATGCGTTTATGTGTATCGCTACCTTAATTTGTTAAAGCCCTAACACCCATTTTCCGAATTTTACAGGAAAAGCAAAAATTATTTTGATATTAGAGTACTGCTTCCAGAATTTGTAATTTGAGCTAAAGGAAGAGATCGTAAATTTTCGGTGTATATCTTCAAACTTTTCGGTACAGATGCAAGTGAGCACGACTTATCATAATCCACCAAAAACTCGGTATTGAAAAATTTGATGTTAGGTGACCAATTCCGGGAAGTTCCGAAAATACTATTTGGCTCAAAACTTGACATGTTTACCATACAAAAAAATATAATGCTAAGTTGTGCAACAACTATATCGTTTTGAAGGCTGCTGACATAGCAATAGAACCAGTTAAGATTGTGAACTCCTTATTCTTAGTGACATCTTTTAAAAAAATTAGGAATTATTAACACACATTAGCCCTATTCACGATATGGTGTAAACGCAAATGCAAATTTTTATTGCATATCGCATATATTTGTTATTAGGGTGATTTTCTATGTCTAGTATAATTGCACGAAATGCAAAAATATTATACTTAATTATACTACGATTCGAGAGCGTACATTGCACAATAGCACGAAATGCAAAAATATTATACTAAATTATACTACGATTTGAGAGCGCACATTAACGTAGAACTGAAATATATTAGAAAATGTAAACACAGAAAGTGAGAGAGAGGTACAGAGTTGCATTTAGTATACTACACTTCATTGCATTGAACATATACATGGGTATCGCCGTAGGTAAAGTTTTTAAGTGTTGCAGATTGGATTGACGTGTATATTGTTTTTTTTTGTTTCGTTGGAAAGTTTTACTATTTGTGCTATCATGCTACCGTGCATGAGCATATACAAGACTTAGAGAATCACCCTACTGTGATACCAGAACTATTTTGCATTTGTAATGATGCAAGACCATTTGCACGAAATCGTGAATAGGGCTATTGTAATTAAAATTGTACATTTCATTACTGCAATGGAAATGGCACTACTCAGTTCAAATCCCTTGCAATGAATTTGTAATTAATCAATAAATGTAATGAATTTATTTTAGTACTAATTCATTCCAATGGAGATGGTAATGGGAAAATTGTAATAGTGTGCAAGTTTTCAAATATAATGTCAAGCAACAATAGTTGGAAAAATTATGAATCGGAGCAGCAGAGTGGTTAAATATTCATTGCTCCAGCTCTAGCTCCGGTCAAAACAGTGTGCTCCACAGCTCCTTGCTCCAGCTCCGCTCCAAAGCCCTGGATGAAATAGAATTTTACTACAGCATGTAGAATTACATGTAGGTGAGTGTCGTCATGGTCGGGGTGCTGTCAGAGTCGGAACAGTGTCGTTTTCTTCGTTATATTTCACTGGCGTCCGTTAAGGGGTTTTCATGAGTCAAAAAATCGAAAAAAATTTTATGACTTATTTCGAACAAACATACTTTCAAGAGTTTATGTTCAAAATTCCGAGCAGTAGATCGTAAGTAGCAACTCGATTTGTAGCGCGCTGTTCATGAATAAAGTGCACTCAAAACTTTAAAAGTGATTTTCTCCGAATGATATTTTTTGAAAAATGCCTTTGCGGACCAATTCATCTATTTTTTTAAAAATTTTTTCCTAGTTACAATACGGAGTACTTGAACGATAATTTTTTCATGTGCAGTATTTGTCTTAACTAATAATTTTTTTTAAATACATATTTGAGACTCAAAAAATCGACTTTTTTTTGCATCATGGTTTCCGTATGAGAAAAAGGTTTTTTTCAAAATTTTTCGTTCAAGTACTCGGCGCTGTAGCACACATTTTTTTCTTTTTGATTACAGTTGAGTAGTTGGCATTCAATCGTGGTCACCGCCAGACTCTGCAGAAAAAACGCGCATCAGGACAAGAGCTACAGCTTCTACAATTTTCAATATTTTTTTATATCCGACCACTCTTTTTTTTCGTAATATATATTATGTATACTAGATGGCTTATTTTTCTAAAGTATTTCAGATCTTAATTGTGACAGCGGAATATGAAAATAGGGTGCTAAAAACCAATTAAAATTAAAAAAAAAATTAAAATTTGTGAAAATTGGATGCGGTTCTCCGAAAACCGTGATTTTAAAGGATGTTTTACAATAGGTTTGGGATTTTGTATGGAAAAAGTATTCAACTTGCATATAAAAGATTTTCAGATATCCATACCTACGTAAAAAATGCCACTAAAGTGAATGGCGTACCCAGTTTGTTGATACAACTGAACACAAAGCCACCCGTAGCGCCTAAAGTCGCCCTTTGGCACTTTTTTTTTTACGAATTTTCAAATTCAACCGTTAGGATTTTGAAGTTAGCGGTAATTTTTTAAAAATTAAAGTAAGTAGCATTGTAGGTAATTCAATTTAGTTTATTTAAAACACAAAAATTTTTCAAAACGAGTTGTATTTGAACTAATAAATTAACTTTTAGTGAACCCATGTCGAGTACAATCAAGTTCATCTTTGACAAATGTTGCCAAAAAATTGCAAAAAACAAAGCAGACGTTGAAAAAATTACCTTAAATTAGTGAAACTTACCAATTAAGAAGTAACTACTAACTTTTAAAGTTTTCTACATACTTAATCGCTTGCGTCAAAATTGTTGATTTATATCAATATGTAATACAGGTGTCCCCCGTATAACACGATTGTTAGGTTCCAAAAAAGCATTGTGTTGTGCGAATTCATGTTATATTGCGGAGTTAGTTTCCAAGAATTTAGAAATCTGCCTTATTATATACGAAATTGTATTATACGGGACAAGAAAGTAGTACAAAAACAGGGATATGTTCCAAGAGTTTAAAAAACAACTTTTTGGGATAAGTGCTCGTTCGAGCTGTCACATTCAGGGGCATTCATTTGATTCATGTATATTTTAACTTTTTGTACGGTTTGATACATTTTTTGCAATTTTTTGGCAACATTTGTAAAAGATGAACTTGATTGTACTCGACATGGGTTAACTATTTCAAATTATGGTTTATTAGTTCAAATACAACTCGATTTGAAAAATTTTTGTGTTTTAAATAAACTAAATTGAATTACCTACAATGCTACTTACTTTAATTTTTAAAAAATTACCGCTAACTTCAAAATCCTAACGGTTAAATTTGAAAATTCGTAAAAAAAAGTGCCAAAGGGCGACTTTAGGCGCTACGGGTGGCTTTGTGTTCAGTTGTATCAACAAACTGGGCATTTTTTACGTAGGTATGGATATCTGAAATTCTTTTATATGCAAGTTGAATACTTTTTCCATACAAAATCCCAAACCTATTGTAAAACATCCTTTAAAATCACGGTTTTCGGAGTAGCGCATCCAATTTTCTCAAATTTAAATTTTTTTTTTCATTTTAATTGGTTTTTAGCACCCTATTTTCATATTCTGCTGTCACAATTAATATCTGAAATACTTTAGCAAAATGTATGGAGCAAATAAGCCATTTAATGTATACCTGTTATGAGTTTCAAATAAATTATTTCAAATAGTCAAAAAAAAAATCACAAATATGCCCTAAGTTTCCCGTACCAAAACGTATATAACCCCTTAATACATGATCAAAGCAAACTTTTCATGTCATTTCGAGTTTAAAACATGAAGTGTATATAAGTGTTACGTGACCACAGGTTAAAAAAAGATTAAAAAAAACTTTTTTACAGTGACAGTATAGGTGAATTAATTTAAAAATTACATGCAAACATCAAAATAAGTTAACTTAAATTGTTCGATAAGGTTTAAGAAGTAGAACTACGTAGCATTTGACGTGTGTTGTCGGGTCGGAGCAGTGCTTGTAATCAGGGTCGGAACACCGAAAATTTTGTTGTAATGATGCGTTTTGACTCTGCAAATATATTTTTCTCACCCTTTCGTGTTTTCCGTGTCTTTTTATCATATCGTATCGTGTGTGTATAAAAAAAAATCAAATTTCCCTTAAAATCCACACAGAGGAATTTGCATTCCGATTTCAGGCCTCTTTTCCCGGTTTTTAAGTGTAATTTTTCCTTTTTCTTTAATTTTCATGTTATTTTCAATCATAGTCCTCCATTTCTTATTGATTTTCTACAGTGCTCCTGACCCTGACTTCAATTTTCGTTTTTTTTGCAAATGTTCATATCTCCTGAACTATTAATTTAGTAACATTTTAATGCTCAGCAAAAACATTGCAATTTGTGGGATCTTTCCAACGATATGTAACATTAATAAAAATTCGGCATTAAATAGAAGTTAGAAGAAAAACTCAAAACATGCTCCAACTCTGACGACACTCCCCTTCATTTGATGAGAAGTGAATACATGTTAATATTTCTACATATATCTTAGTTGATTGTTTACGGTTTTATTTTTAATCAACCTCAATTTCATATGATTGTACACCCAGAGAAATACTTACTTGGTTCGAAGAAAAACGGCTATAAAATTGAGGAAAAATGGGAATGATTTGGCGCCATAGAAACGGTTTCCTCATTAAGATATATAAAATTTCTTTGAGTTGAGGAAATATTTTTCAAATATGAGAAATTGTATATAATTTATATGCTGGTGCGACTAAATTTTGGAAAAAACAGGTTTATGGAAACGTCCATTGTTCCATGTGCATTTATGTTAACAATAGACCAAGTAATTCATAAAAGCTCTTGAGTTAAAATTTTATGCAGAGACGCGTAAACTTAGTCCTTAGTTTTAGAAAAAAAATTATATTTGAAGATACCTATTTACCACACCCATTTTTTCTTGTGTTTTATTTACTTTTTTATCTTACTTTTCTTTAATTTTAGTTTTAACAATTTCATTGAAACTTGGGATTTGATTTCAATTGGTGGGCAGCATCGCAATTAGATTTCCAAAAATGAAGAAAAAAGTTACTTCAAATTAAACACCATGGTTGCATGAAAGGAGCACATTTTTCTTCATTTTGAGAAAAATGTACATAAACGAGAGAAATTTTCGTGGATATAAATTGAGGAAACTTTTTCTTTGTTCTAGAGATGGGTATTTTTCTGGGTGTAATATACATAAGTGTGATTTTATATAATATAGGCTAAAAATTCATCATGCCAAATTAAATTAAGATTGAACGACGCGCTTTCCAGCTTGTTCTCAAGACCACCTATTTGACCTCTCTGGGACTCTAATTTGAGATTGAAATTGGAAACCAAAAGTTATTTTTTTTGAATAAGCGCTCTAAGTGTAAAATTTCATTAAGATTGTTCCACATATATATATTAGAACAACTGTAATAATTATTACTTAACTCATTAACCCATTAATTGACATGCATAGAAATACTGAGAATATTTCAATTTCCTTTTAAGGGAAGATATAGATAATCAAACATGAAAGATTTTTTTTTCGTACCTGCCTAGGTATAGGCGGGGCAAAGTAGTGCGAACACGCACCACTGTCAGTTAAAGAGTTTACTTTTGGCTAAAATTTAAAAGTTTGTGTTTTTATTGTTGGACTGAAAAAGTAATTAAATTTCTAATTGTAATTGTTTTAACATGTATTTTTAGTAAGTACGCAGTTAATTCATGGTAAAAAAAAATAGTTTTTAATTTATTATTGACAAAAAAGTAAAAACAAAAACGTTCGAAAAATTTACTGATCTCAAAACTATTGTTTGGAGTGGGTGTTTTGGAAGCATTTTGAAAAGGATGATACATAGCATTTTGTGTTTATGTATTTTGTATGATTGTGGCAATGTTTGCATCTCCTACGGGAACCATCTGGTCCTGCAGCAATACAATGGACGACACGGTCAAGTCGAATGCATTGTTGATGACTTCTCCTCTTCAAGCCAACAGCTTCGGGAATTAGTTATAAGCCGAAACAAACAATATGTCAATAAATTTCCAGATTTGATTAACACTAAAAGTCGTGCGAATTGCATATGTCATGCGGGAAATGTAAAAAATTTAATTAAAACAAGAAATAGAATAAACAAATACCAAATCTTTGCATATACATTCTGTCATAACACATACTTTAAAAGAGTATAATTACAATAACTTAAAGTTTAGAAGATAAATGATAATTTGAAGTTATATATAAACAGGTTAATGAACAAATGTAGTCATCACCACAACAATGTATATAGAGACGGGCAAATCAGACGGCCGTTTCGGAAATGATAATATTAATACGCAGCGAAGATGCTGATGATAAAAATGTCGACCGATGCTCAGGAACATGAAACGATGACTGACTCTCTGTAATTATGAATATATTATATTATGTGTTTTGGCATTGCCACATTGATGAGTATTGTGGTGATACCAACATCCCTTGTTGTTTAAATGAAACGCTGCGGTCGCCTACGATGTCTTGCGGATCTACGTTGATGTCGATTAGTGTTTGATAATGATGAAGACTGATGACTCGTCTCGCAGTGTTCATTATTAACTTGATGCTGACTGTTGTTGATGGCTTCCGGATAATTGTATCGTTATTGTGGAAACGCATTCGTAATTGGTTTGCATGCGAACGTATTAAGTCTTTACGTCGGCTGGGTTCGATGAGTACGCTGTACAACACAGATCCAACTGATCCAGATGATTGTACCGGGGCACCACATCATTTTGTTTTGTTGAAATACTTTAGCAAATACCTTGTCTCTCTGCTTAAAGCTACGCGATACTGCACTATACTTTTTATTGAATGCTTGTTCTATGGATGTATTCTTTTCTGTTGATGGAGTAACCTGATGTTTAAGGAGATCGAGTTGTGTAGATAATTTTCTTCCAATGAAGCTTTCCGATGGTGACTTCCCTTCTGGCGCACTTGGATTTGGAGTGGCACGGTATTGTGAAATAGATACCTGAAGGTTTAATTTATCATTTGTATTATATTCGCCATAAGCTTTAACTAACGCTCTTTTCAATGTATCAACGAAGCGTTCTGTCCCAGAATGTGGTGTATCCCGCTCTCCTTGCACTTACGAATTGTGTGCCGTTGTCCGATACTATTGTTTTTGGCTGGTCATATCAGCTTATGAATTCATGTAAATGATTGATTATTTCATTTGAAGAAATTGAAGTTGTTTGTGCTACTTCTGGCCATTTTGAGTACGCGTCCACCATGATCAAGTGGTATTGTCACGAACGGGTCCTGCGATATTTATATGTATTCGTTCTAATGGTTCATGTGATTGATGGTGAGACCGTGTTCTTCAAAACGTTGCATAACTTTCATAACTAATTTATAATTTTGTTCTATCGTAGACGTTGCAATGATGGCGTCGTCTAGATATGCAATAGCCCCTTCAAGACCACTGAGAATAGTTTCCATCGCTTTTTGGATCGAGCCTGGTGCCGATGTTACTCCAGGTGATAAGCGGTTGAACAAAAAGAGACCTTGATATGTGTTGATAGCGAGGACCTTTTTTGATTCGTCATTGACTTCGAACTGCAGATATGCATCAGATCGATTTTGCTAAAGAATTTGCATTGTGACATCTTAGCAAATATCTCGTCTGCGTGCGGTTATGGATATTGATTTCGACACCTGTGGAGTAGTCAGTACAAATTCGAATTTTATTATTAGCTTTGCGTACTATAGGTGCTACTATAGGTGCTGCCCAATCTGAGTGTGTGATGATATTCGCTTCCTGTAGTCTGTTAAGCACTTTTTCAACTGCATATGGGACTGACGTTATTGCATACAGAGCGTAGGTGCATGTTGTGTTGTGCTAAGACAACTTGTGTACGAAAATTTTGATTTTTCTGGTTGCTCTGTTGATATTTCTTAACCCTGGAAGTACATGCTTATTTTTTATACATAAAGGTCATGACTCGTCGAAAAGACGACGGCATTATTCAAAGTGGTCATACACATGAGCTATACATCAACAACTTGGATAGTTGATTGTTTTCCATTATTTGGTTAATTTAGCATATGGAAAAACAACAACAGACATTTTTTGTTAATAATATTTATTTATAAATTAAATTTTCACAGGTTTAGTTCATTAGGCTTGTTTTACAAAACGCTGTATACAGGGTGACAATTGTAAAGTGACGCAAGTTTAATACTCTGCAGCAATCTTTGCCATTTACCGTTACTTTAATTTAAAAAACAAATTCATTCATCATTGGCTTTGCTTTTAATTTCATTTGAATTTTTGTTATTACATTTTGAAATTTCCATAAAAATGGACAAGGAAAATATTCGTCGTGAAATTATGAAATTTCATTTGGCAAATTATAGTAGCCGTCAAATTGCAAAGGCTTTAAATTTGTCAAGTCGTACGAGATATTATTCGATATAATGAAACTGATTGTTTTAGAGATAGAGACCGGGGAAAATTTTCAACAGTTGCCACTACTGGTTTAACAGAAAAAATTCGTAAACGAATCAAGCGAAATCCAAGGCGCTCAATGAGAAAAGCCGCTAAGGAAGTGGGAGTAAACCGTGCAACAGTGCGAATCATTGCAAAATCAAAGCTTAACCTTAAGCCGTACGAACTCCGAAAAGCTGACACAAAAAAAAGAAAGATTTGCGACTGCAAAGATGCAAGGCGTTGCTACGCTCCTCCGAGTTAAAAAATGTTGAAAATATCTTGTTTAATCTTGAGTTCAAAAGCCAGCTTCCGTTATGGTATGGGCTGGAGTTTCCGCTAATGCCAGAACCCCTCTAATATTCGTTGAAGAGGGTGTTAAAATTGACCAGGTTGTTTATCGGAGCATTTTAAATGAACATGTTCTTCCCTGGGCCCAAGATACATTTGGAAATGAAAACTGGACTTTCCAGCAAGATTCTGCACCTTCCCACATGGCAAAATTAACGCAAACATGGATAAAAGACAATTTTTCTGGATTCATAACATCTCAAGAATGGCCACCATACTCCCCAGACTTGAATCCAATGGATTACTCTATTTGAGGTTTTTAGAGAGTAAGGCTTGTGCATCTCAACACCACAGTCTGGAGTCGCTGACAAATTCATTAGAGAAAGCCTGGACTGAAATTGATCATGAAGTCCTGCGGCGAACAGTCCTACGATTTCCGGATCGATTGAAGGCATGTGTGCAGGCTAAAAGAGGTTATATTGAATGAGGTGGGGTTCAAATGAATGCTTATATATTCAGCAATGTTAACACTTAATTGTACTTAATGGAAGTACGTCCTTTTGAAAATAACTGCTGAAATGTGTGCGTCACTTTACGATTGTCACCCTGTATTTAAGTACAAAAAAAAATAAATTAAGGCACATATAATAATTCATCAAATGAGTTTGCATCTTAAAAGTAATATACTGAAATAAAAAGGAACGAGTTTTCATGAGAATCAAAATTCATTATATACAAGAGGCACAGCTCTATTTTGTGCTTCTCGCACAAGCTTTAATTACATTTTGAACAGGACGATTTTGTCATTCGTCGCTTAGAAGAGGGACAAATGGCACAAATCATTCAATTTTTTCAGGATTTATTTGTTCAGTATTCTCATAATCAGTCGACATTACATTTTTAATATTATTTGCACCGACGTAGTCAAAGTTAATTGGCTTTCGACAAAGACAGATATTTTTTAGAAAACAAATTCGATTGGGGGGCTTTTGTTTTATTTAAAACATGTTGTGAGCATAATTGACATAGCTATTTACAAAAGTCATATTTAATATTCGAAAATATTCAGTAATATTTTTGCATTCCCGAATCGGTCCTCGAACTTGATACACAATATTTTTTCCATGATTTTGCTTTTTGCACATACATTTTATGGTTGTTTGTTTGTGTATAATGAATGTGATTAACCTTTATCTGTGGAGGTGGTGGTAAATTTTACTCCACCTTGTGAAATAAAGTGCCAGTTTTTTGTTGAACTTAAAAAAAAAGATTTCAAATTTTAGATTTATTTTTTTATTAAAAATGCTTGTTTTCAAAGAACAAATAATTATCAAAAAATCTTTTTTTACTAAAATTTTTTAGTAAAGTTAAAAGGTAAAAAATTCACCTCCATAGTTAAAGGTTAACGAAATTATTTTCGACTTTGCCTTTAATAATGACATACCTCTACATAGAGGCACATCGTTTTAGTCTAAATCGGATGCCTCCATTGACAAACTTGCATCTTCCAAACTTTCATTTTGAACCTCCTCTGTCCGGTTGGTGCTCTTCGTCACTCATCAACACGAAATTTTTCAGTTTCCTGATCATTCAATTACTTTATCGTGCTCATTTCGCATTCCAACAACAAAAACTATAACATAATAAACACAAAGTTACACAAAGGTCATGCTTTGTCGTTTCGACGACTCACATTTAAAAAATCATACTTTCATAACGTATATTCAGTTGAACTTCTGCACACAGCAACAGCTTGCCCACGACTGGCGCTGTATGAAAACCAGCCGAATATAAACAACATTTAGAAAGAAAAACTGTAAAACATAAACATGCGTCGTCGATTCGACGAAGCATGTCCTTCCAGGGTTAAAGAATTTCTGCTGCGAGATGTGTTCCTCCTTGTTTTGTGAACGGTTATGAAAACAAGCGCAGCAACCTTCCTTGTGACCTGTTTTCCCACAATTCTTGTGTTGTGAGAAGTTGCAATTTGCATTGCCAGCAAGGTCTTTTGGGAAAGTCATGCTGCTGAGATGTTTATTGTTGTCGATTAGTTTCTTTTCCAAATTTACGTTTGTAATCTAAAGAAACCGCATTAATTGTGGTGGCTTTTGATTCTACCAGCTGTGCGTCGCTTTTCAACATTATGATTCGTTGTGTTTCAATTACAAGTTGTTCCAACGTCAAACTGAGAATACCATCAAACTTTGAAAGTAACTTATTACGAATTTCACTGTGTAAAGGAGAACGTAATCCAATAATATAAATGAGACACTTAAATTGATCAGCGGTCAACTCTACCAGAATACGCAATGAAATCCTCAGCATCGCCTTTTGTGATTTGCAAACATTTGTAACGAATGCTAAAAATGGATTCATGATGGTCGAAAAATTACTTAAGCTGCTGGACTGTTTTATCAAAATCAAAATCTTTTTGTTTTTTCGGTAGAATGCAATCTGCATAACGTTGATAAACCTGTGGACTTAGTTTCCGAAGAAGTAAATGTACTTTGGCAGAATCGTCTAGAATTTTGGAATCTTCTGTGAAATAGTCTTAATAACGGTTGGTAGCTGGTAGCTTGAAAAAATTTGACTGTCTTCTTGATCGTAGCGAAATTCGTGAATATTATTTGCAATAACATCCATGCATGAGTTTTTCTTGCGGTACTGCTTGAGTGTGTTGCTTATGTCCGTTATGGTTGTGTTGTTGTGATCCGATTTGACCTCCGTTATGCGTGCCCGTTGCAGATTTTTCCATAATTTGTGCAAATTTTTTCATAAGTTCTTGCTGTCTAACGGTTGCTTCTTGCTGTTGTATTTTCAGTTTTTTAATTACACCTTCTAATGTCGAAATTGTGAAAACTTTTTTTAGGATGTTATATATGTTTGGACAGATATATGTATACGCTGAATACTTATGTTTGAGCAGACTTTAGTGTGTGCTGCATGTTCTTACGCAGACTTTTTTTTTTGTTATTTGTATATGTGCTGTATATGTTTGCGCTTGTGAACGATGTGTGCCCTGCAGTGAAACAGCGAACAAGATACAAAAAAATCTAGTTCTGTGGTTGGAATAAATTCACTAGTTCGGTGAATTAAATACAAACATTCACCAACTGAAACCAAACGATTTTCTTTTTTTCTTGAACTAGTGCATATTATGGTGACAAGTACATCTATAGATTCGCGAGTTCGAAGTCTTAAATGATCGGTATGTTGTGTCGTTTTACAAAAACAAAAAAACTTTGCTTCGTAATTGTTCTTCGTCATTTACTGCTATTTTACGCAGCTATTTTTTTTTTTTTTTTTTTCGACGAATCCCAACGGACCCACTTACCCGCCCAGCCGAACGTGGGGCGTATCCGCATAACGAACGGATCGGTGCCCGAAACAGACACAGTCCGGACTGCTCTGTATGACGCGACACGTGGAAGGGTGAAGTGAACTTTCCAAGTGGTTTTCAAACAACAGCTACAGATTTTATAATCATCAGCTGGTTAATTCATTTAAAAATTTTAAAACAGTATTTTTATTTTTTTTTTTGTTAAATTGAGAATCAGATAAATCAAATAAACCATGAAGGTTGTTGAAGTCATTGCACAAACAACGAAAAGGGTCATTTTGGGCATAATTAGTTCGGCAGGTACTTAGTTTAATCGTAACTGGATACCTTGTACAACGGTTTGGTATGCTCAAGTTAACTTCATTTAATAAAAATTGGGAATTTATATCACCATTTAGTAGTTTGGCCAAAAACATGACATTCAGCATTACTCTTCTGCTCTCTAGAGTTGGTAAATCTAAAAGTTTAAGACGATGTGTGTAAGGTGGAAGGTTTTGGGATGGATCCCATCGAAAACTTTTTAAAGCAAACAAATGAAACTGTTTCTGAACAGATTCCAATCTATCCCTGTAACAGTTATCCACTCCAAACTGGAGAACCGTATTCCAAGATTGGTCTTACCAGAGACTTAAAAAGTGTTTTCGTTACATGCAGATCATTAAATTCTTATGACCATTTTTTAATGAATGCAAATATTCCCTTAGCTTTATTTATACACATGTTAATATGTAAATTAAAACGTAATTTAGGGTCCATCACAATGCCCAAGTCAGTGAAATTAAGCACAGTTTCCAAGGTGTAATCATTTATACAGTATTCTGATGGGATTGGTTGTCTTCTCGAATAGACCATTGATTCACATTTCTTTAAATTTAAAGACATTAAATTAATCTGACACCAATTTGTTATCACATCAAGATCTGATTGAAGCAAGATTTGTGCCTCTTCAGAATAATGTGAAGTAAAAAAAAAGAATATAATAAAATTTTTGAGTGACGAATAACAGATGGGAGATCATTAATATATATAAGGAATAAAATCGGACCAAGATGACTACCCTGAGGAACTCAAGATGGAACTTCAATACAAGATGAGATAGAGCTCTTGAAAAACACCCTCTGATTTCTGTTACACAGATATAAACGAATCCATTTAACAAACAGTGGTGGAAAACTAAACAAATCAAGTTTATCGATCAGCAAATCATGATTCACTACGTCGAAAGCTTTACTAAAATCGGTATAGATGGCATCGGTCTGAAAGTGGTTGGAAAATTCTTTAATTATATTAGTTGAGAATTCCAAAATATTAGTTACTGTGGACCTGCCTTTAAGAAAGCCATGTTGAAAAGGTGATATCAACGATCCTATTGAATGTTTCAATTGATCTGTAACGATCGATTCAAATAATTTTGGTATCAATTAAGCTTAGCTATACCGCGGTAGTTTGCAACATCAGAAATAATAAATGATTCTTTCCAAACACTGGGAAAAATACTCAGCACAAATTTTTAAAATGCAACTTGGAAGTTCATCTGGCTCCCCGGTATATGTCAACTTCAGTGAATTAAGATAATTAAAGACTACATAGGTTCTATGAAACCTGTGGTAAGTTAAAATCACCAAAGGCAATAAAAGAGTCATTATCCCGCATTTCAGATGCAACAGATTTTATCAAGGCAGCATAATTTAAGTAAACGCTTAAATCCGAGTTAGGTGGGATATAGGAACAAGTGATGTAGATGTTTTTACTACCGAAACGAATGCGAACACAAATGTATTCGAAATCATCTTTATTAGTTACAAAAATTTCATCAAGTACAAATAGTGATTTTACAGCAATTAAGACACCTCCGCCCAATTTCTCTATCTTTTCAATAAATTTGATAAGAATTACAGAGGATTTCTGCACTGTAGGTACTAGGTTTCAACCAGGATTCAGTGAACACTAGAATATGATAATTGCAATCAAAACTTTTCAAATAAATATCTTTAAGCTTTGAGTTCAACCCTCTAACATTTTGGTACAGAAATCTACAGTGTTATTCATTAACCAGTTTTTTGGCACAACAGTTGTACGAGATATTCTGGCAACTGGTACTCCGTTCGGTTTCGGTTTATAAACAAATTCGCGGACAATAGCTCCATCCGGCCAAAATTTTTTTTTCAATTATTTTATCAAAAAATGTGGAACTAATATTGATTTTAAAAGACTATATGTTTCGCTGATAAGAAAAGTTAAATTTACTTATTTCAAAATCATCCGTGTCGATCATTGAGGTAATATGGTACCGAATATCATCTACAGTAGTGTCACTAGAGAATCTAGAGACAAACACAGATCTTTTAAGCAGTACAACAGTTAATTTTCTAGGAGCAGAAAGATTAGAAGTACCTGATGTAACAGGTGTATCAGTTGCCCTGTCTGAAGGTTGCTGTGAGATTATTCTGCGTACTGGAGTTTTAGGAGCAGGTTCGGTATTTGCCACCTTAGGCACTGAATCAACCACCATAGTTTCAGGTCTGACCCAGGAGATGGGAGAAGCAGCATTTCCAGATGGAGGCCCGAGCGACTCCAATAACCCCTTTTTCCCACGCAAGACCATATTAGTGCCAATTAGTATTGAATTTGACTTCAACTAATTTTGCTTGTTCTTATTTATTTATATATTTATTTGCATTGCTTGTGCATGTAAGATTAATCTTATTAGAATGCACAGCCTATCATTGTAACATTAATTAGAAAATGGATAAAAAAAATTGGACAATAATTTTATATTAAATTTTCATGAGAAACAATAAAATTAAATTAAAATTAAGAAAACCAAAATTGAAACAAAACAATATTTAAGTACTTAACAATTCATAACTTAGGACTAAGTATAGACGGCTGAGATAAACAAGAAAGAGAAAAAAGCATAGCAGAAGAGAGAAAGAGAGAGAGGTGAAGTAATAAGAAGAGTGGGGATATTCCATTAATAAAGAGCAGCGAGATATTGAAAAGCTTTATTCTTGAAGTTGTTGGTGTTAACCGTCCGCTTTATTTGTAGGGGTAGTGAGTTCCAAAGATGGACCGCATGCACAAAAAATTGTCGAGATGTGACCAGGTACTTATGCCTAGGTATGATCAGTTGAAAGGTCCTTTGATTTCTAGTAAAGTTTAACTTGTCAAACAGATATTTTGGTTCCTTGGTGGTAATTAATTTAAATATTAAAGCTCGGTAATTCAATAGGCTATTTAAAGAACAGCCTGCTATTTGTTTTGAATAGTCAGAGATGTGTTCATGTTTTTTAATACCGAAGATGTATCTTGCACAGTTGTTATATGCAACATTGAGTTTTCTTGTGGACTCTTGGTCCATGTGTGAAAAAATTTCGCATCCATAAAGGATGATTGGCAGAATAGAGGATTTTACTAGTTTTAGCTTGACACTGGACGGTAGATATTTAGTGGTTGGGCTTAGACCGCGTAATGCACCATAAATTTTGGAAACTGTCCAGTTGATATGTACATCCCAATTTAGGCTTCCGCTAAAAAATATTCCAAGGTTTTTTATTTTATCAACATATTCAATTGTAGAGTTATTAAGGTGTAGCGAAGGAAAATCTTGTTTATATCTATCCCTGTTGATGATCAGCGCTTTCGTTTTTTCCGGATTAAGATTAAGCTTATTTTCTATAGACCAAATGTGAACTCTATTCAATTCCTGATTTATCATTTCGACAGCTATGTGTTTATGCGACTTCGGAAACAGATTATTTATCTGAACATCGTCAGCGTAAATATGATGTTCACTGGTTCTGAAACATTCGGAAATATCATTTATAAGTGATGTAAAGAGAAGTGGGCCTAACACTGAACCCTGAGGAACACCACAAGGTACGAGTTGCGATGATGAGCGTTTGTTATCGAAAAGAACATATTGCGATCGATTGGACAAATACGATGACATGAGGTTACACAGAGAACCATCAAAATAAAAGTTTGATTTTAATTTATTTAATAATACGCTATGATTTACTGAATCGAAGGCCTTTGAGAAGTCCAAAAAGACAATTAAGCCCATCATATCGTGATCTAGACCATCGCGGATGTCTTCGCATACCTTTAGAAGAGCCGTTGTGCAATTATGCTTGGCGCGAAAGCCAGATTGATGCTTGTTAACTAGGTTTTTTTTATTAAAAAATTCTTTAATTTGATCACAAATTATCGTCTCGAATGCTTTGCTGAGGAATGGAAGAATCGCAATAGGGCGGTATTCAACTTTACTGGTAGAAGACGATTTTGGGAGTGGCAATACTTTTGCTGTTTTCCAACGATACGGAAAAGTGGATGTAGTTATAATGCTGTTAAATATGTGGGTAATATGTGGCAGTAAGGCTGGAAGAAGTATTTTAATGAAATCTGGTTGAATATTGCCATGACCCACTGATTTCGATTTTATGTTCAAAATTGCTTCACCAACTGATTTTGAGTCAACACCAGATAGCGAAAAGTTGCCTTCCCCAAAGTTCCCGAATACAACAGTCTGCAGTGGGACATTAGTGGATGGTTGAATAAATTTATTGTTAAGGTCGTCGAGATTTACATTAACCGGAAGAGAATTCTTATCTGACTTAAGTCCGATTTGGCGGATGTTCTTCCAAAACGCGGAGCTAGATTGTTTATTGGTTGGTTTCGTAAAATATTTTTTTGTTTTTGCGGATTAGGGTGGTTACGGCGTTCCGGGCTTCTTTGTATTCGTTGTGAATGAACGAGCATTTGCACTTTTTCCATCTAGAGTATAATGTGTTACGTCTCTTGATAAGTTTACTTACTTTATTGTTGAACCACGGAAAGCTAATTTTTCCGGGTACATGCTTTTCAAAAATTAATTAATATTATTGTTAAAGAAGTCGATTTGGCTGTTGACATCGCTAGTTATGTAAATGGGAGCCCAGTTCAAATTATAGCAGTCATAAAATAAATACTCTACATTAACAGTAGAATACATGTAGTAATTCTGAGGACTATCTTCTGTACGTGATGGCAAAATATTTAAGGCTAGAAAGATCAGGTCGTGGTGAGAAAAGACTGGCGCCTCGAGTTGGTCATAGCGCATTATGAGCTGTGGGTCCGAAACCAGAAACATATCAAGAAGAGTGGGTATTTTGTTGTTTAAGAAATGTGTGGGTTGAAGGCAATTCGCAGACTTCAAGCTAAATGATTCAACCATTTCTAAGAAATTTTTGTTTTTACTGTCAAGAATGTTAATATTAAAGTCACCACAAATAACAAGTTCTGTATACAATGGTGTTAAGTCCTCTAGTAAGTCTCTAATTAAAGTCAGGTTTGATATGTTTGGGGCCATATACACACAGCCAATTAGGATTTTGCCATGGGGAAATGCTACTTCAATAAATATAAATTCTAGGAGGTCGTTTGGTCTAGATTTTTTTACAACATGAAATTGATATGAGTTCTTAATGAAAATACTGACCCCTCCTCCCATTTTAAAGTGTCTGTCTGCGCGCATCAGTTTGTAGCTATTTAACATGAAAATACTATCACACATCTCAGGCTTCAGCCAAGTTTCGGAAAGGCATATCACATCGATCACGCTATCACCAAAGAGAAGGCGCAGGTCATCAATTTTATATTTAAGGCTTTGTGCATTTAAATGTTAAAACCTTTTTGTTGTTTACAAAGAACATTAAGTAATGCTTTGGTTCCATCAAAGGGACTACCCCGGGGTGTGGTGCTATTCAACATTACAGCAATTAAAGGTAAAGGTGACGATCAAGACCAGAAACTTCAATCTAAACAAAAACAATACTATCAACTGTGTCAGAATTAATGGATTCCACTTAATTAAGATAATGCTGAGCAAGTTAAAGGTAATTAAGATATAAGAAAGACAGAAAATGAAAAACAAAAAGTCGGAGAGCGACATAAGGAAAAATATAAAAAAGGGTAAAACTAAATAATAAATTATAAAATTAAATATAGTGAAACTAATAACTGTTTGCATAAATTTACGTGTAGGCTCGAAAGGAATCCTCAAAGCACTTCTCAGCATGAGTTTGAAAACTGGCGGCGATATCAAACAAGGTCTTTTCATCTGCTACTCTGATGTTTTTCCCGTTGATACATTCTTTGACCATGACGGTACCATTTCTAGTAAAGACCGAGAAGAGTTGCTTGTTACGTTTCATTCTGGACGCCTGTTGAAGAAGTGAGCGGTTCCTGCTGGTTAGACATTCGTTCAAGAATATTAGTTTGTTTGAGTCCAACCCGACGTCGTGAAGAGAGAGCAGCTTCTTTACTTTTCTACGATGGACAGCTAGAGAGTTGAGTATCGCGGTCTTGTCCTGTGGGGATCCAAATTTGATTATTATCGGCGGATCATTTGTTTCGCTACGTCGGCGAGCGCGGAAAATTGATTTAAGGGCTGGTGGTTTGCAGTCAATGGTATGGCATAGATGATTGAAGAGTGTTTTCAAGTTCTCATTGGGTAACTCTGGAATCCCGAAAAGAATGGTGTCCGAGGCGATGTCTTTCTTTTTTAGAGTGTCGCATCTTTTTTTAAGAAGGTCGATGTCGTTTGCTGTGAGACCGCTGCATGCCAGTACGTCAAATCTTTTAGTCAAATAGGTGAGGTCGTTTAATTCTTTTTGAGTAGTCTGCTTCTCTGTATGGGTCTCGATACTCTCCACGCGTGTTTGCAGGTCTTTGAGAGATTGTTCGAATATATTAATGCTGTTTGACCATTTTTGATTGATCAGTGTTATCTGCTGCATAACATCGTTGCGTAGCTCAATCATTTCTGCAGAAAATCTTTTCATGATGGCATCAGTGTGCTTATTTAAATGCTCTTCGAGCTCAACTGTAGTAAGAGCTTTTGATAATCCAATTGCTGCGGTCTTAAGCGTTGGGGTACTATTTGATCGGGGTGTAGAGGCAATTGACATAACCCCGGTTTGGTTCTTTGAACGTGTATTGATAGCGCTCATAGTTTTTGCAAACAAAAATCAGAAATAAAATAAATTTGAAAGACTGATGGTAACTCTGTTTTTGATTTCCGGATCTTTTCATCAAAGTTTCAATCCACTATCGTGACTCCTAGGGGGCACTGCTGTTGTTGTGCGTAGAAATCAAGTTTGACAGATGTTATTGTGTTGAGATAATTTTCGGTCGGCCAAATTCGCAATTGTTTTATTAAAATTATAACGCGAATTAATTTTTGTTGTTGGATAAAAGAAAAAATTTCGGTATGTGAAAGTTGGAAATTGATTTATTTTGAAAAATAAAGTTTGTAATTCTTTTCGCAGTACTGCCGCCTGAACCAATACAAAACGCAAATGTCGGTAGCACCTTTACTCATTCACGCCAACAGGAAGGGCTAGCGAACTTTTTGTTATTCACTTTGTTGTTACTTCAAAAACACGGAGCGTATTGAAACACGACCTATTATATCAAACGGATGTTTTACAATTCTTGTGTAATTTTTGAGCAAGTCGGACGCAAGAGGTTAAGTGAATTTGTGGAAAAGTGTTAATGTATAAAACAAATTAAAAAAGATTTGTAATTTGCTGAAGGTGTAATTATTAATAAAATATTGAACAAAAAGTTCGTAGATGAAAACAATCAACCTATCGTAAAGTACAGTGTATGAACGTATCTCATTTCGCAAATTTGGAGTCTCAATTTAAGTATTTATTTGTCATTTATTTAATAATTTATTTATTAATTAAACTATTTTTAGATTTATAAATTTATTCATTATTCTTTTTCAGAAATGACTTCTGCATAAAACAAAACATAAATGGAAACACTCGCTTAGAAAAAAGTCTTGTTAACCAAACTAACTCGTCAGAAGATAACCTGAAGGAAGTTTATAAAAAATATGTGCAGAAAATTAAGTTTTATACATGTATTCGTAACTTATTCAAAATCAAGTAATAATATTATTATTTTGTATCAATAATGTAATTTAATAATTCATCTTTTTATAAATGGATCTATTGTATTCTCTTTCTGAGTTTGTTAATTTAATAAATTCGCATTTTATTTATTATTATTCAATAACTATTGAAAAAAACTAGTGCAAGAACTAGTTATTGAATGACTAGCGAAATCACTAGTCCTCAGGTAATGCATAAGGTAACCAATCGACACGTCCTATGACAACGCCATGTTAAATTCGCCAGTTGTAGCAAAGCAAAGTAGATAGATGTGGAACCAGTCACTGTCCCTTAACAACTATTGAATTCGGTAGTTCGGAACTAGAAATTTTCACTGTAGGGTGTGTAGCGATTACTGCAATATGTGTTTGCGCTTGTGCGAATTTTTCTTTTTCCAATGCCGCTTTTGCCATTTCGCGTGAATAACTTATTTCTCGTCGCCAATTCTGGTATGCTTTTGTGTTATATGACATAACGATTATACATTTAATTTAAAAGAGTATAATTACAGTATCTTAATGTTTAGAAGATAAATGATAATATTAATACGCAGCGAAGATGCCGCTGATAAAAATGTCGACCAATGCTCAAGAACATGAAACGATGACTGACTCTCTGTAATTATGAATATATTATTTTATGTGTTTTGGCATTGCCACACATTCCTTGCAATAAAAATACCTACATATATTTTATTGTAATAAAAAAAGGTTTTCAGTCATACGGCTAAATATGTGCTAAAATGTAATTAAAAACTTATATTATTTTCCTTTAAATGTAACTATGAAGTGCCTTCTTTAACAAAATAAATAAATTTTTTTTCTGATATTGTCATTATAATGACAAAAACTCAAAGCAATGAAATTACCCTAAATCTATTGTAAAAATTATTGCTAATTTCTTTTTTTTGAGTTATTAAGAGCGTAATCGTTTTGTTTTATAATATGATTTTAATTAATTCATTTGGTTTGAAAAGAATATAGATATAATTATACAAAAGAATAAGGTTTAATGATTGGGTACGAGTGCAGATCGTGAGCTAGAGTTCTTTTGCGACTGCCGTCGGTTACGAGCAGGCGGCTTATATATCGGTGCTGCCGTTAAAATACATAAAGGTGATAAACGAGTGATGCATAGAAAGTACTAAATAACTTAAATCTATTACAATATTTCATGCTAGTACTTTAAAAGAGATCAATACAGATTTGAATATAAATTTCAAAACAATAAACAAAACAATAGAGAATATAATTGAATTGTTCCGACATGGCGGCCCCCTTGCACAGGTGCAACGTCCATGGTGACTTGAAGTTGCAGGAGCGCATGTACCGCTGAGTTGAGCAGACGACGGGCGCGGTAGGTTCGTCGGCGTTTCTAGCCCATCGATGCCGCGATATATTGTTCTGGACCCGTCCAACGGGGTTACACAGCTTGACGTTTTATTTGATGTTGATCGATATTTGTTGTTACTGTTTGTAGACGCACGTCGGGTTCGTCGGCGTTTCTAGCCCATCGATACCGCGATATATTGTTCTGGACCCGTCCAACGGGGTTACACAGCTTGACGTTTTATTTGATGTTGATCGAGATTTGTTGTTACTGTTTGTAGATGCACGTCGGCTGCGGTGATGTGTAGCTCTCAGACTTTTTCGTTTTTTATGATAATGCTTATGGCATCCTCCGTCAGTGCTTTTATGGAGCATTGTGTGGTGCGCTCGCTGGCAGATTCGGCACACGTTTGGTGAGTCACAACATCCTGTGACGTGGGTCCGAGCAAGGCAGTTAAAACAGTATTTATGCTGTCTTACCACTTCTGCCCGCTGCTTGGGATGTAGAATCTGGAAGCTTTTACAAAAGCGTGGAGGATGGAATTGAAAACATATTTAGCATTGATATACGCTGGCACAGCGGGTTTCCGCTTGTCTGTGAAAAAAAACAAGAATTAGTAGCTGGTAGAAGCAAGCAGGGGACTGAAAGATAAATGTTAGATTGGAAACATCAAGGAAAGAGACTGAATAATATTCAGTAACGTATGTGAGTATATAATGGGAAAGAGATGAGTTTGAGCTGTTAATAACGATAGCGAGAGGGAGCACGCACAGTGTAACGATTGGTCGCCGTATCAATCCGGTACTTGCTCGGATATCAGCGACGCGGATGTGGCTATCTGGACCCATACCGGGAGACCTCTGCGACCAATGAATCGGGAAAACGCTGCTCTAAACGCTTCTGCGGTGTGGTCAGAGCACAACTCCAAGTGTACAGCCTTCGTCGAGAAACAGACTGCGACGTATCCTTTTAAATATGGAGACTGGCGCAGAGTGGATGATTTAATTTGAAAGGGCCCTGCAAAGTCGATAACTGTAGTCGAAAAGGGGAGCGAAAGAGTACAGCGCTCAGGAGGCAAGGCCGCCATGATTTGGGAGCGGACCTGCTGTTTGTGTATTGTACAAACTTTACATTGAAAAATGCATTTCTTTATTTTTGACTTAAGTCGTGGAATAAAGAATTCTTGGCGAGCCATCTTCATCATTAATCTTTGCTCAGCAAGCAACAGAGTAGAATGTAAAAAGTTCAGATAGAGGGTGCAAAAGCGGGAGTTTTCGGACAGGATAATAGGATGCCGCTCGTTATATCTCAGAGCAGAGTGTACGAGGCGGCCATTTGCTCTCATAAGACGTTCCTTATCCAAAATGGGGTTAAGAGGGAGTAGGGAACTCCTTTTGTGAATAGGCTTAGACTCGATCAGGGAAATATACACCTTTTCATAGTCTCGAGATTGAGCTATGGTTATAAGTCGCTTTTCACAAACTTTGTTTCAGTGTACGAAATGGCCAGTATATTGATGCGAGGTGCATTTCTGAGTTTTGCAAGGCTGTTTCGAAAGAAGCGAAATATATATACAATTACTCTTAAAGCATTCGAAAACGAGGAAAACCGATCGAAGATGTCAGATTGCTCTTCGAGTGTATGAAAGATTTCTATTTTGCGCTGTTCAATGATTGCCACGCTATTAGGTCGAGAATTCTGCCAGGAATCTTGAGATTTCAATAGCCACATGGGGCCGTTCCACCACAAGGATGAAGCAACCAAATCTTGTGGCGAGCATCCACGTGTTCCCAGGTCGGCAGGGTTGTCAGTACTTGAGACGTGCCGCCATGTAGTATTGCCAACATTTTTAGGATCTCTGACGTACGGTTCGCTGCATAAAGTTTTCCATACGTGTGGTGGTTTTTCCAGCCATGCAAGGACGATAGAAGAATCACACCATAGGAAGATTTTGGTGTTCTCTAGACCAAGCTGGGAGCGAATGTGGCAAACTAGCCTTGAGAGGAGAACAGCACCACACAACTCTAAGCGCGGAAGGCTTATAGTTTGCAGGGGGGCAACTTTCCCTTTTGATACCAAAAGGTGAGAGGAAAAGTTGTGTCACTGTCCTGTGTGTGAATATAGAGCGCAACACTATATGCTTTCTCAGAAGCATCAGAGAATCCATGGATCTGAATGGTTTTGTTTGGTGAGAATTCAACCCATCGAGGGATTTGGATTTGGTCAATTACTTACAAATTGATACCATTTTATGAGCGATGTTAGCTAAACACATTCGTCCCACTCAGTTCCCTCCAACCAGAGTTGTTGAAGCAGAATCTTTGCATGAATAATTATGGACGTTTTTGTGGAGCTTGCGCTATATATTTCAGGAAGTTGAAGCCAAACAGATTTTCCTTGGGGACCTGCTCTAAAATTTTGGGATTGTTTGCAGTGAACTTTTTCAGGGGGAAACTAGCAGTTTTCAGGGTTTGAATAACTTGATTCATTGCTTCTATTGCAGAGACTAGATCATGTCCACCAGATAATATGTCATCGACATATGTTTCTTCCTTGAGTATTTTTGCAGCGAGAGGACGCTCCTGTTTGGTATCGTTAGCCAGCTGATAAAGGGTTCGTATGGCTAGATACGGGGCACAACCTACACCGAATGTGACGATTTTCAATTTATAGTCCTGAATGGATTGTTATGGGTGCTTACGAAAGAGGATTCGTTGAAATTGTTGATCGTTTTCATGAACTAGGATTTGCCTATACATTTTTTCGATGTCACCATTGAAAGCGAATTCATAGAGGCGCCATTTGAGTATGATTATCATGAGGTCTGATCGCAGGGTAAGGCCAGTGTGGAGAACATCGTTTAACGAGTTTCCGGAATTTGATGCATTGAATACTATGCGGACCTTGGAGGTTGTTTTTTCCGGTCGCACAACTGCGTGATGGGGCAAATAGTAGGATAAATATCTACCGTCTGAAATTATTTCACGAGAGGATGTGCTCTCCATAGTATTTAGGGTGATGTATTCTTCGAGAACGCCACTGTATGTTTTTTTGATATCGCTCTTTTTCTGTAGGGAGCGTTCTATGCTTGATAGCTGTTGTAAAGCAGAACTTCGAGAGTGTCCTAACGCAAGATTTCTTGGAAACTCTTGCTTAAATGGGAGTCTTACAACATATCGACCATCCGACATTCGAACGGTTGCGTGTTGGTATAAATGCTCACAGAGTTTATCCTCTTCGGATGGAGGACGCGATTCTGCCAATTCTTCTTGTTCCCAGAATTGCTGAAGTTGGTGACCAAGGGGGTCCTGCGGGGTGACCGGTAAGACTTGCGTTGAGAGTGTTGAAATTTCTTCGGTAATAGGACTACTTAGGATTCATCCGAATATGGTGTTTTGGGCAAGAAGGTTACTGCATGTTGTGTGTACCTTCCAGAAAGATTTTTGGAATGAGATCACTACCTGTGACCATGTCGATTTGTGCCGGAGTAAAACAGCTGGGGTCAGCGAGATTGAAAGCTGACAATTCTTTCCAGTTTGGATGACTTACTGTGAAAGTTGGGAGGAGTTTAGTCAGTTGGGGAAGCACAATAGCTTGTGCTTCAATTTTAATGTTATTTGCGACCAGTGTCAGGAAACAAACTCGTTTTACGGTCTGAACGATTCCACCGCCTATGCCAGAAATTGCGTAATGGAACTGTTTAGTTGGTAGCCCTATTCGCTTTTGGACCTTTGAAGAGATAAAGGTCTTTTGGGATCCTTGGTCAATTAGGGCTCGAACTTTGAAATGTTCGCCTGAGTGTTCCAAGGATATGAGTGCTGTGGGGAGCAGTGATTTTTCACTATTACTGGCATAATGGGATTGAATAGTTTCATTGGGGTTCTTACTTGAACAAGGTTTTTCTGATGCTAGCTGTATTGGGTTTCGAATTTGGGACACTGGGCGTGTTGATATGTCTCTTTGTTCAGGCTGTGCTGATGAGACTTGAGAAAGTGTTGGACGAAATCGACTACTTGGTCGTGTATGTTGTGTATTTATATGCGAATAGTTAAGCATAGAATTATGCCTTTTTTGGCAATAGACACAAGTGAAGTTACTTTTACAATTTTGCCTCTGGTGTGAGAAAGCAAGGCAGTTTTCACACATGTTGTTCTCTTTTACGTGTTTTTGTCTTTCGGGTACTGACATTTTTTTGAATTGTGGATAAAGTCTTACAGAATGGTTAAGGTTACATAACTTGCACTGGAAGGACTTGTTCTCTGTGAAGTATGTATGAGATTTATTAATAGATTTATTAGGAAGATATATTTGACTAGTACTAATTGGTTTGGATTTATTGTGTCGGATACTGGTGAGTCTCTCTACGACTTCGCACCTACTAGTTAAAAAGTCATTCATTTGAGACCACTTTGGAAGATCTTTACGTGATTTGAGTGATTGCTCCCAGAGTGATATGGTTTCTTCTGATAATTTTGTTGAACAAATGTAAACAAGAATTGGGTCCCAGTTTGTTGTGTTACCACCTTATGAAGAAAAGACAAACAAACTGTTATTTATTGCGGTTTGAACCCTTTGTATTGCGTTACTATTTTCAGCAATAACGGGATTCAAGAGGATTTTGATTAGATTATCTACTAGAATACGTGTATTTCTGTACCGAGATTTCAATGCATCCCATGCCAACTCGAAATTTTCAAGGATAAGTTGGTACTGTTTGACAATAACACCAGCTTGGCCCTTTGTTTTGAACCGAAGGTGGTATAATTTTTGGGCTGGAGTAAGTATAGGGTGATTTATGTACACCGCAGTAAGCATGTCCCGGAAGGACGGCCACTCTTTATATCCTCTATAAATTACTTCGGTGTCGCAGGCTGGAAGTTGCACCGCAGGAAGGTAGCACCGCAGTATCAGCGATGCATACCTGCTCATAAGCGTCCATGACTCTGGACCACCTATGCTCGAGATTGTGAAGCCTTACTTCAATCAATGACTCTGTCAGATCTTCAATTGGACTCGTTGCAAATTTATTGCATAACTGAACCAGAATGTAAGATTCGTAAATAAATTTGGAAACTGATGCATCTTGCATTACTCCTCGTGCGAGATTTTGAAGTATTCTTCTGGTCTTTTTCAGGCTCATCTCGAGACCCATTAAAATAAAATTAAATCCATTATTAAATAATTGAATGAAATCTAAATTTTTATTTATGTGTTTTGAATTTTTCAAGTAAAACGGGTAAAAGTAGGTTTTTATGATATCACACGCACAAGGGATAAATGTAGTGTTGATGTATTATCAAGGATCACAGTAATATTGAATTAAAGGTATTCAAATCTTGCTTCAAAATCGTGTCGTATAAGTCACGAAAGAATAAAGTAAACGAATGAACTGGATTGTACAATTACATAAATGAAGGTTTACTTTGGTGATCAAATAAATTTGAGAAATTTTTGGGGAAAAAAGGTTTTGGCTACCTAAACGAGAGTCTACTGTAGTATTAAATAATTTGAGACAATTTTCAAATTACTATACGTTGTTGATGAGAGATACTACGTAAACGAGAGTTTACTGCAGTGCTCAATGAATTTTGAGACAATTTTTTAAATTAAAAGGGCGGTTGACAAGATGCAGACGATTATAGCCTTAAATAACTTCGAATAAAATTTTAAGTAAACGAGGGTCTACTGTGTTATTAAAGAATTTGATAAATTTTTCAACTTAAAAAGTTGACAAGAGAGAATGTAGACGAGAGTCTACTGTAAATATATATAATAAATCGTTGCAAATTAATCGGTTTTTTTTTATTTTTATTGTTTTTTTTTTTATAAAATAAGCGACTACGTAAAACGAGAGTTTACTGGTATTAGTATATGTCTTTCTTCGTATGCTCATTGGGTTGTACTTTTTTTGCTATATACAGGGTGACAGACTGTGGTGTTGAGATGCACAAGCCTTACTCTCTAAAATACTCCAAATAGAGTAGTCCATTGGATTCAAGTCTGGGGAGTATGGTGGCCATTCTTGAGATGTTATGAATCCAGAAAAATTATCTTTTATCCATGTTTGCGTTAATTTTGCCATGTGGGAAGGCGCAGAATCTTGCTGGAAAGTCCAGTTTTCATTTCCAAATGTATCTTGGGCCCAGGGAAGAACATGTTCATTTAAAATGCTCCGATAAACAACCTGGTCAATTTTAACACCCTCTTCAACGAATATTAGAGGGGTTCTGGCATTAGCGGAAACTCCAGCCCATACCATAACGGAAGCTGGCTTTTGAACTCGGTCAACAGTCCTATTTTGTTGCGATGATTATGTTAGCCACATTCGGTCATTTTGCGCATTGAAATGTTGTTCAACCGTGAAAATTTTTTCATCTGTAAACAAGATATTTTCGACATTTTTTAACACGGAGGAGCGTAGCAACGCCTTGCAACTTTGCAGTCGCAAATCTTTCTTTGTCAGATCTTGAGCTTTTCGGAGCTTGTACGGCTTAAGATTAAGCTTTGATTTTGCAATGATTCGCACTGTTTCAAGGTTTACTCCCACTTCCTTAGCGATTTTTCTCATTGAGCGCCTTGGATTTCGCTTGATTCGTTTACGAATTTTTTCTGTTAAACCAGTAGTGGCAACTGTTGAAAATTTTTCCCGGTCTCTATCTCTAAAACAACCAGTTTCATTATATCGAATAATATCTCGTACGACTTGACAAATTTAAAGCCTTTGCAATTTGACGGCTACTATAATTTGCCAAATGAAATTTCATAATTTCACGACGAATATTTTCCTTGTCCATTTTTATGGAAATTTCAAAATGTAATAACAAAAATTCAAATGAAATTAAAAGCAAAGCCAATGATGAATGAATTTGCTTTTTAAATTAAAGTAACGGTAAATGGCTAAGCTTGCTGCAGAGTATTAAACTTGCGTCACTTTACAATTGTCACCCTGTATACGTATGATCGTATATATGAGTACAACAGAAAGTTGTGACTGTATGTAATTTATTTTTTTTTTTTTTTGAGATGTACTAACCCAAATAAGCTATTGTGTTTGATTTGAGACGTTAGTACACGTAAGAGATGTTTTTTTTTTTTGTTTTTTTGCGCAAAACGTATAAGCAACGTTCGTGCTGACATGTGAGCAAATGTTTGCTCTAAACGTCAGAGCAAACGTTTATTTTATGCAATGTTAGTGCTTTAAGGAAGTTATGTTTTTGTGCTAGTGTTAACAAAACCATAAGCTTCCAATGTAAGTACAGAGTGAGAGAGAGAAGGTGATTCTTCTAAATGAAATTGCACTTTGACTTTGTTGTATTTGAACTAGAGAACGATAGTGAGTTTGTGATACCGGAACGATGGGAATTGAAATGTGCTGTTTCATAGAATGAGAGTGAATAGAGAAATCGAAAATTGAAATATTTGCGTGGGGGTTTTTAGTACATATGTACAAATTTGCGCTAAATTTGCAGTTATGTACATATGTGTTTAAAAATATATGTGTATAGAAATAGTTTATAAGAACCGTTTATTACGGTTTTTTGATACCGTTATAACTGTTACTTTTTATGGGCTGATGAGTTTCTTTTTTTTTTTTGAAGGGTTTTATGAAATTATTATGATGTGTATGAGTATGTATGCAAAAGTTTCTTTTTTTTTTGTTCCAACTTACTTTGCCATTTTCCAGGATGGATCTTACTTTTGTTGTTGCTGTTTTTGTTGTTCCGCCAATGAGCTTCTGTAGCTTAAGCTGTTGGGTATTTCCCACTTTTCGGCTGCTGTTAACTTTTCCGGTTGCGCTTGATTTTGTCTTCCAACAATGAAATTTTGTTTTTTTCAGCCAACTGGAATTGTTCTACCAATTTTCCTTTTTTGTTTTTTTTAGAGTAGCAGCAAATTGAATTTGTTTTTGCTTTACTTTTGGTAGTGTGGCGTGAAAAGATTTGAAAAGATTTTCTAAGTTTATTTTTCACACTTTGGAGTTTTTCAGTTTTGAAAATTTTTTTGAAAATGTTTCATTTAATTTTTTTTTTTTGAAATGTTTCACAGCAAACGAGTGACCAAACAAAGACCTTGAAAAGTTTTTTTCTTGTTTTTTCTAACTTCGGAGTTTTCGGAGTTTTTTTTCTCAATTTTCTAGAAGTTTTAGAAAATGTTTTTTAATATAAACTAAATTTTCCACAGCACACGCACCTTGATTCACTTTTAATTTTTTTTACTGTTTTTAGATGTTTCACCCATTCACACGTTAATGCAATTTTTTTTTTTTTTTTTTTTTTTTTGCAAAATGTTTGAGATGTGCTAAATGCGATTAGTAACCAGTGTTGCTAATCGTTAAATTTTTATGAGCTGCTTATTTTGCCAACGGCTGAACGGCTCGAAGGACCATATAGAAATTATTGCTAATTTCTTCTTTTTTTTAAGTTAAATATGAGCGTAATCGTTTTGTTTTAAAATATGATTTTAATTAATTCATTTGGTTTGAAAAGAATATAGATATAATTATACAAAAGAATAAGGTTTAATGATTGGGTACGAGTGTAGATCGTGAGCGAAGGTTCTTTTGCGACTGCCGTCGGTTACGAGCAGGCGGCTTATATATCGGTGTTGCCGTTAAAATACATAAAGGTGATAAACGGGTGATGCATAGAAAGTAATAAATAACTTAAATCTATTACAATATTTCATGATAGTACTTTAAAAGAGATCAATACAAATTTCAATATAAATTTCAGATCAATAAACACAACAAAAGAGAATATAATTCAATTTAGGAGTTGAATATTATTCATTCGGAACTGGTTCCGACAACTATTGACAATGGTGAGTTTTCGCACCACATCGTTTCATGGGAACATTACGGTTGAACAACTGAACCGATCTTCACACTTTCTTTTCCCGGTTGAAAGATAAAGATTCGAACTATTTGCAAGGTTTCACAGTTTAAAAAAAAAATATTTACTATTATTTTTTATCTTTAAAATTAAAAAATTAAAAATTGGCGAAAATTGAAAACAAGCCCCACTGTAATGGGCGTGGAAGTATGTCGATATAACCTATGGGCTAAAAAAAGTCGACAATACTTCTGAAAGGCGTTTAGAACTAACATAATAATTTCATTGTCAATATCATTTACCGTTCTTCGGATAAAAGTCTATAAAAATCACACATTTAGTGGTGCGTTTTTGCACCATTGTCAATTAATGAGTTAGGTAATAATGATGCTTATACGCACAAAAAAAAGTATATTTTAATGCAGATAAAAAAAGTTACCAGAACATGTAATCGTTACCACAATTGGTCTAACTCGAAGAGAGAAACTGAACAACAAATAAAAAAAACTCGATAATATGATTTGCTGTTTGAATTTGTGACGATAAGGACGTGAAATTGCGAATTTTTTGTAATGCCCACCTAGTTTCGGCATCCATCCCATTGTGCACCGTTCGATATTAAACTGTAAGTCCATCCATATGATAGCACAATGGGGGATTCTAGCCTAAGTGTGTCCCTAGACAGCCACTTAAGTTAGGTTCTAATGTCAACAACAATGTTAAAAAGTAGAAAAATGCAGAATTAAATTCTTTATTTATTTAATTCCTAAGCAGCCATCAGTGGGAGACTTCCTTTTCCCGCCTTCTCGTGGGAATTTGAATGGAAGAATTAAAAAACAAAAAATCAAATGATGAACTGGATGCACCTTGTCCATCAACAACTGGTAGTGCTGCAGGCCAACCAGTTGTCCTTTTATAACCATCCATGTTTACCTTCTTGGCAGACGTGGCTTCGAGCACCTCAGGCAGCGACATTGTGCATACCGTTGGGGTCTTGGATAGGCCACCAAATGCTATCCCAAAGGAGGCGGAATATTTTAATGCTCCTCTTTCGTGGACTCTGGTTAGTTTTAGAGAGGCTAATTTTTCGGGGGAGGATCTTTGGTATGTGGTCTCTCTAGAGTAAAATCTATAGAAATAAAAAAGAAATTTTTTATCCCCCTCCCAAATAAGCCTAAAAATAAGCGTAATCGCTCAATGGAGCAATTGCCGAGTCTTTCCGACTCCTAAAAACCCAAATCTGCTCACGCAGCACCAGTAAAAGACACTTACAACCATGTGGCTAGTAGCGTTAAATTTCGTTTTGTCTCAACTGACATAGATAATTGTCCTCTCAAATTGAAGGCTTTGGTGCAGGAAGCGATTATCAACGTGTAGATTGAGCGTGCTGGTAAGGACTTCCGGCTTCCGACTCCTGCGCTCTGGCCAGCACGTCTTGCAATGCACATAGGCAAATATCAGCGGTGCCGGCGACTGTTCTGGCTGCCCCTACCAAACAAGCTGTTGGGCTATTTAGTAGGAAGGTAGCATAGCAAGGATGGTCATCCGCTGATTCTTCGCCCATGCGCAATCGACGTGCTAGCTTCAGCAGTGTTAGATGCGTTGGTGGGTGGATTGGCAGCAGCGTTAAATGCTACGAAGCATTCAACAGCCATGCTACTGGGTAGACAACAGGAGGGTCTCCGCTACGCTTTTCGTCTGTTGTTTAGGCCTCTCTTAGATTGGGTCCTTTTACCGTCATTGGGTTTGCAGGCGCTATGGATGCTGCTGGTCCTACTACTGGGCTTGCTGCTGGGCTGACTAGTGGTGTGACCTCGCAGCATGTATCGCCCAAAGTAACGTCCGCAGAGGCAACGGACTTTGCAGGCCCTCTACAAGTCAAGTTGCTGGGCTGACTGGCAAAGGATCCTCGGTCTATTGGTGGGGCAACTCGTGGTAAAGTAAGGGGTGCGGCAGATAAAGGGCCTAGGCGAGCAGCGACTAACAGAGACTATGAGTGCCACGCGGGTACCACAGGCGAACCTGGATCACGCTCATTCAGGAGCCCTGCGTCGTTAGTGGCCAAGTCTTTGGACTCAATACGGATCTAAGTAAGTTGATTTACTTCCGAGGAGATAGTCGGCCTCGTGCGGCCATACTTATAAAAAAATTTTAATTATCTCCTTTTACCAATTTTATTCCCTACTGTAAATGGAGCATAGGATATTGTTCTGGGAAATTGCGATGCTAACGCACACCACACCATATGGGGTAGTAGCGACATTAATGAAAGGGGTGAGTGTCTTTTAAATTATATTCTTACTTCTAACGTATATATTGTAAATAGAGGGTACTAAAACAGATATCAATGAGATTAAAACACAAATGGATGATGTTTCCACTCAAATTGAGGAACTCAAAAAAGAAAATCAGTCATTAAGAAGAAGTTGAACTCCTGAAGAAAGATAGAAACAAAGATCACTCCCAAATTAAGTACTTGGTACAACAAGGTGAACGAAAAAATGTTTTTCTTAAAAGAATAGATAAAATGGATACACCAAAAAAACGCGGTAGTAAAAATATGTAAAGACATTCTAAAAATACCGGAAGTCGAAGTTATTTCTACTCGCGTCATATATACCAACAATGAGACAATGAATGTAATTGCGGAAATGAAAACTCAGGAAATGGTCAACAGAATATTTAAAAGCCTTAGAAATCTAGCAGGCTCGTCAATTAAAATTGAGATGCACCTAAGTGAAGAAAAACAACAAGATAGAAGGACTTTGCTGCAACTAAAGAAGGATATCCTAGTCGTAGATGTAACCCACAAAATATTTGTATAAAATTATTCTTTGAAAGTTGAAACGTACTGGATGAGATGGAGCAAAGATCGTATTTTGATGTGTGGTCGGCAGAAAGCGGTAGATATATTTAATAAGTTATATGGTAGTAAAATAGAACATAGTAATATAAATTATAATAAGTTATTCGATAAATTTAATCAAAAAAACTGAAAGAAAACAATATATACAGAAATGAAATAGTAGAAGAAAATTGACAGCTTAAAATATTATGTTATAACATACATGGCCTAGAAAACAAGTTGATATGCGTTGAATTTTTTGATTATATAAAAACTTTTGATATTATTGCGTTATTGGAAACACATATCTGTGAAGAAAAGGTTGTGAATTTCAATAAGTACTTTAGTGGTTTTGAACTACTTTGGAAGTCAGCTACAAGAATTAATACACATGGTAGAGCCATTGGGGGGATAAACGTCATACATAACGCTCGTATCTTTTTTCGGACCAAAAACTGTATATTTTTCTTTTCAATGAAAATTAACCCTTCGGAGGGAGTGCTCTGAAAACTTACACGAGAGGGCGCGCAGCGGACATTTAGCCGCAAGGTGATTTTCATAGTATCGACTGCAATTTTTCATTTTTATAGCAAAAAAAAAATCATTAATATAAAACAACTGATTGCTTTTTAGTGATATTGAAATATATTTTAAGCATATATTTTAAATATTTATTTGTCATCGTTTTGACTTTGAAAAAAAATTCATCAAGCTACACGTAGCAAATTAGCCGCAAAAGTGAGATACCATTTTTCAAACACAAATAGCAGCTAAACGATGTAACGCAAAAACCTGCGGCTATCGGTAAACTACTCGCTTTCCATTTTAATATCTCCTTCTGTAGTTGTATTGAATTTGTGCTTTGAAAATTTGCTATGAGGTATTTATACAAATCAACTCATGGATATTCCAAGTCACATTTGACGATCAGAATCGCCTTCAATGTTTTCACATATATCAAAATTAAGCTCGCAACGAGTAGCCATGTTCTCTCAGACGTTTTGCATTACGATTGATAAATTTGAATTTCGTTGCATTCAAAAATTGTATATTTTTTTCTTAGTATAAACGCGGTATTTTGGTAAAAAAGGCGGTATGAGGTTTTTGAGTTTAAAAAACAGTATAATACCGCGAAAAACTGTATAGATACGAGCGTTAGTCATACATGTAGTAAAAAATTAGGTTCAGTTTGATTTAGTTCCTTTATATATGAGAAGTGCAACATGGAAAGATGAATTTAATGACTTGGAAAAACTTTTTGTTGTCACATGAGCTACTTATGCACGTTGAAAGTTTTTCAGTTGAGGACAAAATTTGGTCGGAACATTTTCCTATTCATTTATTGTTAAAAATTAAAACCCAAATACAAAACAGCAAAAATTCAAAGCTGTTACCAAAATTACGATGGAAACAAAATAATATGGTCGAGTTTCAAGCGAAAGTGCGAAACATCTTCGAATCAACGAAACAAGAAATAGGGCAAGTAGGTGTAAAAACTAGTGATATCACAAACATAATCAAGACAGTATATGAAAGTTTTGACAGAGGAAAGTTTAAACACATGCAAAAACAGAAATGGTTCAACGCAAAATGCTATTATGCAAGGAAAAAGTAATTCAACTGGCTTCAAGTATATAGGAAAACTGGTAGCAGAGAAAGTAAGAAAAAGTATTTAAAAGTAAATCATCATTTTAAAATTGTTTGCCAAGAAGCGAAAAACTTATATTATAGGAAGTTAGATGATAGAATAGATAAAATAAGAGATAGTAAAGATTGGTGGAAAATAGCAAAGGAAATTAGAAATCAACCAGTAGCAACTACAACACAAATCACATCGCAAGAGTTCAGGAACTATTTTATACAACTTTTAAATCCGCCTCAAGCTTCTTTAGACATCCAGTATGCTTATAGAATGAAAATGGTTAATGAACTAGATAACGAAATAACAACACAAGAAATAAAAGCAATGCTAGCGAAAACTAAGTTTAACAAAGCACCTGGGGAAGATCGTGTCCCATATGAATTTATAAAAAATGCGCCTGATGAGTTATTGAATGAATTAGCAAAAACATATAATGAATTGTACGAAAGTGGCATAGTAAATAATGCCTTCGGAAGAAGTATAATATGCCCGATACATAAAGAAGGGGACAGTTCAGTACCGAGTAACTACCGAGGTATTTCCTTCATGAACAGCGTTGCGAAAGTGTTAATGGGTATACTAATGAGAGGCTATCTACTTGGGCAAACAACCACAAAGTATTAAACGAATACCAAGCTGGCTTTCGTAAAAACTATTCTACAGCAGATAACATTCACAATTTAGCTTGTATTGTACATTATAATTTCAGCGAGAGAAAAAAAACATACGCGATTTTCGTAGACTTCAAAGCTGCTTTTGACAAAGTATCTCGAAAGCCATTAATATACAAGCTACATACGATTGGTGTATCCTCAAAAATGATAAGATTTATAGAAAGCATTTACAACAATACACAGTCAATGCATATCCATCCACAACAGGGCAAGAACTTTCTGAAAGTTTCGATACTTTTTCCGGAGTGAAACAGGGGTGCCTACTTTCACCGCTGCTTTTTGCATTTTACATCAATGATCTCTATGAGTATTTAGAAGGAGGAATAAAAATTAATGGTATAGAAGATAACATACGATTGTTATTATATGCAGATGACATAGTTATCATTGCAGAAGACGCAATACTAAAATACTACAGAAAATGATACAAAGACTGGAAAAATACTGTATAATCTATAGCAATAATGAGAAATGGTACTTCAATGGAGATCAAATACGGGTTGCGTCAGAGTATTGCTATCTGGGGGCGACATTGACACCAAAAATTATATTTAAAAAACATGTGGAGACTAGAACTCTAGCGGCGAAAAATAGCATAATGGAATGATTTTTTGAAAAAACCGAATGTGTCACTAAGGTCAAAGTGTAAAATTTTCTTGGCTGTGTGCAAAGCCATAGAAACATATGGGGCACAAGTGTGGGGTTTCTCGCAATTTGAAGAATTAAATAAGCTCCAACTTTACTTTATTAAAAAGATTTTGCGTCTGCCAAGTTTTACACCAACATATATTTTAATGTTAGAAACAGGAGCTGAAAATGGACATACATATAGTTTAGATCTGCATTTGAGATATATAACGAGAACTATGTTTGAGTACAGTGAAGATCGGCTACCGCACCAATTAACTAAGTTATTATTAAATCGAAAACTCATGTGAGCAAAGGAACTAAATGAAATAGGGAAAGAATTTGGTATTACGTGGACAGAAAATAATGGCGGAAAGAAAGACTGGAACGGAAATCGTATATGTTTGATACAAAAACTAAAAGCAAAATATTATGAAGGGTGGCTGAAAAAAGACCATATGGCAGGCCAACTTTATATAACTGAAGGGTATACATAGGATGAAATAATGTGGATATTTAAAGCATGGAGTAATTTAATTGAACTCAATGGCAACAGATTTCTAAGAGACGCAATAACTTTATGTTCGCTTTGTAACGAAAAGAAACCAGAAAATATACAACATAATCTAGCAACTATTGCCTTTGGAAAGTTTTTATTCAACTGTTACAAAAGTAAAGAAATCAGCTCTTAAACTGGTTCTTGATTGGTGCGTCAAAAAGGACTTATCAATAAGCCCCAATAAAGCTATTTTTGTCCCCTTCTCTAGAAGGTACAAACTGGACCTTGATTGCATATCCATCCACAACACGTTTGTAGAATACTCTAACGAAGTTAAATACTTGGGTATCATACTCTTTAAAAGACTTAGTTGGAGCTCTCACCTCATTACTGTAAGACAAAAGTTAAAGTTTTGTTGCGCTGTGTAATCACTCTTTCAGAATAGGTGGACTTTCTTGAAAACAGAGCTGAGTGAAAATTGATCGGATTCATATCGCTCCTTTGGTGCAAGACCGTCATAACTCAAAACTACTACAAAACTAAAACTACTATTCCGAGAAAATTCAATTTTAAATTTTATCATTACTGCCATTTAATTTTTGTTGCTGTATTCACATATTTTGATAAACAGTTTATAAGCTTTATTTTGTGAAGAAATTAAGTATTTCGAAATGAACATGTAGGATTTTTCAATCAAATAAAAATTTGCATTTCTTTGCACGTTCTTACAACAAAAAACAATATTCGAGTGTGTCATAACACAAAATGTGTCTTTCTTAATGCGTAAAAAACACAATATTTCTGTAGTTATGACCAGCGATGACCACCAAAAATAATTAAAGAGCCATGTGAAAGGTTTTTAAGACAGTATTTGTTATATGACAAAAAGAAGAATTCATTTATTGAGTTATTTAATAAAATGATATTTTCAAAAGTTAAAATTAAATGGGATTATTTTTAATAAGTATTAAGGTTTACATTCAGAAGTATTTTTACACACACTACTGGCGTCGTCGCCTTGAAATGATCAAAAGATCCTTATGGCCATCAAAGAATTATAAATTGAAGTTTATTAAAATTGATTTCTTTCGAATATATTTTTTTTTCACAAATTATATCAACAGCCACAAACACAACCGCTTCGCTTGAAATAGAGACGCCGACTAAAAAATTCAAAAGAAAAGCAAAGCGTACGCGATTGTCTGCTAAGGCCAAAAGAGTAAATCTTGTTTTTTGTGTATACCAAAATTTTGTATGGAGAACATTTTTGGTATATTCGTCTCTTTCTTACATTTTCTATGCAACTAAATTTGTAAAAATGAAGAAACAACTTACTTTAAATTGAACACCATGGTTGCATGAAACGTGCACATTTTTCTTCATTTTGAGGAAAATTTACTTAAACGAGAGAAATTTTCGTGGATTCAAATTGAGGAAACTTTTTCTTTGTTTTAGAGATGGGTATTTTTCTGGGTGTGGGATTGTTGTCACGAAGACACCACGAACGAGACTCTCGCTTTGTTACTCATGTTTTTCTCTACCCACGGTTGCAATATTTTGGTATCGCCTTACACATTCAATAACAACAATAACAACCACATGATGACCTAAATTAGCTTTCATTAAATTAATGAATAAAAATGAAATTACTGCTTGAATTGATATGAAATGAATATCAGCTATCGACTTACTTCCATCTATAAACTGTCTCGAAGAACGTGGTCTGGTAAAGTGCCTTTCAATTCTTGGAATAGTGTCAATGTGCTCCTTAGCTCCAGTTTGTATTGCCGGATCGAGTTTCTTATGGTGTTTGTGCCAAATTCTTTGATCAGTCTCGAGATCAGTGTTGCGATTGAGGGTACAATTTCAAAATTATAACACGAAAGTACGCCTTTTTTTGAGGTACGGTTTTAGCTGCGTAACGCCACACATATGAAAATATATCGCTATCTTAATATAGGGCCCTATCACACATTTTTAAAATTTTGTAGGAGCAAAAAACATTTCCAAACATTAATATACTGAGTACTTTTTCTTTTCAAAATTGTTGTATTAACTAAAAGAAAGTTACATATTACATAAATAAAAAACCAAGACATGTAGTGAAGCCATGACTTTGAAAAATTACCACTTAATATAATTTTCTCCTAAAAAATCTTAAAAAATTTTTGCTCGAGAGGCAGGTGGAAACGTTTAATGCATCAGAACCTCGATTTTGGAAAAGAGTTTTTAGGTCTTTAGCAAAGAAAAGATAGTGATATATAGTAATACATACAAAAAAATTTTTGTGAGGTACATTTTGGTATTGAAAATCAAGTTTTGTCCCAAATTTGTCACTTTTATAAATTTGTTAATCGCAGCACTGTTCGAGATTGCCATATTTTTGCAATAGAGTTCTTGCAACACGATATTTTCGAAGGACTTTTCAAACTTTTCTTTTGAGGACTCGTTAGAAAGGAAGCAAATCGTAACGATTTTTCTGCCTCATTAGCCTCATCTTCAGTGCAGCTAATTTCATTGCTACTCGGATAATGAAGAGCCTTCTACCGATAACGTTTCCTTGGGGAATGACATGACTATTTGTGAATGGAATCAGGAAGTAAATGGCTTAAGATTACCTCTCCATTCTCGGGGTCAAAAAATCGATTTTTTTTTATTGTCTTGTTCGAAACCAAGAAAACGAAGCCTATGAAAAGTCTGAAGGGATTTTGTGTGGACCAGGTATAGCTGATTGAAGGTGAGTTGGTTTTATACACGAAACATTGCTTCACAAAACTTTAAACGCTTTTTCTCGAAACAGTGTTTTTACGATTGGCGGACTTTGTAACTCAAAAACTATTCAACCAATCGCTTTGAGATTTTGCAATGTTGTTTAATACATCAATAGCTATAACATGGACTATTATCAAGAAGATTGATAAAGATTTTCTATAATTTTCAACTCAGTTTTTAACCAAAACGCATTGAATTTTCCGAAAAAATACATTCAAAGGTCCCCCATTTTTGAATTTTTGTCCGAAATAAATAATAATAGTCTATATTATAGAAAAACATGTACTTTATCTAATTGTTGATTTTTTGATTTCAGACATTCCAGTGATTTGCAATCGTTCCCGCCATCAAAAAAAAGTATTTTTTATTGACGACGAAAATGTTGCTAAAATGTTTATAAAACAACAATGTAAGAATTTTTCCTTGTTTTTAAAGTTTCGAAATATATATGCGCAGATATCCAAACCTCAAAAATTGATTTTTGTTTATTTACCAGCCCATTGAATACTGCGGAAATTCTAAATAGTGTTGATTCGATACCCACATAGTATCGATACTTTTACTTATTACTTGTATCGAATAAAAGTATCGATGCTACCGAAAATATCGAAAAAAGTATCGAATATGTACTTGTATCGAATACTCGTTTAAAGAGAAAAATTACTCTTTTTTTTAAGTGGTTGTCAAGGAAAACATTCAGGCCAGAACGGCCCATTGTGATACAACATGGTTGAGCCTACAGTTTACACTACTCAACACGAGTTTTTCGCCAATAAATCATGGTTTTGAGATATTTCCACTGGAAACACGTGCATCATATAGAAATGACGTTAATTTAATTTAGCAAATCGCTAGAAAATTTATAATAGAAGGAAAACTAATCAACAGATTAAAGCTTATTAAAAATATTTTATTTTAATGAAAAGGTTTCAATAAACATTATGTTCTACATGCATGGCCGGAAATATCTTCTAGAACTTCAATACTGTACTGCAATATTGTCATACATAGAAATATTGCAATAAGGACTGAAATATTTTGAATAATTCTGCAGTAGTATTTTGAAATATATTATTGATTGCTGTAAAATATTGTATAGCAATATTTCAGTTTTTTAAATAAATAATTTCCAAAAGTATCGAGTATCCGATACTGACCCTTTTTCCGATAACAAGTAAAATACTTATGTTATAGCATCGAGTAAAAAAAGTACTTGAATCGAATGAAAAGTATCGAGTTTTTACTTGTATTTACTTGTATCGAATCATCACTAATTCTAAATCGAGAATGAGGGGTACCCTTAATCCTAACGAACGTAAATTTTTTTGTATAAATAAAGTCTTAACCCAAAATAATTCATTTTAGTTTTCCAGTATTGATTGCACATTTGCAGCAATAATAACGCATTATGTAATAATAAAAAGTTACGAATTGAAAAAAAATTTTTTTTTGAAAGACAATAACGGCATATCACAACATAAGACAATGTAAAAGAATTTTTTTGTGTTTTCTCTTCGTTTTTATACAATGCGTTACTGTTATAACACAAAATAATACACAATTGACTCACAAAACCACCAATGCACTTTACTTACTTGTCATTACAAAAGAGTCACAAAACAAATTAATACTTCATTGCTCCGCTAAGTGACAATTTGTTTTCAGAACTGCACCGACGTAATTGAGATAATACTCTATTGCGTTTTAAGAAATTTCAAGAACGAAAATGGTAAGAGAGACACTTTAGTTTGTATCTAGTAAATTATCAATTTTGTTTGCACAAGCCTTGGACAGATCATGGAACATATTGCGATACACCCAGCGTTAGCAAAAATTGGAAAAATTTTTTTTGTTATGACGGTTTTGCACCGAAGAAGCGATATGCAGTTGTTGTGCAGAGCAATGCTGGCCTTCGCCCTAACCTCATCCTAGTAGCGCAAAGCTTCTTCAAATAAATTTAAGTCCTTTGCAATTTTGCCAAAAGCATTAATACGAAATTCCTTGTGGTTTATTAGTTAAGCGAATTTATATATATGACCTCTATTGCAGACTTTGACTATGAAAAAATAGCTTTTTTGACCTAAAGTAGCAGAACACATTGGCAATATTATTAAGTGGGCCTAGTTCTATTAGAAACCGGAATACATTGTCAGTCCAGCGTTCATTACCTTGGCCGAAATAAAGAAAGCAATTTTCAATTAAAAACCAAAAAGGTCCTCAGGGGCCTTACCACTAATCCGAGGGTTAAATAAAACTTTTCCTAAAACCTTCAAACAACACTTTTTTCTTTGCTTAAATTAAAAAAATTACCTAACACTTCAAATCCAATTGATTCTACTTCCTCATTACGAGGATTTCCATTTTTTTTTTGTTTTGACACCATTAATATGTGTGTGTATATACCATACATACACACTGCTTTTTTCGCAGTATTTTTTAAGCACATCCATAATTTTTTTGACATGTGTTTAATTATTGATTTCAAATGTGTATTTTTCGTCCTTTCCATATAAAGTAAAAAAATGGGATATTATTGATTTTCACATATTTATATCGTTTTCCAAAATATTTCAAATTTTAAACAATCCAAAAAATTCTGAGTGTTGTTTTCTTGAACATTAGATAAAACAATATTCTTATCTTAAATGTAATAAGATGTCGACCCGACGTTCGATTCAAGCAGGCATTGACTCAACCAACCATTTTTTGAGACCCAATCGACAACAGTGGTCGTTTTATTCGCACGAGTTAAACTAGCTGGCGAATAAAACACAACTTTTATGATGCGATAGTGTTTAAGTTACTTGAAGGAGCAGTGACTAGTGCAGCGTATGGATATCTGCGGCAAACAGCTATTGACGACGAAATGTTTGTTGTTTTTAATAGAAGCGATGAAACTTCAGCGTATGGGAAGCTGCAACGTATGATGCGTTAAATTTTGCTTGACTTGAGTAAACAGCGAAGCGTGCAGCGTTTATTTGTAAAGCAGCGACGAGACCTTGTAGTAGCGAACGGTGTGAAAAAATATGCGTGTTTGCTGTAAATTTCCTTTAAGACCAATTGGAGAACTACGTCAGAACTCAAGTTGAGAACTACAATTTTCTCAAGTTGATAACTATAATTATTGCCATACAAAAAAAATGCCCTTTTTGTTGAGAATGCTATAAAATCTGAACAACACCAATGGAGGCGCTGTTGAGAATTAAAAGAGAAAGGTATTTGATATCAACTTCACCTTAAATTGATCTCAAATCAAAATGATTGTTGGGGAGATATCACCACCGTTAGAACAAAGATCTACTTTGGTTGTAAGTAACACAAGTTTACGTACTCATATATACATACATATAAACATTTACATATACATAATTAACGTCGATACCTATACATACAAAAAAAATAAAGTCCCCCTTCAATAAAGCTGACTAGTTCTATAAATAGTAAAGCAGCTAGTTGCAAAGTAGCCAGTACTGGTTCCACCGCAACCCCCATTTACATGCTGTCAACTGCCTCTTTTACAATGTTAATGTCCTACGAGAAGAAAATTGTCTCCTACTGCACTACCTTTCAACCAGTCAGAGTACTAGTACCTATCGCTACTAGTTACTGAACTAATAACATTTTGAGCAAATCAGAACTAGTTGGCGATTTTACTTTTTGGAAGTAGCCATATGCCTAGTTTCGTAGTTACCTATTACATAACCAGTTGCGGAAAGAACTACATATTTCTATGAGTAAATTAAACGCTCGGTGTCTAATTTTTATTTCATTTATTAGTTACAAAATTTTTTAAATTGTTTAAGAAATACATTAGCTTGTCTACGAGATATATAAAATGTGCAAAGCTCTATTTTTGCCTGCTCCTAGTGGATTTTCTGAAAGATTATATGATAAAAAGAAGATTTAGAAAAAAATATAGAGGTCTCTAGTGGAAAATAGCCAGTCGGTTTAAAGCAAATGCTTAAAAATAAGCTTTGAAAAGGTAAATAGCTTTAATCGTTCTAAAATATTGAATTTTGAGTAATTGTTCCAAACAAAATTTTTTAAGGATAACTAGGCGAATATTTTGTTCGTAGAAAGTTTTGATGTACGATTGAAATTTAACCATGTTTTGATCGAAAAACTGTCAATTTTATACAAAATTTTCATGGGAAAAATTCCTTAAACGATTTTTTTTCAATTTTTTAGAGGTGGTATTATCATTTAAAACTTTTATATTATAGAGGATTAAATGTGAATGAATTTAAAAAAAAAAGTTTTTTAAAAATGTTTATTTTTAAGAAAAAAGTTTAAAAAAATCGATTTTTTGAATTTTGAGTTTATTATATTGCATTAAGCTTCCATTTGGAGCGAACAAAATTAAAAATATATTATTATTATTTACATTTTCAAAGCCTATTTTAACCCTTTGGTGACTGGCTATTTTTCACTAGAGACCTCTATATTTTTTTCTAAATCTTATTTTTCTCATATAATCTTTCAGAAAATCCACTAGGAGCAGGAAAAAATCGAACTTTGCACAGATGGGCAATCTAATGTACATATCAGGGATGCCAACTCAATTTTTCTCTCTCCCCGATAACCCTCGAGAAATTCCCCGATTTTCGATCGGATTCCCCGCATTGGTAAAATTTCATATTATAACAGCGCTACACGCACTTTTCATATAAAAATTTTATTATACAAAAACGAAATTGACCTCAGTGAGTGCTATTTTAAGGCGACCCTGAACTTTCTCGGTCCAAAACTTAACAAATCTTTATGGGACTGGTAGATTAATAGAAACGTACTTTCTGACTCCGGAATTCTTAACATATAAGCTTTAGCGCACTTTTGGACATCAAAGTTCTCAACAGACATGGGATTTCTTTTGACACAAATAAAAAATTTCAAAAATTTTGTTTTGAGAAAAATGGGTTCAATGTTTTGACTATCGGTTTTTAACATATAAAATATACTTCATCTTCTTTATGATGGCTGACCATAATTTGTAAGTTTACAAATTATTCAGCAATGATTAGGAGTTATTAAACAGGAGTCGCTGGTCGAAGGCATAGCTAAGCCTTTCTGAACGGCCGAAAGGGAAGTCAAAGCGGCGCGCGATTGTTTTGGCCTGCTTAAAAAAAGATGAAGATTTTAAGACCCAAAATATGAAATATTTCATAAGTTAAACATTTTACATTACATACAATTTGACAAAAAATATTCTACAGACTTTAATTACCAAAAGCTGAAAGACTTTAAATTCCCCGCAAAAAACAGCTCATTCCCTGATTCCCCGTACCAAGCAAAATTCCCCGCAAATCGGGGGATTCCCCGCAAGTTGGCATCGCTGGTACATATACATAAATTAATAATGTAACTAAGCAATTTGTGCTATAAAATTAATAAAAATATATTTTAAAATTAATTCATTAATTTCAGTTTTGTAATGATTCAAAAAAAAAAATATAATGTTACCGATGTATGGAATTTATATATAAAACTAAAAATGTAATGTTTATGTAAGCAAAAGAAATACTTTCTTATTGTAGTAATATTATATCTAAATAAAAACTCACATGCGCAACTTAGTGCACTCGATGAAAGCGAAACTTCTTTGGTAGGTTTGTGACTGGGAATATGTAAGTGCAATAACAGCAGTCTGGGAGAGATAATTGTGTGTATGCACATGGCATTTAAATAGTTAATATGAGTCGGTGCATATCCAAAGTGCCAAGGCCATAGACGAAAATATTCCAGATTTTTAATGCAATACACACTGACCGTACAAATAAATAGTTTAAAGAAAAGAAATAAGCCTAATTAATGTTAATTAAATTAAAAAACCTATTTAATTTAACTATTTTTTCAAAAGTGAATAATTCCCATCGTAAGTGTAAATCAAAATTGCTTAAGTCCCTCTCAGCCAATCGCATTCTTTCCTTGTTCTGCTACTGCATTGTAATAAATTTAAATTTTTAGCTTTGCACATGGCCGCATTCATACAGATGCTTTGTTTTCTTGTGCTTAAGTCCAGATGATTTTTTTTTTCAAAACTGATTAGGTCCATATGGTATTTATCAAAAGTGCTTAAGTCCAACGTAAAACTGGTTTATTTTGGATTTGGCTTACTTTATCATTGTTTTTTCTTCGCAAAATGTCTCCAAAAACAGTTTTCTAAATACTTTTACCCATGTTACAAGTATTTAGAGGTAGATGCTTTTTTTAAAAAAGTAGCCATTTTGAACATTTTAGAGGTGCACTTTTTAAATGGATAGAAAAGAGTGAGTTAATAGAAGATTATTAATACTACTTTTATTTATATAATATAATATATAATTTTATTTATAATAAAAAACGTATAAATAATGTTATTAAAATTAGTTTTCTTTATTGGGAAATACCTTGAACATATTAAGAGTCAAAAAATAATATAAAAAGCAACAACTATTTCTCCCTATGTTCAATACTATACAAATTATTTTCTTATAAATTCTCACCTAAAAATTTTACTTTAATGAAAGTACAACTCTGTTGCAAAAAACAAATCTTTTCCCAATTGTTAAAGTTCCTCTTACTTGTCAAAATGCATCTAACTTCTTAATTCTTCTGCCATGGTAGAGAGTGTGGATTTTCACGCACACCAGCTTGATTGCTACCGAAATTTTGTTGAGATTGATTTTGCACTGTTTTCTTTTTAATGTAAACCAAAAGGTAGATTCAAATATATATATTGTGTATGTTTTGCATTGCGCTATAAAAGCAACAGATAGCGTTGCTATTGGTAGTTGCTAGTGCTATCAACAGATGGCGTTTCTATTGAAAAACTACGTTAATAATAGATAATAAATAGTTTTTGATGAGCAACACTTACTTGTATTAAACAAGTCATAACGCGCTGTAAATTTGTTATCTTTTTGTCGCACTAAATATTTGCGAAAACGTTTTGCTTTTGTTGTTCTTTTCATTATAGTAGTAGATTCAAATATATTTGAATTGTTTATGTTTTCATAGTACTGTGAAGTCAACAGATGGCGTTATTATTGTATAGACTTATCTCTTTCTCACTCATTGCAGATCTGTCATTTATCTTCTATTGTGAAAACAAATCTTCTTCTTTGTACACAAATAACGCACACACGTATTCTAAAAAATAATCACTTAAAAATTGTTTTCAGTAAATTAATGCTAACCAGTTTTCTCATTTATACATCTCTTTTGTTTTTCACTTCGCTATGTAATAACCCCAAATGGAAGCATTGTGGTTGTGGAATTGAATAGTTTCCGTCCCCGTTTTTCTTCTTATTTTAACGGCTTCCGTCCCACTTTCTGTTTCCTGTTCAGTTTATCCCTCAAAACGCCGCCAAAGAAGTTTCACTTCAATACAAATTAAAATTCATGTGATAATTTATTATTATTTATTTATTCTATATTAACCTTTTACTTTTTGTAGCACTCATATCTTTTATATTAATATGTATTAATTTTAAACTCACTTTTTATTCACTTCACTGTTCCTAAGTACCCGACGCGCAAGCACAAGTACAATAAAACTAAAATCAATCAAACAATGAAACGAAAAACAAGAGACATCGCGTCAAAACGGTAAATTACCGTTACTAAAACGATTTGTTTTTGCAAAACATTGCCTTTGATCTTTTTGCTGTATTCTTTATACCCGAATTTTAATTCAACACAAGCAGAAAGAACACATTCTTCTTTAGACAGGTTGCTAGCTGCATTACTGGTCTCTTTTTTACTATGCATATAACTAGATGCTTTGTGCTACTAGTTCTTCATTTTACTGCAGGGCCGTTATTTGAATTTAACCATTTGAAGCTCAAACGTAATTTAATATGCATAAATATACTAACACTTTGCTGTCGCTACATATGGGTTTCGTCATATTTGTTACAGCTTTCATCGCATATAGTTCATATTTGTATATTAATTATAATTCACTTTCTAGATAAGTTTTTACGTATTAGAATAAACGGTTGGTACTCAAGTAGAGCTCCGCAAATTCGTCGTGTTCTGAATAAATAAAAGCTCAAAGCGCGTGATCATAAATACAAACATTAAACCTGCATTGGCATCTGGTGATTTGAAATTGTGTAAAAGCGAACATAATTAAAGAATAAATAAATAAATTAAAAATATAGAAAAATATTGCAAAAACTCTTGAAAATCTACCATTGGAAACACAACCAATTAATTGAATGTAAAACAAAAGCAAGCAAAAAATATAATTTATAATTCGAAAGATAATTAGTAGATCTCAAGAGCGGATCGAAAGCTTTAAATTAGTTTATGCAACAACCCACATATATCTGAACTGCTGTAATACAACTGAAGGCTTAATTAGAGAGACATGAGCTGTTTTTTGCGGGGAATTCGAAGTCTTTCAGCTTTTAGTAACTAAAGTCTGTAGAATATTTTTTGTCAAATTTTATGTGATGTAAGACGTTTAAATTATGAAATATTTCATATTTTGGGTCTTAAAATCTTCATATTTTCTTAATCAGACCCTGCAATTTATTGGTTTGGAGAAATCGATTTTTAAAAAAGTATTATTTTTCGAAAGTTTTTTTCTAAAAATTTCAGAGAACGCAGTGTGTTTTTGTAGATATAGACGATTATAGCAGCGAGTGTCAGTCAGGCCAAAACAGTCGTGCGGCTCTTCGATTTCCCTTTCGGCCGTTCAGAAAGGCTTAGCTATGTCTTCGTCCTCTTAACATTCGCGGTCCAAAACTTAATCTGTAAACTTACAAATTACGGTCAGCCATCATAAAGAAGATGAAGTATACTTTATATGTTAAAAACCGATAGTCAACACTTTGAACCCGTTTTTCTCAAAACAAAGCTTTTGCCATTTTTTATTTGAGTCAAAAGAAATCCAGTGTCTTCTCCTTTAAGAACTTGATGCCCAAAAGTGGACTGAAGCTTACATGTTAAGAATTCCGGAGTCAGAAAGTACGTTTCTATAAATCTACCAGTCCCATAAGAGTTTGTTAAGTTTTGGACCGAGAATGTTAAGGGTCGCCTTAAAGTAACACTCACTGAGGTCAGCCGCGTTTTTGTAAAATGTGTATGGAAAGTGCGTGTAGCGCTGTTATAATATGAAATTATACTAATGCGGGGAATTCGATCGAAAATCGGGGAATTTCTTGAGAGTTATCGGGGAGAGAGAAAAAATGAGTTGGCATCCCTGCCTGTAACACTAATTTATTAACTAAAATCTGTAAATTCACAATTCTATCATACAATATAGCTGGCTTAAATAATAAGTATAACTATGCTGAATTCTTTGAATATGTTAGTACGTTTGATATTTTTTGTCTATACGAAACCTTAATGGAATCGAGTTCGTCTTTTGTTGAAAATCAATTTCGGAATCACTCTTTGCTTTGGGTTCCGACAACAAAGAGGTACAGTCGTGGGAGAGCAAGCGGTGGGTTACTGTATGGTATTAAGAAAAATTATTTAGATAAATCATGCCACTTTGTGTCGGTGGCGAATACAACAATAATTAAAATACATACCCAACGGGCCCGATTGTCAGCAGCTCGCCTGAGGAGTAAAAGGTCAGCACTTGTTGTTTTTGTTTTGTTAACGACCACTTGCCGCCGAAAAGCAATCGTTTCCGAATCAAACAACGACAAGATCGTCGTAATTTCATAGGGTGGCCAGACTATACTTTTTTTTCGTTTTCAAACCGAAATATTCAGTAAACTCATCATTTTCAAGCCGAGAAAACTTTTTATTATATTTAGGTCACACTAAAAAAAAAAATACAAACGAAATTCAAAAATAAACGTAGGAGTCAGTCGCGTGTTGTTTTAAAGTGAAACGGTCATCGACAATTGTTGAAAATAATTAAAAGGTATGAACGTATATATAAATTAAATTGAAAAAATATAACAAATGAAAAAATACCATATAATGTGTGTATATCTTTTGTATTTGCAGATAGTGTTAAAAGGAAAAATTTCGACTTCTACCAATTTGAAGCAGCGATGAGGATCTTATAGATGATGCCGCAAGAAATTCCGCCGCAATAAATTAAACTTTAATCTTAAATACTTAGTTATATTTATAAGTATTATATATTTGGTTATTTAAAAGTTATTTAAAATATAAAGTGTTAAAATATGAAAATCAAATTTTGCCCTTATTTTATAAAGCAGAGTGGAGGTAAAAACGAATGAACTGCTGACGCAAAGATTTCGTGAGAGGTCTTTTGAAGCACTTAGAAAAGAAGAAGAAGAATGTTGTAGAGCAGGGCAGTGGAAAAATGCGAATGAACTGCTGACGCAAAGATCTCACGGGAGGCCTTTCAAAGCACTCCAAAAGGAGGGTAAACGGAGTGCTTTTTTCCAATGACATGCAATGTTAAAAACGTAATGGTGTGTCATACGGAGAGGAAGCGCCTACAGCTGACTTGTCAGCATTCCGAAAGGCCTTTTGGAGTGCTTTTTTTCCCGTTGGGTACCAACAACGATGAGTTTTTTGTTATTCCGGTATACATAAATTGTAACGCATGGGAAAGAAACTTTTCGGAGCTATGGAGTCTGCTGACGGAAATAAAAGACAATAATATTATGGTAATGGGTGACTGTAATTCCAGATCGGGAGAGTCACAATTGCTAGAGTTTAACCCCACATTTGTCCAGACACGAGTAAATGATGTTAGGATTGCAAAAGATAAAATAGTAGATAGGAATGGCAGAAAATTAATGGAAATGTGTAACTTTTTCGGTCTAACAGTACTAAATGGTAGAACCTGCGGAGATATTGAGGGTAATTATACATACATAAGAGGCACGTCTCGTTCAACAATTGACTACTGCCTATTAAGTGGTGCCTGGCTTGAAACACTTTTAGATTTCCAAGTACAAGAAATGATTTTTTCAGATCATCAGCCACTAGCAATATCCCTCAAAATGGCCACACGAAGATACAACTAAGTTCTTGCTCCCCAAACTGAGGTGGGTCGACAGTTGTATATGTGGATCGAAGTATATCCGCAGTACCTTCAAAAGTTTTCTCATCAAAAAGTGGAATTTGTAAACTGATTAACTGCATTAATAAAGCAGCAAGCCCAATGCAATACTCAAAAAGAAACATAAGTCCGAAAAACTCGTGGTTTGACAAGGAATGCGAACAAACCAGGAAAAAATCATTCTTGCTACTGCGTAAACCAAAAAAGAAGGATACCAGTCTAGATTGGACCACCTACTATGAAGTAAATAAACAATTTAAACTACTATGTATCTCAAAAAAGAAAAAGTACTACGATGGTTTGGCAATATCACTAACAAGAATAAACGATAGTAAAACGTATTGGCAAACCATTCGAAAATTGAATGGTGTAACATCCAAAATAAGTGCGTCACTCGATGCTGATACACTAGCCACCTATTTCCAAAATATGCTAAACCCAATACCATCTTCAATTACTTTTAGCTACGCCCCTCCGTACGTGGCGATCGATGAACTCGACCAAGAATTCACAATAGATGAGGTCGCAAAGATTGCTATGCAGGCAACAAAGCACCAGGCGACGACAGAATACCGTCAGAATTTGTGAAGTATGCTATACCGAAATTCATGGAATCTCTCACTCAAGCGTTCAACAATATTTTTAATACCGGCAAAGTGTCAAATGGTTTTCAAAGAGCGATCATATTTCCTCTCTTCAAAAAAGGTAACCCAAAGGAGGCTAGCAATTACAGAGTAATTTCTTTTCTAAACTGCCTTGCAAAAATCTTTACAGGAGTAATTCTAAGCAGACTTACGATTTGGGTGGATGAAAATATTTTACTAAATGAATTTCAAGCGGGATTTAGAAAAGGTTATTCTACAATAGACAATATATTTTGCCTAACAAATATTGGAAAATTGTACATTCTGTCAAATAAGTACCCGGAAATTCTCATTTTAAATTTTCCCTCTGAGAATATTTCAAAAAATTTTTCCCAGGTTGGCACAACTGTCAACCACTATTCTGTGAATTTTTATTGCTATGTGTCATTTAGTTTGGTTACGGCGTCATTAAGAACAAGTCAACCTTTTGTGTGCGTTGCGATTTCGGTTTCGGCTCATTTTTGGAGCGCCATTCCGATGATTGTTGACTTGTTTGCATGTCGTACTCGAAAACCTATGTCTCGTCACCAGTTATGATGCGTTCGATGAACGTTGGATCGGAATTTACGCGTTCAAGCATGTCTTCAGCCACCTTACTGCGATTCACTTTTTGAAGAAAATTCAGATCTTTTGGCACCAATCGCGCTGAGACTTTCCGCATACCCAAAACATGTCGTTTTGGCACAAGAAATTTCGTTTGAAACACAAAATTTCACACAAACTCTTTGTTCGATATTTTTATATCCATAGTAAAAATCGCAACGCACATAAAAGATTGACTTGTTCTTAATGATGCCGTAACCAAACTAAATGACACATAGCAATAAAAATTCACAGAATAGTGGTTGATAGTTGTGCCAACCTGAAATATTCTCAGAGGGAAAATTTAAAATGAGAATTTCCGGGTACTTATTTGACAGAATGTATATTGAGAAAGGAAAAAATTATATGCTTTTTTCGTTGACTTCAGGGCGGCCTTTGATACAATTAACAGAAAGTCAATGTTCTATAAGCTAAGCAACATGGGTATTTCAGCAAAGATGTTGAAAATTCTTCAAGAGCTATATAAAAATAACACTGAGAAGGTGTGGGATGGTAACATTCTCTCAACCTCTTTTAGAACAGAGATGGGAGTAAAACAAGGATGCCAGTTAAATCCATTATTATTTTCTCTTTTTCTTAATGATCTATCTTCAGTCTTGTCAGGAGGAGTTACTATTAATAAATCACAAATAAAAATATTGCTTTATGCGGACGATATAGTCATAATTGCAGACACACCGAACATAATGCAAAAAATGGTAAATCAGCTATCGGAATATTGTAAATTATGGAACTTAACGATTAACACGGAAAAACCCAAAATGATGGTAATCAAAAAAAGTTTTAGACGTTACACGAAAGAAGAGAAATGGTACTTGAACAACGTAGAGGCAGAAAATGTGAAAGAATATAAATATTTTGGCGTATGGATAACTCATAACATGAAATTCAACAGTTACCTATAACACAAACAAAATGATGCGTTAATCGCAATTAACAGTACGTGGAAAGTTTTCTTGGGTAAGAAGGATATACCGCTAAGTACTAAATAGAAACTCTTCCAAGGTGTTGTAAGGTCCATTATGTGCTATGCAGCCCAAATATTGAATCGTTCATTTATAAAAAGGATTTTCCGATTGCCACAATTCACACCTAACTACATGATACATCTGGAAACTGGTCTTCCAACATTGTATATCCACACACTTGATATGCACTTTAAGTACTTGCGCAACGTAATGATGTTATCGGATCCCCGCTTACCGAAAATCCTCGCTTCATATCTTTTGAAAGAAAACATACTTTGTTTTAAAACGTGGAACAAAGTTGCAGAGGATAACAATGAACAATTAAAAAATCTACATGAATGGGACGTGTGGCATAAAAAAGTACTTATAAAAATCAACTCCAAGTCCTGGAAGCAATTTGAGCTGGATGCTCAAAGGAGTGAGGTAAGACGTATATACGGAAGTCTGGACTATAATCTTTTAATGAAAAGTTTAGCGCAGAAGTTCAGCATTCTGTTCAAAATAAGCGGAGAGCTCATAAGGCTAAACTACGTTCCTCATATAACAGATACGAACACAATGTGCACGTTGTGTAATTTGAAAGAAGAAGAGAATGCACCACATTTCTTACGAATCTGTCCCATGCTGAAAGAGATAAGACAGGTATACAGAATAATAGACGAAACATTTTAATTCCTAATTATCAAAATTGTATTTATAGATTTACATATGCATGTGCATATAGTATGGCTCATGGCCACTATGGCAACTTATTTTATTTCACTATATATTATATATGCATATATCTTTGTAAGCTGAATTTGAAAAAAAATAAAATAAACTACTACTACTAATTCACTTTCTTACTTTCGCATGTTCAGCATTGTTACGACCCTTTCTTGCCATTTATTATACTAAACTTTTGCGTTCCACTTTTGCTCATTTAACTGTAGAATGAACACCATTTTGAGTTTAAACATGAATATTTTTTTTGTTTCTTGATGAATCGATCTGAAACTCCAAATTTGTTTCGATCGAAATAAGTTGATAGAACAAACAATTTTTTTTTATTGCCTCAACCTCTTAAGTTACCCCCAGGGTCTAAATAGGCCCAGGTGTTTATTTTGTGTATTCGTAAAATTTATAGCAAACTAGATGGGCTTCGCCCAGTTTCGTTGGTCGAACTGTACAAAGTTTGGGTAATGTGAAAAAAACAAAAATTGCAATAAAACTTTGCAAAAGAAATAACAGCTAATAACGCTTCATGTCAAATAAAATACATTGAATTAAATTGAAATGAAATCGAAAAGTGTAGTAATTTCATGGAGAAGTGGTTTAAAAATTTTCAGGCTAATCAGCGCACTATGATAGACAACGTTGTTTGACAGCATGTGGAGTCAGATTAAGAATGATCTACCAGCAGTAAATAGCATCGAACTTCCGCAATATGTTTTCACTCCGACCAGACACGAGAACGAAATCCATGGATTTGCAGACGTATCTGAGCGTGCGTATGGGTGTTGCATCTATGTTCGTACGCGACACAAGGAAGGCTATAAATCTATACTGTTGATTGCGAAGTCTAAAGTAGCTCCTATCAAGTTTCAAAGCATCCCAAGGTTGGAACTTTGCGCCGCTCTTCTTTTAAGCAAAACATGGAAGAAATTCGAACATAAGGTTTTAAAGTATGTAACTAATATTTATTTTTGGACCAATTCCAAAATCCTTCTGCAGTGGCTGAAAATCCACTCTTCGACCCTCAACTGTTTCGTTGCTAACAGCGTTTCCGAGCTACAGGAAACAACACGAGGTATTACTTGGAGCGAGGGTGCAGCGCATCAGAACAATATGGTTCCAAAACAATATGGTTCTTCAGTCCAGAATTTCTATCGTATAACTCCAATCATTGGCCTACCTTCGAAGACAATGAGCTGCCTCTGGAAAACTTAGAACGCAAGAAAGTAGTCAATTTTAAATGTAGCAACAAAGGCAACGTGGGATCGCCTATCATCGACATTATTGATCAAAAATCATCATATGTAAAAAATCCTTCGCATTATTATTTATATGTACCGCATATGCAACAAAGTTCCTGCGAATATCAATCTTAAAGCAGCAGACATAATTCACATTGCTCCTAAAGAATTAGACAAAAGTTTCATTAGAATCATCGCTGATATTCAACGGATCTCCTATGCTGACGAAATCGATTGTTTGCGGAAAGGGAAACTCATCAAGTCAGGTCTACAAAATCTCTCACCTTTTTTGCATGACGTCAACATTGATAATACTGTAGTTTGTATACTGAGAGTAGGTGGACGTTTAAGTAACACCGAATACTCATACGAGACCTGGATGCTCTTCTGCCAAAGGACAATCGCTTCACACAGTTATATGTTGAACACCTTCATCGGAAGCACCTTCATGCTGGCCGCCCCAAAGTTCTAATTGGACTGTTGCGTCAGGAGCTTTGGGTAGTCAACGCCAGAGAAAAACTGAAAAGACATTATGTTCAGCGTACTTGAATTATATAAAGTCAACTTTCAAAACTCTTGAGATTTTTTGGCCGTTGTACAGTGTTATCATTTAATAATATGGCTGTTTTCTTAGTCGTTCGACAGCAGCCGAGTAAAGAACAAGTCCGAACAATAAAAGTTTTTCTTTGCTCTCACAACAACTTTAAAAGAGGAAGAAATATGCTCTAATTTTGTATTAAAACATTTTTTTTCAAAAATCTGTAATTCAAATTTTTACCGCTCAAAGTTTCCCTTGCAAAAATCGATCCGAATTACCTACACTTACGTTATGCACATAATTGCTTCGGTTTCCACTTTTGAATTTTTTATGTACATGGGCATTTTTATGTTATTGTTGTTGTCCAGGATAACTACCGAACTCAATTGTGCAAATTGGTAATCAGTTTATATAGTGGCATACGCCTGTTTTTTGAGAGCACGAAAGTATCAAAAGAAAAAATTACATTAGAAACAAATTCAAAAAACTTATTTTATTTTGCAATCGGACGGTTTTTTTATCGTAAAATACCAACATAGTTGTGGCCTTAATAAAACTACAAACACTACTGGACAACACTTTGCTGTGGTTTAAGAATTGGGGTATCGAGATAAATAGCAGCAAGACTGTTCAAGTAATTTACACAAATAGGAAACAGCAATCAACACTTGCATAGGTATAAACAATGAACCAATTAAAATAGACGCAAAGGCTAAATACCTGGGTATGACTATTGACGCAAAACTACTCTGGAAAGAACATATCACGCGCAAAAGACAAGAAATTAATAATTGATTCAGACAAATTTATTGGCTTTTGGGCAGATAATCAAAGCTCTTAGTAACAAATAAATTGATAATATATAAAACATTAATCATGCCTATTTGGAGATATGGTATCGAAATATGGGCCACTGCAGAAAAATCTAACATAAAAATAGTTCAACGAATTCAGTCAAAAATTCTTCGCACCATCGTTAATGCCGAGTGGTACATCTCAAACAAAGACATGCATAGAGAATTGAACATCGACTCAGTGGAAGAAGTCATTCAAAAATCCAGCCTGAAACATATGTTCCGCCTATTAACTCACACAAATCCAGAGTTGAGTGAAATTCCTGACGTTGAAATTTCGTAAGTGCTACACATCAACAGAGCTAATAAATAGATATTTAAAAATGTATAAATTTAGGCTCTTTATTATATTTTATCAAATGAAAAATAATGTAATTTTAGATATTGACTTAAAAATACGTATACATACTTCCAAACTGTAAAAAAAATTACTTAGTGTCAATAAACAGGTGTAATGTAAATTGAAAATAAAAAAAAAAAAAAATTTCGCAATCAGTAAACATATCGCTCATTTACTAAAAGACTGTCATAACTCAAAAAACGCGATTTTGCAGAAAACGCAGAAAAGTTTTTAATTGACTCCCACTTTGCAGAAAAAAGAAGAAATCTTATAATTCTCACGCGCAGAGTATACAAGATATTAATATAAAATTTTTACACAATATGAAGCGTAATATAATGAATAATTCTGCATCATTAACTCAAAATTCGTATTTTTTGACTTATGACAGTCTTTCAGTAAATGAGCGATAGGTTAGGTTGGGTTGGAGTGGCTGTCGAGAGACACACTTAGGCCTGAACGGCCCATTGTGATACCACATAGTTGGACCTACAGTTTAACGCCGATTCCGAACGGCGGTGTGGCAATTTTTTATCGGCTTGGTGGTTTTGCCATTACCAACCAATGTGTGTACTTGTACACTATCTTATAATTCTCATACACTTCATATTGATAGTGAATATAAGAAAGTTATGAAAATTAACCACCAGACGAAGACGGGAATCGAACCCGAACCTCCCAGATAAAAGTCTAGTGCACTACCCACTAGACTATCGAGGTCGTCAAAAAAAAAAAAATGAGCGATATATTCTCATATTATTATAAACAAATTAATAAAAAAAAATTACTTATTTTTGTACCTGTAGTTTAGTTTAACCACTGAGCATATAAACACATAGAGCCCTCAAATAGCCAAAAAAGTTATTTCACTAAAAACTTGTAGCCTGACTCCCAATCAGCGTGGCCGTTGATAAATTTCAAAAAGCTGCAAAAAAGTGTCACTGAGAGTAAAAAAGTTTCATCCAATTTTTTTTTAGTAAAAGGAACATTTATTTCATTTCGCAGCAGTTTGCATATAAAAAACTAAATTGTGTATTAACGAACACAAGGCAGAAGTGAAATTTTTCAATCGCTAAATTTTTTACTTCATTGGCTTCTGTTTTTAATTTCATTTGCTTGTGTTTCGTTTAGTTCACTCACAAGAAGTTTCACTTCTGCCTTGTGTTCGTTAATACACAGCCAATTTTTTTTGGGATTAATGCTAGAACAAAAATTGCAACTCTGTACTGGTAATGTCGATAACTGTCCGACATCTTCATGTAATTCCTTAGCCATTTGCGCCATCTGTATGTGAAATGTATAGCTGTCATAAACTTTAAGATGGTGACGCTACACATTGTTTTTTCTGCCATAGGCGTGTGTATGTGTGTGTAATTAATATGTTATATTGAATTAAAACTATTTATGAATCGTTATGAATCAGTTTGCTCGTGAATTCAGTTATGGAATATTGGTATTTAGCCCCTAATGCACATTGCTCGACAAAATTATGTCGCATTGCAAACTTACGCGCGACGTCACATCCGGTTGTTTTTACTCTAGGACAAGAGAAAATAAGTTTCACTTCAAAAAATGTATTGTTGTATTGAAAGAAAAAAAAATCAATTACCCCAAGTAATTAATACATTAAGGTGCTCCACGAAAAAAATAGTTGTTGTACACCTTCAAAAATTAACTTCGGTTTATTTTATGACGATTCCCAAAATATTTCAGCTCTACCGATTACCGTTCCATTTTGAAAAAAAACTCTAAAAAATCACATTTTCTCGAGTCTGCTAGCAGATTTAAAAAAATTTGTATGCAGAACCCTAGCATTTTTCAGTATCTATCATTTGTGAACTTTTAATTGGCCAAATAATTTTCCCTAAGTCAGTGTGGCAAATTTGAAAATAGCAATAAGTTTGTAAAAAATCTTATAAAACGACAGTGTTGCAACTAAAAAGTATGTATGTAATTAGTGTTGCTAACTTTCAAGTTAAATGCAATGGATTTTTCGTATAATTTCATCTGAATATCACACTTTTTGCAAAAAAGTCTTAAAAGTTGTAAGGATTTTAAAACAAAGTCTAAATTTTTGGGTATTTTCGAAAAGTCGTGTCAAAGTCTCCAAGCAGTCAAAAAGGTTGCAAAAGTTTGAAAATTTTAAATTTCATACTTTTTTTTAATTTTGCTTTCTTTGTTTGCAATTGCAATTTCTTTGTTTACATTATTTTTCAAATATAAAATAACTACACTCATGTAGTTTCTCACATGACATCTCATATTTTTAACATGAAAAAAAAAAATGGTAAATGCTTTGGCCCATACGATTTCACATTGCATCTCGTAATTTTAACATGATTTATTCTTTACAAAATGTTAATTTTTCTTATCACTGTTAAATCTATCGACGTCTCCGCCGTGGCCATACGATTTTAACATGCACCTCATATGAGGTGAATGTTAAATTTTCTCAAAATGCTAATTTCAAAATTACTGTAATGATTTATTCGGGTAAACAACAAGAACACAAAACTCTTCTCCTTATTTTAACTTGAGGTGCAATGTTAATTCTTTTGCACATGTTAAATTTCATATATCGCTGATAACAATAACATGTAAACAAGAAATTTTGTATTTATCGCTTCTTATGTTTTATTATTTTCATTATTATTTTATTATTAAATACAAATGTAGTTATTTAAGAAAAAAATTAAATATTACATTAATATTGATAAGGGAAATAAAATAGAAAATACTATAAAAAATTCCACATCTCATATTATGAGGTGCATGCATTTATTTATATTGAATATTGATAAATGACATAAAAAATATTTAATATGAAAATCTACATTTCATATGAGGTGCAATGTTAATTTTTTTTCACAATATGTTTATTTTGAAATTGCTGTAATGGCTTATCTTCGTCAATTGTCGCAAAAACAAAAAAACCATACGATTCTTCTTCTTATTCTTTGCTTCGGGTTTCTGCTACAATCTGATTTTAACATGAGGTGCTATGTTAATTCTTTTGTACATGTTAAATTTCATATATCGCTGCTACGATAACATGTAAAGAAACAATTTTTGTATTTATTTTACATATATACATATAAATTATACAAACATACCATCGTCTGAGAACTAATTTGGCGTGTAGGCATAGGAATACTTATACACATACGCCAAATCAATTCTCAGGCGACGATACATTTGCACATGCGACGGAATATATTTTTGCTTTACTACTTTATTTTATTTCTTTTGCAAAAATCAGCATTTATAATTGATATTGGTAGATAAGGATATTATTTTGAGGTCCTACAACTTTGGCATCTGAGGCAAAGTTTTGTATTACAAAAAGATAAACATTTTTTCTCTCCACACCAATCCTCCACCTGCTCTCTGTACCTATGTTTTAGAGTATTTTTGGCAAAAATTTATTTAAAATTGTTCATACAGGCTAAATGGCTAGGAATACTGACATACTTTCTACGACAAAAATATTCCCCATAAAAAAGTAAAGTAGTAAAGTAAAGTATCTGAACACCAAAATTGGTTTTGGGGACACATACTCCAAAAACCTCCCAAAATAGCTGTACGCCGAGACGCTGGAGGATCGGTGTAAAAGCAAACAATATTTATCTTTTAATAATAAACAAGTAAGATGGCAAACTAATAAACCACCCATCGATTACCTCCAACACAAACATAAACAATGATTATAAGTTTCGCTGGCAAAATGAAAAATATTCAATTCAAACCAAATTCAATTTGGTTTTTTTGCAGCAGCAGAAGCAGAGAAAATCGGCAACACCGCGCTAAAACACAAATTTGCTGAAATTTGTATAAAAATGAAAAATGTAAATATCGAATTATGTGTGATTTTGTATAAGTTTTCCTATGCCTATTCGCCAAATCAATTCTCAGGCGACGGTGAGTTTGTATAATTTATTTGTATATATGTAAAATAAATACAAAAATTGTTTGTTTACATGTTATCGTAGCAGCGATATATGATATTTAACATGTACAAAAGAATTAACATAGCACCTCATGTTAAAATCAGATTTTAACAGAAAACCGAAGAAAATAATAAGAAGAAGAATCGTGTGGTTTTGTTGTTTTTGCGACAATTGACGAAGATAAGCCATTACAGCAATTTCAAAATAAACATTTTGTGAAAAAATTAACATTGCAACTCATATAAAATGTAGATTTTCATATTAAATATTTTTTATGTCATTTATTAATATTCAATATAAATAAATGCGTGCACCTCATAATATGAGATGTGGAATTTTTTATAATATTTTCTTTTTTATTTCCCTTATCAATATTAATGTAATATTTAATTTTTTTCTTAAATAACTACATTTGTATTTAATAATAAAATAATAATGAAAATAATAAAACATAAGAAGCGATAAATACAAAATTTCTTGTTTACATGTTATTGTTATCAGCGATATATGAAATTTAACATGTGCAAAAGAATTAACATTGCACCTCATGTTAAAATAAGAAGAAGAGTTTTGTGTTCTTGTTGTTTACCCGACTAAATCATTACAGTGATTTTGAAATTAGCATTTTGAGAAAATTTAACATTCACCTCATATGAGGTGCATGTTAAAATCGTATGGCCACGGCGGAGACGTCGATAGATTTAACAGTGATAAGAAAAATTAACATTTTGTAAAGAATAAATCATGTTAAAATTACGAGATGCAATGTGAAATCGTATGGGCCAAAGCATTTACCATTTTTTTTTTCATGTTAAAAATATGAGATGTCATGTGAGAAACTACATGAGTGTAGTTATTTTATATTTGAAAAATAATGTAAACAAAGATGCAATTGCAAACAAAGAAAGCAGAATTAAAAAAAAGTATGAAATTTAAAATTTTCAAACCAAAAATTTTAAATTAAAATCTATGCGCGTTTTTGGTTTGCCTTTTTTTTTATTTTTTCTCTAATGCAATAATATGCAAAGATAATAATAATTTTTTGTAAGTTTTCATTTATTCATTGTTTATGAATTTATTGAATTTCAGAATTTCATAAAATCAAAGCAGAAAAATATATTCAAAAGTATCTACATGCATGTGCATAACAAAAAAAAATCAATCAAAATACATAAAATCAAAACAAAACATATTTGTATATAAAGAATGTAGAAAATACTGCAAATGTTAAATGTTAATTGCCAAAAGAAGTGTAAACTATTTGTTCTATCAAACACCGCCAACGCATCCATTCATACCTTTTTGTTCGGTGAACTGGTTGCCAACCGTTGCGTTCGCTTCATCGGTATGGCACCTCATATATGGTTTCTAGGTTTTTACGTTCCAAAAATTTGAAGAGCGAATTGTGACCTCTTTGTAATCTATACTCTTTGGATCACATGACAAAATTTCCAGTTTCTATCTCAAAAATTTCTCTTTCTCTTTTGACGTCAATCTGAATTGTGCCATCAGGATCAGCGATGCCAACTTGCGGGGAATTCCCCGATTTGCGGGGAATTTTACTTGGTTTGGGGAATCGGGGAAAGAGCTGTTTTTTGCGGGGAATTCGAAGTCATTCAGCTTTTAGTAATTAAAGTCTGTAGAATATTTTTTGTCAAATTTTATGTGATGTAAAACGTTAAAATTATGAAATATTTCATATTTTGGGTCTTCAAATCTTCATATTTTCTTAATCAGACCCTGCAATTTATTGGTTTGGAGAAATCGATTTTTAAAAAAGTGTGCTATTTGTAAGTATTATTTTTCGAAAGTTTTTTTTCTAAAAATTTCAGAGAACGCAGAGTGTTTTTGTAGATATAGACGATTATAGCAGCGAGCGTCAGTCAGGCCAAAACAGTCGTGCGGCTCTTCGATTTCCCTCTCGGCCGTTCAGAAAGGCTTAGCTATGTCTTCGTCCTCTTAACATTCGCGGTCCAAAACTTAATCTGTAAACTTACAAATTACGGTCAGCCATCATAAAGAAGATGAAGTATACTTTATATGTTAAAAACCGATAGTCAAAACTTTGAACCCGTTTTTCTCAAAACAAAGCTTTTGCCATTTTTTATTTGAGTCAAAAGAAATCCAGTGTCTTCTCCTTTGAGAACTTGATGCCCCAAAAAGTACTGAAGCTTACATGTTAAGAATTCCGGAGTCAGAAAGTACGTTTCTATAAATCTACCAGTCCCATAAGAATTTGTTAAGTTTTGGACCTAGAATGTTAAGGGTCGCCTTAAAATAACACTCACTGAGGTCAATCGCGTTTTTGTAAAATGTTTATATGGAAAGTGCGTGTAGCGCTGTTATATTATGAAATTATACTAATGCGGAGAATTCGATCGAAAATCGGGGAATTTCTTGAGGGTTATCGGGGAGAGAGAAAAAATGAGTTGGCATCCCTGATCAGGATTCACAAAGTTAGTTAAAAAAACTAAATTGTGTATTAACGAACACAAGGCAGAAGTGAAACTTTTTGTGAACTAAACGAAACACAAGCAAATAACAAGCAAATGAAAATTTTCAATCGCTAAATTTTTTACTTCATTGGCTTCTGTTTTTAATTTCATTTGCTTGTGTTTCGTTTAGTTCTCAAGAAGTTTCACTTCTGCCTTGTGTTCGTTAATACACAACCAATTTTTGTTGCGATTAATGCTAGAACAAAAATTGCAATACGAATTCTTTTTGTGTGCGACATCTTCATGTAATTCCTTGGACATTTGCGCCATCTGTATGTGAAATGTATAACTGTCATAAACTTTAAGATGGCGACGCTACACATTGTTCTTTCTTCCATAGGCGTGGTTGTGTGTGTGTAATTAATATGTTATATTGAATTAACACTATTTATGAATCGTTTATTATATAGTTTGCTCATGCACACTGCTCGACAAAATTATGTCGCATTGCAAACTTACGCGCGACGTCTCATCCGGTTGGTTTTACTCTAGGACAAGAGAAAAGAAGTTTCACTTCAATAATATGTAGATTTTTGTTTATTCCACGAATGCACCCAAGAGATCAAAATATTTGTTTGGGCCTTGATCACAAGTTATCACTCGTATTCTTAAATGCATTTCTGTTGCAATCTGTGTGTTATTTAGTAAGTATAATTTTTTTTTTAAATATGACCCTTAATGGAAGTTTCTGGAACAACATGATCAAAAACGAATATCCATTTGTAAAATATGCCCCTCAGCATAAAAGTGCAGACTTCACCGATACCTTTATTAGTTCCCTTGTAGCTTAAATATTCCAATGAATCTATAACATCGACTGAAATATTATAACTCAAATTCCTCCTAATTACAACTTCGTCAAACATTAAAGCATCCTTTCAGCAGAACTCATTTTCTTTATTACAGGTGCAGGAATTTCCGGTTGCGAGTTTTTTAATTCATTCCATCCATGTAGGTCAGTTTGTTCGTTTCTTTACGAGAGGTATATGAAAATTCAGTAGACAAGATACGCGAGAAACAGAAAATTACAGGCTTAGATCATATTTCAGCTAAATGAATAATTATTTTTCTTTTTCTTTCTATTAAATAAATCTCGTTAATTCGTATTTTTCTTATTTTAACCTCTTTATATCGAAAACCCCTTTAATTCGTAAAAAATTGCTGATTCCTTGCGATTACGAATTATAGGAATTCTACTGTATTACGAAAAATAAATAAGTTGAGGTAGATACATTTAAAAGATGCTTTATGTGAATAATCTTTTTTAATTTTAGTATTTTTGAATATATTTTATTGCCTTTGCTTAATTTTTGGAAAAAAAATTAACTAGTTAAATCACCCAATTTGATGAATTATTTTTTTCTGTTTTACTTTCATTCATTTTTATATAATTCATATAACCCATTTATGTATATATTTTGTTATGAAAAATAAATCTTAAAATCGTTAATAAAATATTTTATGTTATTAAATTATTATTAAACCCACAAATACTACCCGTCTACTTCGACGTAGAATCGTAGAATAATTACTATGTCCACATGACCGCTTATTTTTTTCGTCTTCTTCCTAAAAATTAGATATAATCTACTCTACATTTGCCTAACATTGCCGTTCATACACACATTTGTCGCTGTTTGTACAAAGAAACCAGAAAATATTTATTTCCAAAAACACAAAATTTCATTGCTTATGCTTTGACAAAGATATTTGTGTGTAGGTACAATTGCACTTCGTTTGTAATCGTGAGTATTTACGAGTGCACACAATTTTACGATGATTTGTTTCATTTTTTTGCAGCGTCGCGCTTTCATCAACAACAGCAAAGAAAAAAATGTTCTCTTTGGCTTTTTTGCTGTTTTGATTTCATATGTTACTCTTATATGGATTTACTATAAATCCGAATAGAAATTTTTATGCGGACAAGCAAATGAATGGGAGTGCGACATCTTTATATTATTAAGATCTTTGCTAGTAGGTTATTCTAATCTTCTAGGACCCTTCATAATTTTTAACAAGACACATTTTCTCCAAAAACAGTATAATAGTTTTCTCAACGGTGTTTTTTATCTGCCATTTATGGAAAAAGGGGATTTAAAATCCCATTTTCAAGAGGAAGGGTAAGAGCTGAAGGAAAAGTATATATTGCTTATTGTGTATCTCTTTGTGATTAACTACTTTGCATCAGACATAAAATTCGTATATGGAGAAATAAACAAATTTCTTAATAGCTCCTGAAGATCACATTTTTCCGACTTCAAGTCATTGTGGGAGAACTAGATGTGATGGAGAAAAACTGTGTACGTAGTCATGATCAGCGACCCAAAATTACTAAAAAACCGTTGGAAAATCTCTCGAAAATTTGGTTGAAAACTTTTGGTCCTATGTAATTTTGATACTACTTACATTTTCCAGGTATGGCAAGCTATTTGCAGTTGCGGCAAAAGAAGCAAGTCATTTGTTACAGTGGGCTCTATAAATACCGAAATATACATCAAAGAATGCTTGAAAAAAGTACTTCTTCCTTTCATAAGAGAGCACAATGTGTCCACATACCAAAGAATAATAACATAGTTTTTGTACCAAGAGAGGCCAACCCTCCAAATTGTCCGGAGCTAAGACCAGTGGAGAGATATTGGGCTCTTGTGAAAAGAAACTTAAAGAGCACAAAAAAGGTGTTCCAAAATATCGAAGATTTTAAAGGGATATGGGCAAACTGTTCCAAAAAGGTGTCTGAAACAACTTTCAAATCTCTAATGGAAGGCTTAACAAAAAAGGTCCGCGAGTTCAAAAATAGTGGTTAGAACTATAAAAGTTATATTTTTCTGTAATTTGCAAAATATTATCAATTAAATTAAAAAAAATCAAAACTCTAAGATCAACCGTTTAAAAATTATTGAATTTTATATATGTTAAGATTTTTTCGATCTCACTTCTTCTAAAGGATTAAAAAGGGTTAAATTTTCAATTCTATCAACAATACCACTAGATTCAAAAGCTCATAATGGCTTTTTTACCAAGGGGGGTTTTTAGGGAGTCGCTTTGTAACCCATGAACTGATTTTTGAGGTTTTTCCCATCTATTATACCCTCATGAACTATTATTGTAGAAAAATCTCAAATAAGATTTTTTTTTTTAACTTTTGGGGCATTTTTACTCTACCGACTGGACTACAAACTCGTAGAAAAAAAGAGTTGACGCGACGCGAAGTGTGCGTCTTGCGTTCAATAAAGTCTTTTATCTGCAAACCCCCCTCATTTAACCAACGGACCCACTACAAACTGACCTAACACAAACGGACCTACCACGAACTGAAATAACAGGGACTGGACCAACAAAGACGAACAAACCACGGACGGACCCAACTCAGACGGAGGCACAGGAAGAGCAACCTTGCACGTCACAGCAGGCTCTTAAAAAAGCTGCGGTGGCTAAAGGGGAGCAAACAAACATGCCTGAGGAACCTCTTAGGAACGCTGCGATGGCACAGGACAATCCATGCTCATCAAAGCAATCCTACAGAGACGTTGCGATGGCATGTAAGGTTGCTATCACTCATGCCATGCATCCGTCTGAGACACTTAGCAACGAGCAAATCCTAGCGATAAAAAAATGTTTGTTAGCAGAGATGGATAAAACCGAAAATCTCACTACAAACCTAGGATTTGTTACGAGCGCTGTAAGGGATGGATGGCTTTCTCTAACCTGCCACAATACAGAGACCAAGCAATGGCTCATAAATGTGATAGGGAAGATAAAGCCATTTCCCGATGCACACATACAAATGTCACAGGGCGAAGCGATTCCCAAGACATTTGTATGTGTTACCTTCATCCCAGCCGATGATGTTGCGCCGGTTAATGTACTGCTGGCCTGGCTTGTCAAACAAAATGTGGGTTTGTCAACTGCCGGTTGGCGAGTGCTTAAGACGGCGAGGGACACCAGCGGCGGGAAAACAGTGACCTTTTCTGTGGATGAGAAATCCAAGAACCGAAATCAGGCTCAGGCGGGAAAGCTTTTCCTGAACTTTTCTCAGATACAGATTAGGATCAAAGGAGAAGGTAAGACGCTGATAAGTAGGGTTAATCCACCTAAAACTAATACCAAGGGACAGAAGGACCAGGGTACGGTTACAAGGGCTAACTACGTTAACATCCCAAGGTAGAGCTGAGAGGGACCTTTCGGCACTAAACTACCAAAATGGATGAGGTCCGATAAGCGGCCTGACAAACCCAAGTAACTATGGGTTTTAGGTGCATCCAAATTAATTTACATCATGCTAAGGCTGCCTCAGCAGTCTTAGTACAGATATTTAATGCGGATCACCTAGATGTGGCGCTGATCCAGGAGCCGTATTCGTACAACGACCAGATCAAGTGCCTCTCAGGTGAGTTACTCTATGATTCCTACAATGTAGGCAGACCTAGAACTTGCATTATTAAGAAAACCGGTATTAACTCTCTTCTCATTCCAGAGCACACCACGAATGATCAGGTTGCGATCAGGGTTGTAATACCAACCGCAACAGGTATGACAGAGATAGTCCTATGCTCAGCATACCTGCCAGGTGATCCCAACGATCTGGAATTTCTGCCGCTGCAAGGACTGGTGGACCACTGCAGCATAAACAAATTGCAGTTGGTTGTGATGCAAATGCACACCACACGCTATGGGGTAGTACCAACATAAACCCTAGAGGTGAGTGTTTATTAGAATTTTTATATTATAGTAGATTAAAAATTCTAAATAGGGGTAGTAGCCCAACTTTTATAAACAGAATAAGGGAAGAAGTCTTAGATCTCACCCTTTGCACTCCATTTATGAAAAACTTTGTCAATGGATGGCGGGTCTCGAAAGAAACCTCGATGTCTGACCACCAACAAATTATTTTCAATCTCGACCTAGGTATCAAAATCTCTGACACTTACAGACAGCCAAGATCCACAGACTGGGACTCATACTAAAGGGCGCTCATGGATAACTTAAGCAGCTGTAAGAAAGACATAAAAGATATTGACGACCTAGAATTGGGTTGCAATAGTTTAAATAAGGCCATTATTGAAACCTACCATCAGGCCTGCCCAGAAACTACTAAAACAAGTAACAGGCAGACCCTATGGTGGAACAAAAAACCAGCAAGATTAAGAGTCAGTACTAGGAAACTCTTTAATAGAGCTAAATTAACAGGTGATTGGGATAGATACAGAGAAGCCCTTACCAACTACAACCAAGAGATTAGAAGAGCTAAGAGAGCATCATGGAAGAACTTCTGCGAGGGATTAAACAACCTTAGCAGTAGCTCACGAATCCACAGAGTACTCTCGAAAACGCACACTAATCATATAAGCCTCCTCAAAAAGGATGACGGCTCATATACTAACAATAGCAAAGAGCCTCTTGAACTCCTCGCTAAAACATATTTTCCTGGTTCAATTTTGCAAACAGACCCACAAACTAATCTTGTGCAGAGTTTGGAAAAGCATCCAACCACACTAGACTGGGGTAGGGCAAAGCAAATCTTCAACGAGGACAGAATAAAGTGGGCTATCAACTCATTTCATCCTTACAAGACCCCGGGAGCAGATGGTATTATACCAGCACTCCTACAAAAGGAGCTTCCTTACCTAATGCCATTTCTTATTAATATATTTAGAACTAGCTTTACATGGGGATACATTCCTACTATTTGGAGGGAGGTTCAGGTAAGATATATACCCAAAGCGGGAGGCAGACCAACAGATCTACCCAAATCTTACCGCCCAATTAGCCTCACCTCTTTCCTTCTAAAAACGATGGAAAAATTGGTTGATAGACATATCAGAGAGAACACTTTAAGCACAAACCCCTTAAATGACTACCAATATGCTTACCAACCTAGAAAATCCACAATACATGCCCTTCAGACTCTCACAAGCAGAATTGAAAAATCACTTGGAGACAAAGAGCTAGCTATTGGATGTTTCCTTGATATTGAAGGTGCATTTGATAATACCGAATACTCCTTAATCAAAACCTCCATCCAAAACAAAGGTGTAGATAATACAACATGTGATTGGATAAATAACGTACTCAGAGTTAGGAACATAAGCTCAACTCTGTGTAGGGAAACAATCAGAGTATCCGCCGCTAAAGGCTGTCCACAGGGTGGAGTAATATCACCACTGCTCTGGAGTCTAGTAGTAGATACTCTCTTAGAATCACTGCGCACTAATGGTTTTGACGCACAGGGATACGCTGACGACATTGTTATCCTAATCAGAGGTAAATATGAAGACACAGTCTCATATCTCCTCCAGAGAGCGTTGAACCTAGTGGCAAGGTGGTGTAGGGACTCAGGGTTAAACGTTAATCCCAAGAAAACTAACATAGTGGTATTCACCAAAAGAAGAAACAGGGATCATTTAAAAGAACCAACACTTTTTGGTGAAACCATTAACTTCTCAAAATAAGTAAAATATCTGGGTGTGATTCTCGATGAAAAACTAACATGGAACTCACATCTAGATAGGGCCCTAGATAAAGTCAGGAAAGCCATTTCGACCAGCTAAAGTCTAGTAGGCAAGAACTGGGGACTCAGTCCTAAGCTCTCAATCTGGCTATATACAGCCATAGCCAGACCAATGCTGCTCCAATATGGTGGAATAAGGCAAAACAAAAAACAGCGCGGGCCAAGCTCAACAAACTTCAAAGACTAGCTAGCGTCTGTATCACAGGAGCAATGCGAACAACGCCCTCCGCGGCATTGAATACATTGCTAAACCTACCACCGCTACACTTATTCTTAAAGAAAGAAGCTCTACAGCTCACATGTAAGCTCATCTCGGAATCAGAAGGAACGGCGGGTAAAACAATTCATCCGGATCTAATCCAAGAAATTAACCTGGTTGAAAGCTTTAGTATTTTTTCTACAGATAAATGTCTTCCGCGTTACAACTTCTGCCACAACTTTAATGTCACATTCCCTGATAAGAATAACTGGGAACAGGTCAGGCCAAAGTTTACAGGGGACTATCATGTATGGTATACAGATGGCTCCAAGACAAACGAAGGAGTTGGGGCAGGAGTGTACGGAGTTAGACCAAAAAAATATATTTATGCTGGTATGGGAACAGGTAACTCAGTTTTCCACAAACTAGTTTGGGACTGCCTACAGCTCCTAATCTGTCTAGCTTCTCATAACAGAGTACAACTCATTTGGGTGCCTGGGCATAGAGGACATGTAGGCAATGAAATGGCGGACGAACTTGCAAGGAAAGGATCATCCAGTGAATTCACTGGACCACGACCATTCTACCATGGAGTTCCGTTAAAATCAGTTTAAAAAATTGGCTGGACAGTAACTCGCTACAATACTGGAGGGAAACCCCCGGTAACAGACAAGCTAAATCATTCATGCCAAAGATCTGTCAACGCAGAACTAAACAACTGCTTAATTTAGGCAGGAACCAAATCCGAATTGCCACAGGATTCTATACAGGTCACTGTAGGGTCAAAAAACACCTATCGAACTTGGGTCTAGCACAAGACGATACGTGCCGAATATGTAACGAGGAGGAAGAAACAGCAGAACATATTTTATGCCACTGTGAAGGTCTAATGAGGACCCGACTTCGTTACTTGGGAAACTTTATTCTACAACCGCAAGACATTGCGGATTGTTCTCCTAAAGAGATATTAAATTTCCTCAAAGGAAATAAACTCATAGGAGAACTATAAACACAATAATCTTTGAGGTATATCACAATAGGCCCTAGATGGCCGCAGTGATCTGGGAAATTATTGCCCACCTATAATATGAACACTTCGATTTCCGTTTCATAGTCTCTAATAATAATAAAAAAGAAATTAAGAAATTTATTAACTAGATATAAATATAAAAGGTTTTACTAGTTTTAAATCAGCAATGTAATAATCTATGAATTTTTGTAAAGTATTTTATGAATTTGACCTATCACATTTTTGTTTTGTATTGTTTTATAAAGAAATATAATTAAAAGTAGTTAAACAATCCACACGTTTAAAAATTGAAAAAAAAATCTCTAGCAAACTTTACCTGTGTTAGAAAAGAAAAGCTCTTACGAGTTTCGAGCTTTAAATTAAAGAATGCAAAGCATTCTATGAATTCTAAAGCGCGGTTCACGCAAAATTGGCACGCAGGAAAGTTGCTATATCTTTTTAACCAGAACACTCAGAATAACAAATAATGCATTAAATGATAAGTTTAATATTGTGTTTTAATACTATAATATTAAAAGATTTAAATTTCTTTGTTGTGCAAAAAGTTTCGGGTATTCCTTTTAATGGACCCCATCAACCTTTGAACATCCGCTCTGAATACTTTTGCGGCTATTTGGTTCCATTTTAGTAACATTGAATTCACATTTTTGACAATATCTGCATTTTTCTTCAACTTATATTTTGTAATGCCTCGGTGTCATCCTCGACTCGAAACTTTCTTTTACTGCGCATTTAAATTCTATCAGCTCGAAGGTGGGGTTTTCCCTCCGTAGGCTCTACAGTCTGAATTTCCATTTACCAACCTCTGTTAGAATCACTACTGCCCATGCCCTTCTAATGTCGACTATTAACTATGGTTTAGAGGTGTTAACTTGCACCTCCAAAGCTAATCTTGATCGTTTGCGAATAATTTTCAATAGAATTATCAGATATGTGTTTGAGCTGCGTGCTCGCGATCATGTGTCCGAATTTGTATTAAAGTTTCTTGGTTGTAGCTTCCAGGATTACTTCAGTCTAAGATCAATGATACTTTTCTTTAAGGTGATTAAATTTACAGCTCCCTATTATCTTTATGATCTATTCAAGTTTTCTAAATCACTTAGGAATACACAGATTATAATCCCAAGAATTTTTAAATCTGCATTTGAAAAATCATTTGTTGTTGGGATTGCGCGTCTTTGGAACTGCCTGCCCTTAGAAATTCGGTCGTTTTAGTGCTCAGTCAGCTCTTTTAGACATAGATGCCTCCTACATCTCAATAATAAATGATTTTCTGTTACAAAGATTCTTCCTTGTCACTAACAACTACATAAGAGGCATCCTCATGTTTCGTTTGGGGTGGAGTGCTATGTTCTTTGGTTTTCTTTCTTCCCTTCTTTCTTCCTTTACCGTTTCTACATTTCTTTCCTCTTTCACCTTTTTCTTTTTTCTTTATTTTTCCTTTTTTTTCAATTTATTTAAGTTTCATATTTTTCTTGTAACAAGTAAAACAATTCTTTATTTGATTTTTACTTTCTTTTAATTTTTCTTATTGTTTACTCTCTCTATTTTTTTTTTGTCTGTTATCAAACTTGGCCATATCTGGCTTTTCGATTATATTTAACTAAATAAATAAATAAATAAATAATAGCCCAGTATTTTTCCATTGGTCGAAGCTGGGGGCAATTGGGTGGATTCATATATACTATATACTATGTTCAAAGGTTGATGGGGTCCATATATATATATGGGGTCCATCCATATATATATATATATATATATATATATATATATATATATATATATATACATCTACGTTATTTGTCTGATACCAATCCATGGTTTTCTTTTGAGGGTACATTACCACGATTCGTTGCCATATAAAATTTTTAACCTGGAAGCTGTTTAAGATACGTAAATTTTACGTATGATTCGTTATCCACAATAATACTTCCATTGAATTTGGTCAAAACATTATTATAAAGAAGACGAGCACGTTTTTTGGCCAGCAAATTCGGTTTGTCTGTTCTATTTGGATATTTTATAGCACGATAGCACTTTAGCCCAGCTTTTATGCGTATTCGTCTAGCACTTTTGCTGGTATTGAATTTTTTGGCACGATAGCTATCCGATAGTCCGGGATTGCTTTTGATGGACCTTAAGATCTTTGCCTTTAATTTTAGGTTGGTGGTTCCCGTTTTGTTCACAACTTTTTTTGCTCTTTCAACACTAAGAGTTTCTTTATATCGTTTTATAACTCTACATACCGTTCTTTTGGAGATATTTAACACTTTCGCAATCTTTGAACCAGACCACGACGGATTTTCAATAAATTTGTTCACAATCAATTTTCTATTTGCAGCTTCCATTGTGCACACAATCACCAACTTGCGATCAATTAATATGAAAAATTTATCAATTAACGGTATTGTAAACAAATCCCAGTAAAAAATGTGTTGTTCTTATGACTAGGGGCGACGTGGTGACCACAACAAAGCGTGCCAATTTGGCGTGAACCGCGCTTTATGAACGAATATTAACTAATAATAATAAACAATGTTGGTTTGGAGTATGAATATTAATCGCAACTCTTCTATGTAGATAAACAAACTTGAATTAGTACTACAGGTTTACCATAAATTAAAGATATCTTCAGTTTAATGGTCTTTAATAATTTTATTTTGTTTACATAAATTAATGCTCACAATTATATCAATCAATATTTTTTAAGTATTCTATGAAGAAAATATGTGCATAAACAGAGCTGACAGAGTTCCAAAATCTCAAAACATCTTACCACGCTCTGCCTTGCAAAGGCAAGTAACCACCACATTGTTGTTGATGCCCATTCGAAATAAAGTTATTTTGATTTCGATATGCCATTGCCAAACTATTGGACATTAACGAATTATTACAGGGTTGCTGCAGCATTTGAGCGTTGTGACCAGATACAGTTCCATTGTAATTGGTGAGAAGCGAAGATGAAGTATCCGGTGAGTGTGAGCTTGGAGTTTCTCCAGTAATTAAGTTTAAGCCATTTGCTCCACTATTACTAACCGCACTATTAACGTTGTTTCCACTAACGCCGCTGTTGTTGTTACCTCCGTTACTTATGGCGGCACTTACTTGTTGTGATTGTTGCTGGGATGAACTATTGCTACCTGAGCATGGTTTGCCATCTTTAACTAACACCGGAACAGCAACACGACGTGGTGAACTGGCAGACTGAATAAAAAAAAATAAATAAAAAGAATTGTTATTTAGTATTTATATTCGATTCAATGTTTTTCGTACAATATAAATCATAAAATTTGGTAAAAATAATTACTAGTACTACATTGCGGCATCCATTTTCGAATCCATTCATGTTGTGTGAGGTATAAATATTTATACACGAATGGAAGGACCCTAAAATTTTATTCCGAACAGAGGCTGAGTGAAAGCTTCTCATAATCAATTTTTACTCTTGGAGGTTTGCCAAGAGGTGGTGCAGAAAAATCTTGTATTTTCTACACTAAAAAAAAAAAAATTACATGTAATCAATATAGAAATTCTATTATTTATATAGGATTGGTCAATGTCATTTTCCCATAATTTTAATAGCTTTTAGACTATCGTTTGTGATATAATATAGCCATATTATGGTATATCCTATTGATTTCATGCTGTAACACTAATAATTTAATGGTAGTAATGTCATGTTTTTTGTGATTAATGGGATTTTTTTTCGAAGTGTATTTTTGATTCGAACCCGGGAACCTCTGCGAAGTAGTCCAACACACTAACGTTTAGGCAACGGCGACCAATTTTATATTTAAAACTTTTAAATGAACATTTTATTACAAATACCACTAACAAGAAACTTTTTAATGATAATTTGGATTGGTTTTCACAGATATGTTAATTATATAGAAATATACTTTCAGAGGAATACATATACTTATTTTTACTTACGTTAATACCAAGGAATGAAACCGAAATCGTAACCGTTTAAAACCGTTTCATTTTTCGAAACCGAAACCATAACCGTTTTCATCTGTAAAAGGACGAAACTTATTCAAATACTGGAACCGGTTCAATTCGGTTTTGAGAAAATTTTTTCTCCTTCATTGTTATAAAGGTATCTGTTTTTCCAATATTTCAAAATTTATTCTAATTTGGCACCAGTACGTATGGCGATTGTAGCCGATTTCAGTATCGTTCATTGGCTATGCTTTATCCAGAATGTTAGAAGCCACTAATTGTTAATAATTCTTTGAGGATTTTCTAAACTACAAAGTAAAAAATACATTGTCATCCTTTACTTTCTAACTTTTATCGTAATAAACGTCGAATTTCAAGTCCATTGATTTTTCTTCATGTGTGACAACATGCCAAGAATAAGACCAAATCCATGTCGGCATATTTTAGCTGTTTCTGTAACGCGGGTTAGAGACAGATTGTTTTCTGGCCTAAAATTCTTTATACCACCTACGAGAGGAAATTTAAGGAGTGTTTTAGGAGACTCGATTTCATTAATAAGAACTTATCAATTGTACGAATTACAAATATTATAAGTATTCTAAAGCCGATAAGAAACTGAAAATCTGGAGATAATCCACTAAGTTACAGGCTTATAAGTGCGCAAAGGTATACAAAACAGGGTTTTTAACGGTAAATCAAGATTTTACTAAGCTAAAGGATAAATTTTTAGACTCAATATCGACCAAAACCCTGAACGAGCCCAAAAATTTTATCAATGTTCACACCAAAAATTCAGGGCAAAAATTAAAAGATAATTTGAACAAAACTGAGACCAAAATTCAAACTAAAATCACATAGAAATTTAGGCGGAAATTCGAGCAAATTTCAAACTAAAATTCCAACACTTTTTTTCAGATCGAAGTTCAAACCAAGAAAAGAACCAGATTCAGATCGAAAATCTAGATCAAAATGAGACCAAATTCAGACCGAAACCTTGATTGTTGTCTAGCCGGTATGTTTACTTACCAGCACTTTGTTCAAGCATATAACTTCATGTATGTGACCTATGACTTGTTTGATGGATTTATATTGTTAAATGATCTGTTTTGAGAAAACAATTTGAAGGAAATTTTGATTTCCTTTGAGAAAAAATTTTAATGAAACAATTTGATATTTCTCTATATTTCCAGTCATTTTTGGTCGAAACAAAAACCAGAAAAAAAATTAAATCAATATAACAGTTGATTTGGATACTACTTCAAACGAACTTTCAAAATATATATTCATATCGCTCTTAGCATCGATATAACTATTGATATCGGCCTAGTGGTAAGAAAGTTTATCATCTCAAAACTCCAGAACCAAGCACTCTATTTTTATGAAAATTTAAATATCTCTTAATTTAACCAAAAAACCAATAAATTTTAAATTTCAACTAGATCTGTACACGTTTTTGGGTACCGGGCAACAACCGTTCAAAAAAAAAAACAATGTTCAGACCACGAATCGGACAAAAATTCCAACAAAAATCGACCAAAATGAGCCCAATTTCAGATCAAACCTCAGATTAAAAACCCAAAATTCAGACCGAATCCAAACCACAATCAATTAAAAATTCATTCCAAAATTAAAAATAAAATTAGACCACAATTTAGACCAAAAGCTGAGTAAACGCTGGTCTGAGCAAAATCTGACCATAATTTTGACTAAGATTAAAACTTATACCAGAAGGATCTTATATTAAGACCGAAACACACTGGGACCGCTCCATATAAGTAAGTGCTCCAAATTCTAAAATTAGTTTTTTTCCACCAAACTCATTTGAGCTATACTTTTTAAGTAAACTTTAGATGGTTTAACCCATTGATGACCACGATTTAACCCATTTGTGACCAAAGTAACATAAACATATCATAATTTTACAACAAACTCATTTAAATATATTTGGAAAGTAAATTTTACATCATTTAACCAATTGGTAACAATTATTTAACCCTTTGGTGACCAAGGTAACACCAGTTTAACAAAATTTGTATTTTGAAACTTTCTGTACAATTTAAAGGAAGCTTCAATAGTCAAACCTTTGTGTTACATGAAGGTATGTAACATCGGTCAAGGATTTTTTTCAAAATAAAAAAGTAAAATTATATAAATTAATTAAATTATCGTTTAGTTTTATTTTGGCGTAATTTTTTTCAAAATTATATAATCAAATTTAAGTTAAGTAAAGGGGGTGGACGTAGCTCTGGTTTATGAACCCTGGCTTGTAAGAGGTAGGGTTAACGGACTAGGGCTAAGCGGCTATCGCCTTTGTGATTCACCAACCCAAGGTAAGATAAGAACCTGTATACTTGCCAAGAAAAGTATTAATCTTTTTCTTTTAACTCCCTACAGCATTGGAGACCTGACAAAGCACAGAAGGCAAAAGTCCAAAATTTTGTGAACCAAAATTCCAAAAATGTGGTACCATTTTAAAAGTAATAATTAAAGCAAGTAAGAAACAATAACAGTTTTGGCAAAAACGCGTCTTGGGGACCGGTGTAAGCCGTCAAAGTGGAGATATTTTACTCAAAAATCAATACCTAGTACAGTTGAGATTTAAAGCATTTTACAAAACAGTCTACCACAAAAGAACCATGAGAACTTTTACAACAAAATTTCGTGTATTTATTTCTAATTAAATTGGGGATATATCCTAGCTATATTTTTATTCCTAAACTTTTTAAGCTATATTTTTAACGGAAGCTTAAAAATTTAATTTTTTTTATGAAAAAATCCAAAAATTCTCTAAATTCAATGGACAAAAAAAAAAGGTCATAAAAGTTCACAAAAAAAAGTTTATTTATATATAGTGCATACTTTCGACTATCTACTCATTTTTGCGCTTTTTCCAAAAAAGTTATTTTGAAAATAGGTCCAAAAGCAACTTTTCATGTTTGAAAAATTCGAGGCTTACATAGAAGTGTGTAAGTCGCAAACAAAAAACTCTCCATTTACATTACATTTTTTAAGCTCTAACGTTATTCACATATATGACATATAAATACTTTTTGCTGTTTTGTACAATTTAAAAGCAATTATGAGGTAGTAAATAGTACTAAAGACTTGTGTACATAGTACATAATTGCAATTTTAATTTTGACTTCTTCATCTTTATTTACATTTACAACAAATTGAAAAGTTAATAATCAAGTGTGCAGCGACACCATTTTATATCTTCTTAACCAGTTTTACTTCGAAAAACAGGGTTTTAGCACATTTAAAACTCAATTGCGCAAAAACGACAAATAGATTTTAAAAACTGACTTCATTTTTGGCGTCATCTAATTAACTTATGTACAAAATTTTATAAAAATCGTTCAACTCCTTCGACTTTTGCCAAATTTTACACTACGTCGACGCACTGTGCAATGGACAACGAACACAGGCACAAGCGTAGCTTATTGCTTACTTCCGCATACTTCCCATACGATGAGGAAGGTCCGTCCCCACAATTAATCCGGCAACTGGTCGCATATGCGGAGTCACGCAGATTGGACTTGGTGGCTAGCTGTGACGCAAATGGTCACAATGAACTTTGAGGTAGTACTGATACCAACAGTAGAGGTGAGTCCATTTTTGATTATATTCTTTCCATTAACCTAACTATATGCAACAAGGGTAATCAATCAACGTTTCGTAACAGGGTTAGGGAAGAAGTCATTGATATAACGTTGGCCACAGATTCCAATAATATTAGGGTTGTTAATTGGAGGTTATCAGACATTTGTTCCTTCTCGGACCACAGTCGGATACTTTTCACCATAAGCTCTGAAGTAGAGGTCTCACGGCGATTTAGGAATCCCAAAAGGGCGAACTGGTCTGAATTTTCAATAACGGCTTCCCAAAAGTTGGCCAAGGTAACATTGACAAAGCAGTAGAACGTCTGACAGGGATATTGAATAAATCTTTTGAACTATGTTGTCCACAAAATAGGCCACGATCCAAACCAAAAACGGTTTTGTGGAACGCAGAGTTAGGACAAGTTAGGATGAAATCAAGGAGACTCTTTAACAAGGCTAAGCTAAGCCGACTAGAAGAGGATTGGAATAAGTATAGGGACAGTTTTAATGAATACAAAAGGAGAATTAAGGCTGCAAAAAGGGGTGTTGTCATCCCTCCTATGGCTCCTAGTAGTTAATGAGATTCTACGAACCATCAAGGAAAAGAGAACGAGGGTTGTAGCCTACGCTGATGACATAGCAATATTAATCCCTGGCAAATTCTTGTCGACGATTAGTGAGCTCATGGAATCAGCACTTGGCGAAATTTCCGACTGGGCTAGACGGAACGGTTTTCAGTTTCAGTTTTCCTTATCAGAATGGAGTGAAACAAACGATTTTTTACCACACGGTGCGCAAACTTTCCTCCTGTTCTCTTCATGGTCACATTTGTCGTCCATTTTAACAAAATAAAATCTCGGAAGAATTCAGCCATATTCAACTTCAATTGTATTATAAACACGCTTTCTATGATATGATACGATTAAAGCCTGTACAAATTACAAAAAGTAATTTCATGATTTCTCGGAAATATGAGCAGCTACGATTTCATTTCAAACAGTTTTGTGACCTTCAATCGTATATTAATCAAGCTGTGAAGTCCGTTTTCGACGTACTTTTGGTCAAACCTAAACATGGTTAAAGCCTACTGTGTTTGGTAGAAACACAGAAGATTTTGCCTTAATTTAACCTTTTTATTTATAATTTTTTTTATACTACCTACTTACATAAACTTTTTTTAAATTTGATTATCGCTAGTTAGTGTCCTGGACTCTTGTTTGTGCTTTTTCTAAATCATTAACTATTGCAACGAGCAAAGCAACCAAAATTATTCAGAAATATGTTTATGTAAATTACTTCTTATTACTAAGTTATTTCTTATATCTACAGACCAAATAATCTTAGAACGATAAAAATATGATTTTAAAAAATACTTTTGATAGTTTCACGTATTTATTTAATTTGTTTTCTGTTTCCCCACCCAATTTTATCTAAATAATATTCATGTAAAGTAGCGAAATCAGTAATCTTTTTTACTTTTATTTTTTTTTTGAATGGATTCACTTTATTTTTTAGCTTTTTATTTTTTAAATTATTAAATTGAGTAAAAATATAATTAAATAATTAATTTTCTTTGAAAGATAGCAGGCAAATAGGTCAAACTATAAAAGTAAGATTAAAATATTTTCTGTCAAAAAATCATTGATCATAGCAAATTTTTTAAATAAAAGGTGTAATTTTCTGTAAAAAAAAAACCATAGTGTCCGTACTGAGGAAAAACTGTGTCCAGACTTAGGGCATTTTTAGCGTTTTGCATAACACCACTTTTAAAATAATTTTTAAATAATACTATTGCAAAAATATTTGAAAATTTAGAATATTTCTGTTCATTGATATATTTTAGTTCCATTAGTGTTTTTATTTCGAAGATTTACTGTATCAGCAGCTTAGTTCATTAAAAAATAGATGGTGCGGCCTTGGCTATCCGAAGATAGAACACTTTATGTTAACAGGGTAAAACAAAATTACTCTACAATAACAAAATATACATTTGCTTTTACTCACAATTAACACTTTTACTTTGGTTCGACCCTTGAGTCAAATATATGTGTCTCTGTTACTTTGAGTAAGGCTGTGGTTATATTGGCGAACACAAATAGAGAGTCTGTACTCACTCTCACACCGAACACGATGTGCTCGGTGTATTACACACCGAGCACGCCGAGTATTCAGGGTGGCAATGAGTTATTTTAGAAAACAGTAATGATACTGTAAAATATTATTAAATAAACGAGTATATTTTGACAAAAAACAACTCTGCAACGAGCTGAATGTAATCACCTTGACCGAGCACAGGAGAAAACGTTTTGTGTTCGTCGAACACCGAGCACTAATATAACCAGGCGCAAAGAGAGAAAATTAGTGTTTCCTACTTCTTGATTTGTACGACAACAAAAAATAAAAAACAAAAGAATGCGCCAGCATTTAATTGGGAACATTGATCGCAGAGAAAAAAAAAAGAAAAGCTGTCAACAATATGTAATGAAAAAAATTTCTATTCATGTTCTTATTGATAAAAACTTTAGAAAACTATTGCGAATCAACTTAATCTTCCCTCACCTTCAACAACTTCAATTAAAAAATGAATAAAGGAGGTTTTTGCACTTTTACTACACATTTTTTAAATAAAAAAAAGTAAACAATAAATAATGAAAAATATACGATTGACATTTACTGCAGAGAGCACTATTTCAGTTTTAGATGCGTTCACAGTAGAGCGTTACTGAGCACTTTACTCTAAAGAGTGAATAGGGCTATTATAATAATTGTACTATTTGAGCTCCTAAATTCTAATCAGCTTCTGATTCTATATCAGGTCGGAGGAAACTAAAAATCGATTGAATGTCTTCTAAATTTTTACGGTTAACTTAAAGCTTACTTTTAAATAAAAAAATGAAAATCCTACATACTTTAAATTTATTCTTGAACAAAATCAAAAAGTTTCTTTTTTAAAAAAAGGAGGCAATTTTGTTAAAACCATTTTATTTTCGAACGGGCAAATTGATTGGGCTTTTATCTTCGGATTTTAATTACCGAATGTTTGTATATTATTGTGGTATTAATATATGCTCAATCACTTTGCCCGTTCGAAAAAAATCGATATTAAAAATTTACTTTAAAAAAATATGAATTAAGTTCGATTTTTCGCTCGAAAAAAAAAAAATGGTAATTATTTGCATACCCCACTAACGGAAACAAGAAGATAGCTTTAACGAAAACTTTGTAATACCAACACAAAGTTCATATAACATTGATTAGGTTGATCATATTAAAAAAAATTGAGAAATTTGTCAAGTTTGACACTTCATATCTTCTATACTATACAAATTCTTTCCTATCGATGCACCAATTATTTATGAATATAATGGCGTTTAAATTTTTTTCTAAACCCATTTTTTGAAAATCGGCTTTTGAGCACTCACTTATATGGAGCGGCCCCAGTGTGCGAAAGCAAATCAAAGTTTAGACCAAAGACGGATTAAAACTCAAACCAAATTCAGATTAAAATTCAGACCTAAAGTAATTAGAATTGCCTCAAATATTCGATTCGAATTTTTTTGCTTTACTGTGTCCCCATGAAACACAAAATAACAACCACACGGATTACACTGTGCTACACATTTTTCTAATGGGGAATCGGCAAACACAGTCGATAGTACTGGTCTAGAGTAACAAAACCATAAAACAGTTTTGAGAAGATAGCTCGCTTTTAAAAGATATAAGCATTCAAAGTTGGCCTCTAGCAGCTTATTTTTTAAAAATTACTACTTTTTTCAGCGAAATAAGAACAAAAAACGTTTTTAACAATTTTAACATTATAGAGTTTTCCATTTTAAGAAGTTTAAACAATTCATTACATGACTTTTGCAAAAAATGAGCAAAAATACTATTAATAAAAATGTAGAGAATTTAATAAAGTTTGGGTTTTTAAATTTTTGTTTTATTATAAACAGAAAATAGAATTGAAAAATACACTTAAACAGCTCAACTTTGAAAGGCTATAATATTTAAAAGCGAGCTAACTTTGTAAAACCCTCTTAGGGTTTTTTTACTCTAGACCAGTACTACCTGTCTGTGTTGGTGTTGGTCGAAAAAAATGAATTTTTAACACCTATGTATTTTTCTTTTGCAGCAATAGCTATGATAAATACCAAAAGCAGTTCTACTGATTATTAGTTTCTACAACAAAATGTATAACATTTCCTTATTCTATTAGACAACACTTATTCATTATGCGGTGGTTATGCAAGCAATTTTTTGATTGTCCAACCAAAATTTTTGACGTGTGAACATCTTTTCACACACCCGGGGAAAATTTTACTTTTGAGCGATTTTGAAATCGCGGTATGCTTGAGCTGTCCCGTTAGTAATCGGTTTGCCAGTGGTTTAGTGGCTCTCATTATACACTAAAAACAACACAATTAAAGCTATAACCAGAATAGCGGCATACCGACGAATTAATGCGGCGTAATAACGCTGTTACATTTAAAAACTTATGATCCTATGAGATGGAACAGAATTACAACTGCCGACGATTTTGCGCAGTGATTTTACACCGACTTGACTTTTTTATGGTGATAGCGTTTTTACGCCGCAAAAATTGAAAATTAAAACGCGGAAAAAGTGATAAAAAAAAAACAAAATATATTCGAAAGAAATAAATTTCAATAAACTTCAATTTATAATTTTTTATGGCCATAAGGATCTTTTGATCATTTCAAGGCGGCGACGCCTGTAATACTTATTACAAAATAAAATAATAAATGAATACAAGAACATGACTTTTATGCCTTTTAATTAAAACAACATTGTAGAAAATATTCCATAAATTGAGAATTTTTTTTTCTCAAAAGGTAGTAAATTTATGGAATTTACTACCTCCAATTTATGGAGTTTATGCAAACTGAGGAAAATTTTACCTAAATTATATACAATTTCTCATATTGAAATAAAATATTATTCATTTGAAAAACGCAATTTCTACAAATTGAAGACATTTAATTTATGGAAAACTTCCATCTTTCAAAGAAATTTTTCTCTAAAATAAAGAAAAAATATTTCCTCAATTCAAAGAAATTTTGTATATCTAAATGAGGAAACCGTTTCTATGGCGCCAAATCATTCCTATTTTACCTCAATTTGATATCTGTTTTTCTTCAAACGAGGTAAGTATTTCTCTGGGTGCAAGTTAAATGAAAACTGCCACTAGAAATCAAAAAATATGTAGCAGGCGACATTGTTTCTCTACAATATTTTTTTACATCCCTATAGTGGACAGCTATTGTGAAAAGTATAAGCAAAAGAAAAATGTCCAAGCATTTGAATAACTGCCATTGCCATAATCTTAAACGTCTATCATTATTCTTAACGTTTTTAAAATATGAAAAAACTAAAAGACATTATATAATTTTTTAAAAGTACTATCGCATCTAAAAATACAAGCTCAAATGAAGACATCGGGGGAAAACATCAGTTCTCAGCTCAACTTGGAGCAGCCTCCTGCAGTAAAAAAAATGCTCATTCTGAAGGACAACAAACACTAGAACTATCACTTACAACATTTGCCACTATTTTTCCTGCTGAAGGAACTTGTAGTGAATCAATAACCAAAAAAAAACCCAACAGATCTTGGCATATTAGATACCGGACCATCGCAGCCCCACATAAATTTTGCCAAAACTAAATTTGGTGACAAACTGCGGGCATTTTCACCTAAGTACTATCAAACATAAGTTAGAATATAGCGTAGAAGAGGATAAACTTTATTGCTTCGTGTGTAGGCAGTTCTCTAAAGAAAGCCTTCGTGATCAAAATGAAAAAGTGGATACCAAAATTGGAAAAAAAAAACCTCAGAAGCCTTAGTAAAGCATGCCTCCACACTCAATGCGCACAAATGCATGTTTTGTACCAGAAATCTATTGTGTCTGGTAGCGTTTAGCTGCAACTTGAAGTGTAACATCAAGGGGAAATTGTTCTAAATCGAGGCAATTTAACAAAACTTATTGACATAATATTGTGTCTACTACGTCAGGCCTTGCCATTAAGAGGACATCGTGAACACCAGACTTCTAAAAACAAATGTATTTTTTTTGTATTTGTACAAAAATGTAAAATAACAAATTATTGAACAATTGCTAGGCAACTTTTTAGAAATCAGCCATGTTATTGCTAAATACGACAAAAGTTTTGCGAATCATATAGAAAAGCACTTGAGGTATTGCAGTCCAAAAATTCAAAATCATTGGTATTATACCTGAGCTCACTATGCAAGAAATTGTCCAAGAAGTTAAAGAATGCGGTTTCTTTTCGATAATGGTCGACGAAGCCAGATGCTACAAAGAAGAACAATTGTCAATCACTATTAGATATGTGCATGACCTAAATGTTGAGGAAAGATTTTTGGGTTTCATAGATTGCTCCACTTCCCGAGACGCTCAAAGTTTAGCAACAGTAATTTTTAAGTTTTTAAATAACTGTAATTTGGTATTTGATATTCCAATTATTGCGCAATCATACGACGGAACCAGTGTTATGTCTGGCAAGCATCGAGGCCTTCAAGCAATTGTAAAGGAGATCCATCCTCACGCAATATACATCCATTGTTTGGCGCATAGGCTTAATTTAGTTGTTATTGATTCATGGCAAGAGTTTCTTCTGCAACTGCTTTTTTTAATAGCCTGGAAGCTTTATATATTCATTTCTCACAGCCTGGTAACCATTCCCGTCTTCGACAATTGCACGATGCTCTTGATATTAAATTTGGTAGTGAAATGGGTGGTTTAAGCAACACAAGGTGGCACTGTCGCTATGAAAACTGCAAAGCAGTAAATTAAAAGATAAATATCAGACTCACTATCGACCAAAACCCAAAACTAGACCAAAAACTAGTGCAAAAATTTTATCAAATACAGGTCAAAAATTAAAAGATAACTGGAACAAAACTGAGACCAAAATTCAAACTAAAATCGAATAGAAACTTAAGCGGAAATTTCGACCAAATTTCAAACTGAAATTCAAATACTTTTTTCAGATCGAAGTTCAAACAAAGAAAAGAACCAAATTCAGATCAAAAATCTATATCAAAATGAGACCAAATTCAGATCAAAATCTTGATTATGACTTTTTTGATGGATTTATTTTGTTAAATGATCTATTTTGAGAAAAAAATTTGAGGGAAATCTTAATTTCCTTTGAGAAAAAATTTTGATGAATCAATTTGATACATCACTATTTTTTGGGTCATTTGTGGTCGAAACAAAAACACGAAAAAAAATTAAATTAAGATAACAGTTGATTTGGATAGTACTTTAAACGAATTTTTAAAATATATATTCATATCACTCTTAGCATCGATATCACTATTAATATCGGCCTGGTGGTTAGTTTACGATCTCACAACTTCATAACCAAGCACTTAATTTTTATGAAAAATTAAATACGTTCTTTAAGTCTGTTATACATTACTTAAAATGTAAATATATCTTAATTTGACCAAAAAACCAATACGTTTTAAATTTCAACGCTTTCGGGTACCGGGCAACAACCGGTGAAAAAAAAAAATGTTCAGACCACGAATTGGGCCAAAATTTCAACAAAAATAGACCAAAATGAGATCAAATTCAGGTCGAAACTCAGACTAAAACCCCAACAACTCAGAGCAATAGTTAGACAAAACTTTAGGCCAAAGGACACCAAATACCGAATGAAAGTAACCCAAAACTCAGACCAAAAACTGGTAGGAATATCTGATAAATATTTTCATCAAAAAATTTTAACTTAAATTAAATAAAAACTAGACCAAAATTCCCGAAAAATTCAGGCAAATTTTAAAACAAAATTCAGACCGATTTCGGACCGAAATTCAGACCAAATCAGTAGCAAAATCAAGCCAATTCAGACGAAAATATTAACCACAACTCAAACTAAGAGTTAGATTAAAACTGAGGCTAAAAAGATACCAAATACAAATTAAAAGCAAACCAAAATTTAGACCAGAAATCAGATCAAACGCTGGTCTGCAAACGCTAGAAAGCAAATCAAAATTTAGACGAATCATGGATTAAAACTCAAACCAAATTCAGATTAAAATTCAAACTAAAATAAAACAAAATTCTGACTTACAATCAAACCAGAATTTAGATCAAAAACGGAAAAGTTAAACCAATATCAGACTAAAATTCGGTACAAAATTCAATCCAAAAACTAGACCATTATCAAGCTTTCTAAAAGTAAGACATTTATAAGCTGGCGTTGAAATTGTGAATTTAATGTAGTCTGAATGTATTTAATAACCAATAGCACTGTTGTCCTATTGGCACGCCCAGCATGGCGGCTAATCAGAATTGATTCAAATATCCGACCTCTTTTTAATTTTTATATTAATTTATTTTAATTTATTTAATTATCATAGTATTATTAAAAAATATAATATAAAGTAATAAATCTTAAATCTTAAAGTTTTTCGTTTGTTGAAAGGATATACCTTTCACTGCTGATGGCTTGTTTTTTGGAAAAATCTAAATATTTTTGATTTCTCAAAAATTAATATAAGATTGTCGGGTTCTGGGGGGAAGGGGGCTTCAGCCCCTATAGTCCCTCCTCTGGATACGCTACTGGGCACCATTGATACTTTTCAAAAGATGGATGTATGGAAAGATATAGAATTTTTGCTGAAAAAGAAGCAATTTCTTTAGAACCTGCTCGAGTTTCGAAAAGGAGAAGGCACCCACACACAGAAGATTTCATTGTAGAGTTAACAGTAGGTAAGTCCAATTTACTGGATTTGCCATCTGATACTAAGCCGTGCGACTATTGGAAAATAAATATTTATTTTCAAGTAATGGACAATATTATATCAAATTTCGAAAAAAGATTCGATAATTTACCTTAAGCGCAATCAGTTGACTCCTTTTTAAAGATAGACTTGGAACACGGAGCGGCTTTCGTAGAAAATTATAAAACCGTTTTTAAAATAGACATTTCCACACTAAAAGCTGAAACGTTGATAATAGCAAACATGATGCAAAAGAAAAAAATTTAAATCAATCTGGAAACTCTTATGAAATTAACAAAGACTACTGCCCTAATTTATACAAACTGGTGCAGGCTGCTATAGTTCAGCCAGTGAGCTCTGCAGGATGTGAAAAAAGCTTTTCCGCTATGCGCCGTATAAAGATTTGGTTAAGTGCAACCATGTTGCAAGAAAGATTTTCTAATGTATTGAAAATGAATTTGTTAAAGAAAAGATTACAGCAGAAAAAGTGTTAAATATATTTTCGGAAAAAAATCGTAAATTAAAATTGAAATAAATTTAACTTACATATAAAAATATATATATAAAAAATATATATATTTTTTAAACACATATATATATGTGTTTAAAAAATTAATGTATTTAATATATAAAATTTACAAAAATTTTAAGTCTGAGGGTCAGGCCAGGAGACTTCAATGCAAAACATTTTCAATGGGGCTCAAGATTAACTACCACCAAAGGGTGCCAACTGCTGTATGCCATCCAAAATTTAAATCGAAATACTACATCTTCTGGTGAACCAACATACTGGCCCACAGACCCTAAAAAAACTCCGAACTTAATCGATTTCTGTATAGTTAAAGATGTTCCTACCAAAAACGTAACCTGCAAGTCAATGTTAGAACTTTCATCAGGTCACACGCCGGTAATTGTTTACTTCACCAGTAGCTTAACAGAAACAGAACCTCCATGCCACTTGCATAATAAAAAACAAATTGGGAGTATTTTCGACATCTATTCTCAATGTATCTAGAATCTAGATTCTAGATATCAAAATACCTTTAAAAACAGCTTATGATATTACTGAAGCTATAGAGATATTCAACAACTGTATACAACAATCCGCATGGAAACCAACACATATGCTCTTCAACAAAACTGTAAATTCCTTGACAGTAAGAGATATGATAGCAGAGAAACGACGGGCAGGAAAACGCTGGCAGCTAACTTGACAAAAAACATTTAAATTACATAACAGCGGCCCTTAAAACACAGCAAAACAAAGAAAGAAACAATGAAGTCTAACTCTAATTAAAGAATCTCGTTGCATAGGCAGCGAATGACTACACTCTATGGAAAGCAATAATGAATATTAAAAAACCTACTCAACACCTACTCCTATACTCAAAGCAGACAATACGTGGAAGCATTTGCAGAACATCTTGAGGAAGTATTTACCCCTAATGCTGCCGAAGGTAATAATAATACAGCGCATATAACAAACTTTCTAAATGAAACTTACCAGCTCTACTTACACATTGACAAATTTTCTAAAAGAGTAACAGTAATAAACAAACTTAAACTTGGGAAGGCTCCAGGGTATGACTTAATAACAGCCAAAGTTTATATTTCTGACGCAACTCTTCAACGCTATATTATTTAATACAAAATTTCATTTCTCCACAATGGAAAGTAGCGGAAATTATAATGGTACCAAAGCCTGGAAAGGGTGTTATTGAAGTTAAGTCTTAAGTATTACAAACATTATTTCTGAAAAGAATGATGCCTATAGTCGAACAAAAAAAATTAATTCCTGACTATCAGTTGGGTTTCAGACAAATGCATGGCACAATCGAACAGATACACAGATTAACATAACGTTTGAAGAGAAGAATTTTTGTTCTGCAGCGTTCCTAGACATATCGCAGGCTTTTGATCGTGTCTTGCGTGATAGTCTGCTGTACAAAATTAAAAGATTACTTGTTATTGGAACATTTGCGGATGACACTGTTGCCCTAGCAATTAGTGAGGATTCGATTAAGGCCAGCCAACTGCTTAAAACCAGTTTAAATAACATATCTGACTGGCTTAAAAAGTGGCGAATAAAAGCCTAGTTTCGTTGGCTGTTACCTTCACCACAAGAAAAAGCACTTGGCCTCCGTCTATTTAAATAGTTCCCAAATACCCCAGAAATATTAAGCTAAATACTTAGGACTACACCTTGTCAGACGCCTCACCTGGAGAACCCATATTTTCAATAAGCGTAAGTCGCTGGAGCTTAAACTCCACAAACGTTTTGGTTATTTGACCGAAAATCTCAGTTGTCTAACAACAAACTCCTGTTTTATAAGTCAATATTAAAGTTCACATGGAGTTATGGTCTTGGTTGTGGGACACGGCAGATGTTTAAATTTTGCAGCGTTTTGAAAACCAAATTCTACGAATGACTGTAAACGCACCTGGGTCAGAATTCGTGAAATCAATCACTAGAAATTATTTTTTCTCAGATTATAATGTAAATGTGGAAAATTAGTAAGTAAGTAAATCGTAAGAAAACACGATGGACAAATTTTTAGCTTAGTATCTCAGTGGAGGTTGAAAATACTCCCTATATCCAGAAATACTTTTTCTCTAACTATCCGGAGAGTCTATATTTGACGATAATCGATTTATTTAAAATAATACTTAGTATAATTTGCATAATCGAAAATGTGTTCGTAAATTTTGTTTTGCGAATGACAGCACGTTCACTCCAAGTGCGACAAAACGTTTTGGGGAGCTGATTTAAAAAAATCGTAGCTTCTAAACCAAAAATGGACACACTTTTCATTCTTCATAAACTATCACTAAAAAAAAGTAGCCCTGAAAATTTCCATAAATTTGGTTAAGCAGATCCTGAAATACATCAAATTGAAAAAAAAAACTTCCTACAATTGTTAATGTCAATAAGTTGTAAAAAAAAAATTTTTATGAGCTAAAAATTTGTCCATCGTGTTTTCTCATAAAACTTACTAATTTTCCACATTTACATTAAAATCTGAGAAAAAATAATTTCTAGTGATTGATTTCACGAATTCTGACCCACCTTGGTTTGTCACAAACGTTCAACTTCATCGTGACCTTAAACTTTATACAGTGCAAGAGGAAATAAAAGCCCAAATAATGTCCTATAAAAGACGAGTCTCTCAACATCCGATTAAGATAGCAAGAGAACTGATGGCCCCAAATATAGTATTCAACAGACTCAAGCGGAAAGCACCACAAAACCTTATAGACAGAAAGAATTATTTAAATTTAAACCTAAAGTAAAATGGAATTATAAAATTAAAATGAAATATATTTCTTAATATGCACGGTGCGCCTGAACTTGATTTAAATCAAAAGTTCTTGCACTTGAATCAGTAGTGTTCCCTGATCATAAAAATTTAAAAACCAAAAAAATCCGCGGAGGGCTTTTTGAGGAAAGTGGCTTTGAATATTTCTGTATTCGAAATATGTCAAATTTCGTCATTTTCACTGCGTAAGAATTTCAGGTAGGGGCAATACTACTTATACCCTATTTTACGATCCGTGAGAATTAATGATATAAAGATGACATAAAAACGTAAGGAAATAATTATATTTATTTTTGATCAATATATAAGTACATATATAATATTTTCAAACGTGTAGGCTGTTATAACTACATACAGCACGCAGAAGCTTTTTGGAATAATCAGTATGATTTGCACCAACTTTGCTCATTTCCCAGGTAGCCTTGAAATCAAAATGTACGGACCCTAATTCTACACCTTTTATTTTACAAAATTGTTCGACGTGAAAAACAACGGCATGAACGGCTCTTTTGAAAGCTTCTATACACGTTCCGTAATCTTTTTCAAGATCATTTTCCAAAAAGTCATCAAAAACTTTCATGAATTTCATCAAGCCTAGATTTTCCTTGCTACGTAGAATGCCCATATGTATTTTCTAGCAGTTTTTTACATGAATTTCCCTTGTGTGATTTCACATCGAGAGTAACAACTTCTGCCCAGGCCAGAGATTCAGTCTTAAACTCTTTCAACATATATATAAAAACTGTATTAACTACACCAAGCATTAGATGCAATTCTGGTGGTGAGATGATTTTCAGGAATGATTTGTCCATCAGCAGTTGTAATTAGCGGGGGTGGATGTAATTAAAATAATCTTTTGCATGCTCTTTTGAGGCTCCTGCAGCACGCCAATTCTCAAAGTTCGCTAATACATTCTTAGTGGATTTTAGTTGGCCGCAGACGTGAAGTCCATCTTTCTTTGCATAACATCAAGTGCATGGGTACGCACAACTTTGCGACGTGATTTCAACCAAATTAGTTGCTTTCTTCTGTTAGTCGGTAGCGTTTTACTGTGAATCAATGCACAGTGGTCGGACTTGTATGAAGTCAGCGACCAAGAATACTCCAGCTGAGATAGAAAAGTGAAACTTTGGTTACGGCTTTAAAACAATATGAAAATTATTATATGGTAAAATGGGAGTGGTTGAAATATGAAACTTTTCATATTTTATATTTCATAAATTTATAAATAAATTATCCTCCTTGTACATTTTTTTACATTTATACAAACGAATCTTTTTCTTACTTAAATGTTTGTTTACATTTTATCGTAGCAGCGATATATGAAATTTAACATGTATAAGAGAATTAACACTGCATCTCATGTTAAAATCTGATTGTAACAGAAAACTGAAGCAAAGAATAAGAAGAAGAGATGTGTTTTTGTTGTTTTCCCGATAGTTGACGAAAATAAGCCATTACAGAGTTTCAAATTTAGCATTTTCAATCGTTTTAACATTGCACCTCGTTGTGGTTCTACATTTTGTAACAGAAATGAAAAAGAAGGCATTTGCCAAATATCATTAGTAAGAAGAAGATTTGTTGTTATGAATGTAAAAAAATGTACAAGGAGGATAATTTATTTATAAGTTTATAAAATATAAAATATGAAAAGTTCCAACATTTTAGCTAAATATATGCAACTAAAATATTTCAACATTTTATCTCCATATACTTATTTACAAATATTTAGGTAAAATGTTCAAAATTCGTCGTACTTCGCATTTTGATTTCATGAAATCAGTAGAAAAATATTCATACAGATTGTTTTGAAATATGTAATTATGAATTTTAGTAGGTCTAAAAATATTTGCATGATTTAAAACAAAAAACGTGGGTCGAATGCAATATGAAAACGTACAAGAAGGATAATTTATTTATAAGTATATGAAATATAAAATATGAAAAGCTTAAACATTTTAGCTAAATATATTCACCTAAAATATTTCAACATTTTACCTAAATATACTTATTTACATACATTTGGGTAAAATATTGAAAATAGTAATAACAATTCATGAAATCAGTAGAAAAATATTCAAAAGTACTTATATGAAATATGCAAAACCGCAACCAAGCGTTTACATATTTGTGTATAAAGAATATATAAATACTGTAAATGTTGAATGTTATTTGTCAAAAGAAATGTTAAATATTTGTTTTATCAAACACGTCCAATTCATCCATTCAAACATTTGTCCGCTGGATGTGTTGACAACCGTCGCTTTCACACCATCGGTATTGCCCCTCGTTGCTGGTTTCTATGTTTCTTTATTCCAAAATTCCAAAGAGTGGAACGAAACACTATTGCGTCCTATGACAGTATATATTAGTGATGGGGTTTTCGGTACGATCGTAAATTTTTCAGTACACTTTGATGTTCGGAAAAACGTCAGTACATAAGCAAGATTTTCAGTACACTTTCTAAATTACAAATTCTTTTTATGTGATTTCATTTCAAAGAAAAATAAAATTGTTCTACTTTTCTTATATTGTTATGGATTACACAGTGAAACACGGAAAATTTACCAGGGCTTAGGCCTATATAGTTGTTGGATTGGCAGTAAAAAATTTCACACATACAGGACTAAAAAGCAGAAAATAATAATTTAAATAAAAAAAAAATTTAATACGTTTTTAAAACGGACTAAAAAGCATAAAATAATTTCTCGTAGCCTCATACAGATTTATAACCCCATACAGATTCATAACCCCATAAAGATTGTCCTGAAAATATGTAATTGCGAATTTTAGTAGATCTGAAAAAATTTGAATGATATAAAACAAAAAACGTGGTTATTTGGTCTGTAGATATAAGAAATGATTTATTTTAGAGAAATATACATGAACATATTTCTGAATAAATTTGGTTGATTTGCTCGTTGCAATAGTGAGTGACGTAGAAAAGGGATAAACAGGAGTCCAGCACACTAACTAGCGTTAAGTCAAATTTAAAAAAAGTTTATGTAAGTATGTAGTATAAAAAAAATTAAAAATAAAAAGTTTAATATATAACAAAATTTTCTGTATTTCTAGCAAAGATTCTGGAAAAAGTAAATACCTTTCCCTAGGACGAGCCAGAGTTATTTCTGCTGACATATATTTAAATAAATACACATTTAGTAAAATCTCTTGTTATCAAACTAATTTTTTTTCAACTTAAAAATTACACCGCAAACAGTGTCCGAACTTAAGGCAATATTTGTATTGCAGCTTCCCTAATTCCAGACACCATAATTTCTTATTTCAAATAAAAACAAAACATAAACTTCGATTAGCTGTTGCATTTTGTTATGGCTAATAAATAAATACTCTGGAAAAAAGTAAGGTATTTACCATAAAAATTCCTGTTTCTTTTTTAAAACTAAAAGAATGTTTTCAGAAACTAAGCAAATAAATGAAGTCTTTTTGGGTTAATGGCCGTTCAAACACAAGAAATGCAGCTACACTCTGGAAAAAGTCCCAGGATTCTTATGTACGTTTTCGAAAAGATATTCGCTAAAATTTAAAATGTCCGGACTTAGGAAGTGTCCGAAGATAGGGCACTTTACGTTACAACGCTATCAATCCAAAACACTGAAATTCTTAGCAAAAGCACTCTTCTTTATACCCAGTTGAACTTTGGATGATCGTAGGAGTAATCATTGAGCGCTCCAAAGCGAGCAATTGATTACTCCCTATTGCTCCAGAGCTCTTGCATTTTGTAATCCTTTTTAACATTTCATGTCCTACGGCATGGAGTACTCGTTTTAGCCTCCAAAAGGAGTAATAAAGGAGGACACATTTACGAACATGAGCTCACTTGCATCTCATAGAAAAACAAAACTCCGAAATAGTTCGTTACAAAGTCAATGACACTATAGACTAGTTGTCTAAAGCGCCAGTAAGCACTTGCGGGTGCCTAGGTTCGAATCCCACAACATTTTTTTTTTATTTTTTTTTTTTAATTATAATTTTATATTCATTTTTTTCACTATTTTTTTTGCTATTATCGTTTTATAATTTTATTATTTTCTTGAGTTGCCTTTTTCCAGGCTCGAACCTGTGGCTGAAAAATTCGCATCGCGAATATTAAACGACGCGCTTACTAACTGCGCCACACAAGCAAATTTATTGTCGTTGAATTTTGTTTCTTTTACTCTTGCAATGATTCTAGTACTAGTTACTGATTTTTAACTCTTTGATGCACACGATTTTAAAGAAAATAAAAACACCAGTTACACAGAAATTTTTTTGGTTTATATCATTATCAGCAGAATGAGAAACTGTAAATAAAATATTAAACTGTGTGACTATAAGTAATTTCAACTTTTCGAAGTGGGATAAAATATATCACACAATGCATAAAAAGATACGCGGGCAGTTTTTACCCTACCTACCGTAAAGGGTTAACTGCGCAAGAGAGAGTAAGATATACAAATTTGAACTACTCAATCAGGCTGTCTTTCTTCATCATCCCTGCTAGAACACTATTGCTTATTTGATGTGTTATTTAAACCACAGCTATAAGGACAAAAGCCTTTATCACTTCGCATCAGTTTATACACAGCGATGGGAAAAATATAAGGGAAAGTTACTATACGTGTGATTTTGTATCCCTTTCTTACACACATGATTTTCGTTACTATTAATTATATATTTATCTCACTTCCATCTCATAGAAAAACAAAACTCCAAAATAGTTCATGCCGAAATTTATGACGCCATGGACTAGTTGTCTAAAGCGCTAGGAAGCATGCAGCCACTTATGGGGCCAAGGTTCAAATCCCGCAAAACTTTTCTTTTTTTTTGAATTTTTTTTTAAATCCTATAAATAAAAAAAAAAATTTAAATAACTTTTTGTTTCCACTATTTTTCTTTTTTTATTTAGTTGCCTTTTTCCAGGCTCGAACCAACAGCCAAACAAGTTTACATCATAACTGTAGAACAACGCGCGTACCAACTGAGCTACATAAGCAAATTTGCTTCGAATTAAATTTGTTTCTTTTATTCTTGCAATGTTTCCAGCACAATTACTATTTTTTAACTCTTTGAGGCACACGTTTTTAAAGAAAATAAAATCACTGTTTGCACAGAATTCTTTTGGCTTATAGCATTGACAACTGAATAAGAAATTGTAAATAAAATATTAAACTATGTGGCTATAAGTAATTTAAATTTTTCGAGGTGGGTTAAAATATATCGCACTATGCTTAAAAAAATATACAAAAGTTGGGACAATTTTTACCCTACCTACAGTAAAGAGTTAACTAGAAAGTAAGATATACAAATTTGAAATACTCAATCAGGCTGTCTTTGTTTATCATTATTTCTAAAAATAGACCGTGTAAAATTTTAAAATTGTGTTAGTGAAACCCAAAAATTTTGTTACTGTTGGAGTTTCCATTAGCGCTAGCAGGGATCCCTGCCAGACAGCGCTAATAAAAAATGGAAATAGTGGAAACAAAAAGTTATTTCATTTTTTTTTTATTTATGGGATTTAAAAAAAAAAATTAAAAAAAAAAAAAAAGTTTTGTGGGATTTGAACCTTGGCCCCATAAGTGGCTGCATGCTTCCTAGCGCTTAAGACAACTAGTGCATGGCGTCATAAATTTCGGCATGAACTATTTTGGACTTTTCTTTTTCTATGAGATGGAAGTGAGATAAATATATAATTAATAGTAACGAAAATCATGTGTGTAAGAAAGGGATACAAAATCACACGTATAGTAACTTTCCCTTATATTTTTCCCATCGCTGTGTATAAACTGATACGAAGTGATAAAGGCTTTTGTCCTTATGGCTGTGGTTTAAATAACACATCAAATAAGCAATAGTGTTCTAGCAGTGATTATTTCTAAAAATAGACCATATAAAATTATGAAATTGTGTTAGTGAAATTCAAAAATTTTGTTACTGTATTGGAGTTGCTCGTTTATCCCTCCTTTTGGAGTAATGAAATCATTAATCGTACTCACTGTTTGTGCAACTGGGTAACTAACAACGCATTGCACAAAGACATAAATATTCTAAAGGTTAAAGCTTTTGTATTCACTGGCTTTGTTTTTTGTTATCACATCGCTTTGGGAGGATATTTTTTATATTTTCCCCCAGTTTCTATTTGCATAACTTTTGAAGTTTTAATAGTAATATTACATTTGATTTTTTCTTTATTTTATGAATATATATATTAGCTATGTTAGATCGAACCATTATAGCTCTCCTGTTTCTGGTTCTAATGTAATACGAGGTTTATGAAATGCTCTTTTTACATAATTATAAATTTTGGAAATGAAGAGCTTTTGTAAGGTAGCCTCGGCCAAGGATAAATAATTTTCAGGTCGTAGCTGACACCATTTTCTTTGTCTTTTTACCATAGTTTCAATGCTGTCAGATGTAGACTGAAAAACGCACTAAACACAGCTCCCAAACAAATTAAATTTTTTAAAAATTTGTTTACAATTTTCATATTCCATGTTATAATAATAGAGATTTTTGTGTGATAGAACTTAAATTGTATTTGCTTGTTATGTAAGAATTAAAACAATTTAAATTTTATATAGTGCTTGACTGGAGTTCCAGCTGCCTCAGGTTCGATTCCCAGATAGGGTTAAATTCTTAAAAAATTTCCAAACGGATTGTTCTAATAAAATGGATCATTTCGGTGATTTAGTTCTTAACTAGTTGACTCGAGTACCAGTTCAACGTGTTCTATTCACAGGTAGAGAATTGAATCCACCAAAAAAAAGCACAAAAAACAAAATCATAGGTTTCGTACATGATAAAAAAAATCCCAGATAGGAAAGAGAAAATTTGAAAACAGGGCAGGAATCAGTGAATTTGAATTATTCTTAAAATTATATTAATTCTCGACCCATTATAAACCAATCTAAAACCGAAAACTGAATAAATGTTTCCTATTGTTATATTTTCCACGAGCCCGCGTTTTGGTTCATATGGAGAATTTTTATTTTTATTTCCCCTCCAAAAATGTTTCCTGTATCCGCCACTGGTCTATGATTGACACATTTGCGACAAACTATCCCTATCTTAAAGTTAATAGAAACTAATATAAATATGAATGTATTACACTTACCTGATTTTGTTGATTTTGCTCAGCCATTGCTTTTTCTTTGGCTTGTCTTTTACACTTATATCTGTGATTTTGAAACCATATTTTAACCTGAAATCATTTATTAAAATTTATTATTATTATTTTTTATTTATTTACAAAAATTACTTTTATAAATAATTATGTAGTTGAGAATATTTTTTATTTCATTGAAGCTTTTTTTTATTCATAATTTAAAAAAAAATTTGTTTATATATGAGTTGAAGGCCCTGGCAGCTAGCACTCACCGCTTAGCTAGTTATATTATTATATATTATTCCTAGCAAATAAATAAATAAATAAAATTGTTTATATATTAATTTGGGAATTTTTTTTTCAAATTTCTTCCAAATTTGGCAGTTCATATTTTTAGAAGAATAACACAAATCATAGAACAAGCAGATCAGACGGTCGTTACGCTACGGTTCCTCATCATCTTTGAGATAGTTCCCTTATTTCAACAATCTATATCAGTGAAAATATTGTAAAGTAAATTAGAAATACAAGACAATACCTTCTATGAATAGTATTATTGAAAGGAACTACCACTACCGTTCTATATACTTTTCGCCATTCTTCTTTGACACTTTTATTACATATTGTTCAGATTTTCTGACATCTAATCTGAACTTGTCTGTTTTTCGTATACAAAATTTTTTGTTGGAAAATCGTCCGATCTGCTAGTTCTATGAACTTTTTGACATTTTTCTGGCATCCTTGTTCATTAATTTTAAAAAATATTTACTTACATATTTTTTTTATAAATCAATTAAATAACATCCAGAATTTTCTTAACGTACTGCTTTCACTTAATATTTTTATTTGATTTCATTTATTTGATTAAAATATTGTAACAAGATATATAACTTGTAAACAGCACTATGTACATGGACATTTTGATTTTATGATGGCATTAAATAATAAGTATTGTTTTAGCATTTAAAAGTTTTTAAAGAAAATCTCTTTGCTTTTTCGTGACAAAAACTACATGGTTGCATATTTCCATATCTTGTAAGTTTGGTGAGTTTTGGTTGGATATTATTTGAGAAATTGCGAATATACGGAATATCACGATATTATCTCCGAATACCCTACATTTCAAGTTATTGAATTCCGTGTGGAGTTGCCTGTTTGCTATTGGAAGCGTTCCCAGGTGGCGAATCGGGAAATGCTTATACGATATACAGGGTATGTGGGAAATAAAATACCACGAGCGGACCAGAACAAGCAACACCTACCTACAGGTGGAGATAGAAATTTCTATCACCAAGCTAGGGTAGGTAGGCTAGCAACCTACGTACCTGAAATTCTTCGGTTCTAGCATAAGAAATCGATATCCTAGTCAGCCTTCACTTCTTTAAAATCTACGTCTACGAAAATTTCAAATAAGCTTTGGATAGGATCTATTGGAAAATGACACGGAAATGAAAAGGAACTGCCACCAAACGTCTCAAATCTAACAAGAGTGCGAGATCTAATGGAATACCTGCTGAGTTAATAAAAGCGGCGGGACCAGGTTTGGCACAACAAATACATCAGCAAATATCTGGATGCAACAGAAAATATAAGACGAATGGAATCTAAGCCTAATTGCCCTATACACAAGAAAGGCGACAAGAAAATATGCGAGAACTACAGGAGTATCAGCATTCTTAATGTCAAGCTTTGTAGAATGACCCTTGCAAAATTCATGCTGCGCCGTTAGGCTTTCCGAACCTTTCGCTACCATCCAAGGTTTTCGTCAAAGCGATGCTCTATCATGTGACTTGTTTAATATATGTCTTGAAAGTCTGTGATACTGGTGTATACACTAGTGGAACAATTTTTCAATAAATACACATAATAGCATGTGACCAGCAACGCATTATAGAGGTTTTTGGCAGGCTGGAGTGCGAAGCTGAAAAATTGGGACTTAATATAAATGAGGGCAATATCAAATACATAATCTGCAGTCGGAGCAACAACACACCATTGAGCCGTACAATTTCAAAGTAGTAAATGAATAAATGAAAAACTGAATTAATGAATAAATGGGCACTGCGGGCTCAGAGAACACCTTTGCAAAATAGGTTCTGTAATGAGGGAGATGAATCATCAAAACAAATTTTAGCTCAGTGTGAAGCATTAATCCACAAAAGAAGGAAATTTTTGGGTATGTACCAAGTGCCCAGTACAGAACTAGCATCCATAGATCCGGGCGCAATACTCAAATGCTTGAGGGAAGCTGGACTGGATGAGGCACTCTAGGCAGATTAGACTAGATAGAGAAGAGGGAGGTACAACAGATCTTATAGGTCGCGGTACAACGATATACAATATAATACAAATGTGTTCGTATATTTGGAATCATGCGCTAACTCCGCAACAACACTACCGTTGAAATAAGGCGAATTATGCTCGCCAATCGCTGCTTATTTGGCTTGAGCAGATAGACAAGAATACAGCTCTATATGACCCTAATTAATTATACTCAGGCCACAATGCATTAACGGAGAATGTAGAATAAGATTCAATGACAAACTATATCAGCTGTATAGCGGTGTGTCCCTGGTCAACATCATTTGGCGTAATCGCTTGCGATGGTTGGGGCATGTATGGGCAATTCTTTTACAAACGTACAATAAAATTTTTTTGATACTTCAACGCAAATCGTGCTATTTAAAAAATCATTACAACTATTTATTGAGTTCAGGGTATTGGCTGTCAGATTTCTAATATTTGCCCCTTCGATTAGTAATTTAACGTTCTCATCAATTGCACAAACATAGACTGAATGGGTGCCACTTCCACCTGCTAGCATGCAATGTTTTGGTCGTAAAGCTGCGAATTCGGAAAAACTATATCTGACTAGTAGGTAATTTTCTGTAAACAATTGATAAAGTTCTTTAAAATTTGTTACGTGCAATCTTTTTTTCATGTGAACGCGTTTATTATTTACTTTCACCGAAATATAATCCTTTTTCCGTGGCAACATACGATTATAAAAGCTAATTATTAAACATCAGGTTCATAAAAGCTAATAATAAAACTTGCCATTTAATTTCCTAATGATGGATGACTCTTCGGACTAAAGTAAGAGATGAGCACAAACATGAATCAATAAATGTACTAATAACAATATTTTTTTGTCTTTTATTATTTTTTTTTTTTTGATATTCGAATAATTTTCTGTTGTAAAAATAAATTGGTAATATTGGATTTCATATGAATTGCGCTAGAAATTGTTTAATATCTTCGGACCCAATAAAGTCTCTACTTTTCTGAAACTTGGGTTTTTTAGATAAAATAAAATAAACATATTCTATATAAGTATGAGACATTTTTTTCGTTGTGGGGACGAGCATGAAAAAACTATTTAATGAATGCAATTGTTGTTATTACATATTAATAATAATTTATTAATAATTCTGAAAATACACATTTACGATCAAAATCCCGATATACATGTATTCTCTAATAATGAGAAATTATCGCAAAAAAAAGTCTTATTCAGCGGTCCTGTGGGCACAAGATACATTGGCAGACCAAAACTTTGGTGGATGGACTCTGTCCAAGATGACCTTCGTGAACTAGGAATTCGGGATTGGAAACCCATGGCAGAAGATCGAACCGTAAGGAGACGAATATTGAAACAAGCCCAACCCCGCATGGGGCTGTAAAGCCAACTAAAGTAAGTCAAGTTATTGAAGCAATGGATTTTCCATAAATTATTCAAATACAATTCATAAAATGTGAAGTGCAACGCACAAAGGCATCGGAAAAGAAAAGAGAAGAATATTTCAGATTCTACTACAGTTTCATTGCCATACATTTTTTCACTTTCTTTTCCAATTATATTATTTTTTTTTTTTTTTTAATTCTCTGTACATAACGCGATTCCTCAGCTTAGAGCAATTTTTTCATTTCAATCTCATTCTTTTTACACAACAATCATACATAAATTTAAACGTGGAACTAGACTCAATAACTCTTGCAATATATAAGTCCAACCTACACAATTGTGGTGACAATTCCACCTCTTTTGATGAAGGTCTTCTTCTAGACAGTAAATTTATTAAGAACAATAAGAACTTTGTTGTGTTGAAATCAATTTCTATAAAAAAAAATCGCAAGACTCACTATCTCTGTAGATTATACACCACAAATCAATTATAAAGTTAAAACTTATTATTTTTCAATTAAAATCCACTAGATTTTATTTTTGCTAGATTTTCTTACAATGTATACTTAAGGAACAATCGACATCGTGGGATGATCCAATTGCTTAAGAAAAGCTTTTTAATTCACTATTCGGATTTGGCATAAAACTGTGTACAAATATAGCTTGTAGAATGGATCCCAAAAGCTTGGCCTAGACCCATGATGGGCTGTAAAGTTAATTTTAGTCCCGTCCTCCCCTTGTTATATTGGAAAAACTTTTGTCCATATAAACATTTAAATTATTTACCGTAAAATGACTTTTATGCTTCAGATTAACAACACTGACCACTGCATACTTAATTTCATAAACAAATTAAGGCGTGAAGATAATAATTGCAGTCACTTAAACTGCAATTGTCATTAGGTTAAGTTATCCATGGTATAGCAAGAGGCATGAACGTGTCTTAACAATAAAAACATACAAAGCGTGCACTGTCACCCTTCTGTATTATATTTAAACAGCCCACAGCATTAATTCAAAAGAACCATATAATATGCTACTGAATAAAACGGTTCAAGAACTTATATCCTCCGTCAAACACTGGCTTGTTTTTGCAGGATAACAAAATAAACGCAAAGCAAAATAAATAGCATAATACAAATTCAACTCACCCCAGAATTCGAGCGGAAACACGTCTATTGTGTTGACATGTCTTTCCCTTCGAGGCTTCACCACATTGCTCTTTAATGGTATGGGTATTTTGTTTTACAAGTAAGCCCAAACCAATAAACTGCAATGAACGTATGTGCGTTATAATAATATCAGTGAAATTGATTTAAAAAATAATTCTGGCAATTGTTAAGTAAATTTTACAAAAGGTAGAATGTGAAGAGATTTTTCGCTTCGCTGACACGTTTATTAGTCCCTTTAGACAGCCACCACTTCAAACTGTGTAGAACATCATTTGCACTCATGAGGGACTTAATAAGGATATAACAAAAGAATCCATATCTATTCAGTAAGGGATGGTTTCATTGTATGAACAGATAACGATAATTGTTGACAAATTTAGGTGTTTTGTTGATCTAATAAATTGATAAAAGGTGGTTTAAAAACTCATTCAAATTGTATTATAAAAAGTAATACGTACTGTATATAACAACATATTTTAATTGCAATCCAAAGTAAATCTAATTTTAAGTCTTTACATTAAATTTCTTAACAGTTTTCTTTGCAAAACGAAAGAATCGAAACTTTTTTGAATACAGTACGACCTTGATCAAAGCAACCCTTGAAGCGTACAAATCGTAGATTATCATTTATCACTTTTTTATTTAATTCACGAAAATATCACACTTGTAAAAAACAACTTATACACTGCAGGCGGAAAGTTTGGATATGTAGTCTGTCGTGTTTATCACGTCATATCTTGAGAAGTCAAATAACATAAGCTTATATTTTTAAGAAAAAACTAAGATGAGTCCCTTCTGTACTCGTTATGAACTCAAAGAAAAAAATTTACATTTTTGGTATTCATTGCTTTATTTCTTGAGCAAAGCTCGATTTTTCTATCCACAAATAATGTTATTTACCATATATCATATTCATATTTTTTTTATTGATGCGCTCTTTTTCAATCTTTAAATGATTGGCTATGTTCAAAAAAACACAAAACGTAAATTCGAAATGCAAGCCATCTAAATAACGGTTAATTTCATTCACTTTAAATTGAGCAATTCATAGATACAAAATTATACTCTATGGTTAGGTTAGGTTGGAGTGGCTGTCGAGAGGCACACTTAAGCCTGAACGGCCCATTGTGATACCACATAGTTAGACCTACAGGTTAACGCCGATTCTGAACGGCGGTGTTGCAATTTTTTATCAGCTTGGTGGTTTTGCCATTACCAACCAATATGTGTACTTGTACAATTTCTAATAATTCAAACACTTCATATTGATAGTGAATATAAGAAGGCTATGAGAATTAACCACCAGACGAAGACAGGAGTCGAACCTGCACTTCTCGGATAGAAGTCTAGTGCACTACCCACTAGACCATCGAGGTCGTCATTGGACGCTATGATGTCATAAAAATTATTTAAATGTTTCGATATGGGAAAATAGGAAAAAAAGTGAAATATCAATTGAAAAGAGAGCACAAGTAATTATTGTTATAAAAACAAATGTATATAAACAAAATTTTTAATTTGGACAGAATGTTCACACCACATCTCTCTATTGGCTAAACCAAAACCAGAATTTTAAGATAAAATATGACCCGAAAAAATTATAAAATTTCAGACTTTGTTTTTGAACCGTCGCTATTTTGTTTCTATACATGCAAAATTGTTAATTCTGGTTCCGCCAGATTGTAATCTTGAATAGTTAATAAAAGAACTGATATCATTTGTTTTCATGGCCCAATTTATCAAAAAAAAAAAAAAATTTGGAAAACCTGATATTTTTCGATCTCTGAACTGGTGAGCCCCCTAATGTTCATAATACATTACATACATTGTAATTGTATTATTCTTTGAATTGATATGTATTACTGGATCAATCGTAGTTTTTATTAGTTGCGTTATCAAGACAGTAATATTCTTGGAATCAATATATAAAAGTGAATGAAAATTTTTTCCATTGCTGCAGTTACGCATATATATATGTATGCAGGTATATATGTATGTATATTATATGCGTGTGTACATATGTAATAATCGGTTTATGGGGATGAAGCCAATTATTTTGAATCAATTTGAACATGTTTACCCGCATCATTAATACATATGCATGGTCTTCGCTCCTAACTTTAACGAGCTGGAAGTAATTATATTTTATTTTCTCAATTTCTTTAACTACAAAGATAAGATTCTAAAAAGGAACATAAGTTTAAGAGAATTTAAAAGTAATTGCAATGAAAAAGTATTGTTCTTGCTTACTAAACTCGAACACTTTACGAGAGAACTTAAATCGATCACCTGATAAAATAGTTCTTTTCGCATTTAGGTCAAATTATTACAAAGGCATTGGTCTTTAGCTGTTACGTTTCTCTTATGTTCATTATATTTTTTTATTCTAAATTAAAAAACAATGATTCTATTTTTTGATACAAATAATGCCAAAAAAGAAGGCCTAAAAATAACACTGTGTGACAGTGAAAATATAATTTTCTTGAGACATAGCTCAAATTGTAGGTATAGTCAAGCAGATAAAAACTGCATACTTAGAATTTTGAATTGACCCTCAAAATCTGGACTTAGGGCCGAAAAACCCATTTTTGATAGGTTAAAGCATATACTTGCCCGTAACTCTATTTTTATTTATCCGACGAGTAAGTTTTTATATTTCATTCAAAAGAGCACACTTAGTTGCTTACAATGATATACAAATTGGTAATATATCTTACGAAATACCGGAGCTAGAGGCAAAATATAAAGAAAATTTAATTTTTTTATATATTTTTAATTTTGAATGGCGTTTTAAACGACTACTTTGTTTTCCAGTGTATATATAAAGGTATAAATAAATAAACTGCATCCAATTCTGTTTCCAACGAGTTATACATTTTTAAAATCTATCTATAGAGTAGAATCTGTACAAATTATTTATTTAATTATTATAAAAATGACTTATATTTTAAGTTTATTAAACAAATATATTTAAGTTAAATACACCATCTTCTGATATGATGATGACTTTTGCTCCATCTTGTACTACAACTAAATACTAGATCTGCCCGCGGGTTGAGTGTTTCGAGTAGAACAAGCTAGCTAGACATTTTTCTATTCTTTGAGACAGATAAGAAAAAAATTGTATTGGACCAAGGGCTACAAATGCACCCTTGAACCGCAATGGGTTAATTTATGTTGTTATTTACATTGCTAACTTAAAAACGCCATAACTTTGAAAGTACTAAAGCTAGAGAGTTAAAAAAAATATTTTGGAAAGAAGATTTTATGACTCACATTTAAACAAAACAACAACAAATTAAATTTTACTTTTTTACTCCCTGTTTTTTTCAGGATGTAGTTTCATTTCGTAATATATTTTCTGCAAATTTTCATACAATGTTTCTACCATCGACAAATAGATAAATCAGAAAAAATATATTCTGCATTCAGACATTTAAGTATAAGCGTAACGTAAATGAGGGTAATTCGGATCGATGTATATAAGTCGGATCGATTTTGTTTTGCTAATAACTTTTATTTGGGATTTTTTTAACATTACTTCTTTTTTGGAAACGAACGAGAATTTTTCCCTTTCTAATGGTATGCAACACTTATTTCAATTATTTCAAATTAATCAGTTATGAGCTACGTAATTTTATTTAACTATATTTATGTAATTTATACAGGATTTTATTCACTAAATATTCTGCTATAGTTGGTTAAAAAAAAGCACCATTTTAGAAAGCATTCTAAAAAAAAATTTACTTTTAAAATCGATCCGAATTACCAGCATGCGTTTTTCTACTTGCATATAAGTCAGATCGATGGTCCGAATTACCAGCAAATGAGGTGTTTGCATAATTACAAAATTTAGAAAAACTGTATAGTTTTAATTAATGAAAGTTGTTTACTTATGATTTGGATGTAATATGTGATATTTGCAGGTAATTTGGATCGAGAGTTTTTTTAGAGAGTTTTTGTGGAGTTTAAAGTTTAGATAAACTTGAAAAATATTTTGAATTTCAGTCAAAAATTTTGCATTTTAAAATCAATCAATCATCAGGGGGAAGGGGGGTTAGGGTGGAGTTGGGGAGGGAGGTCAGAGGTATTTAACCCCAAATCTTTTCCCCTTTCCTACGCCCCTTAGATCCGCTATTGCTCCTACGTAAAACTACGCAGTCCCATATTTTTGTTTTTAATATATTCGCATCTATCGTCCAACCGCAGCGTCTTCTCCTAATTTTGATACGCCCATGAGTAGACCCATATTTGAGAATTGGTTCGGTATGAAACAAGTAAGTCTCCATATCAAATTTTATTAATTTAACTCGATACGATATTCGAAGATATTGGAAAAACGTCAGCCCAGAAAGTACATTGATTTGGACAATAATTTGTATGTATGTGTGTGTATGTATTTACGGATACACACATAGATTTTTCATATATATATTTTCCCTAAACACCAAATTTACCTTTTGCATCTAAATAAACTTCAAATTAAAGATAATTTACTATAAATTTTGCAAATCCGTCTTATATACATCATCGATCCGACTTACATGCACACTCAATTTTTCGATCCGAATTGCATGCAATCCATTTTTTTCGAGATGATGTTACCTTAGGAACTATTAAAAAAAAAGTTATGATTTTTTTTCGGTAGTTAACAACTTTAAAAGAAGAAGAAATATGCTTTAATTTTGTATTAAAACATTTTTTTCATAAATCTGTAATCCCTGTTTTTACCGTTCAAAGTTTCTCTTGCAAAAATCGATCCGAATTACCCACATTTACGTTACTTACAATTTTATGTATTTTATGACCTCAATATTGAAACGGGTTATGGTGAAAGTCCTCTGATATATTTCTGACTACTTTTCCTTTGCATACAAAGTTTGTATAAAATTAAAAAAAAAAAAAAAAAAACAGTAGCACCAACAATTAAACTCAACAAAAATATTTATTAATTTTTCCTTTAAAACAAAGTACATTTTTAGTGCTCAATTACAACACAAAAATAAACATAAGAATGAAATTAAACTGATTCGAGTTCTTTTCTAAAAATCCACATTTAGCCAATATTCTCTGAAAACTTTGCTATTTTTTTTTTTGTAGCTTTCTTAGGGAATCTTCATTTGCATCGAAAAGATCGAATGTAACGTAGCAGTTTAAATTTCGTTCCATATTGTAATTTATTACAATGCCATGGAATTTAAATGGTATATAAACATAAAGTTAAAGTTTTTATAAAATTTAATAACTTTTGAGGTAATTTTTAATAATTCTTTAGAGCATTCTATTGGTTATTTTTTAAATTTTGTTGGTTCAACAAAATGCAAGCCTTGGGTATAACCTATGCCATGCAAAAACTGATTTCGCTTGCTTTAGTGCGAATAAAATTTTTAAGGTGCGATAATTTAGTTTCAGTTGTAGATATGATCATAAAATAAACGTTCTATAAACGTACCACTAGTTACTATGACTAAGCTTATTGAGGATCTAGGCCGAGCTTTCACATCCATTCATAAAGTGCGAGTTGTAAATGTTCGTACACTAATGAAAGGGTCCTCCACAGCCAGTACTTTTGATTTGCGCTACCATTTTGTTTTGTTAAAAATTAATTAGAAAAAAAAGTACTAAATTTAGTTGTTTTTATTTTTAATAATAAAAAGTTCCTCAAATATTTTGTGGGCAATTTTTCCATTTGCAACTAAATGTGGAGAGAAATTTGCAATCTTCTCTGAAGAGATATAAGTCAAAAATTACATCAAAATAATGATAACTGCATTCATTAAAATCCAAAACATCTTTAAGAACAATATTTTTTGGTTTTACTACTTGCCAAACTTTTCCTTTTCCTATTCCATTCACTGCGAATTTGCCATACGAAGTTGCAAAATATGTTTAAAATGCGCTCCAGCTATTTTTTGTAATTTTTTCAACTCCTCTCTCCACCGCCTTGCAGTTACGTTTTTGCTTTTAGAAAATTTACTTGCCATTTACATAGAAAATTGGTATATCAAATTTTTTATTTTAATATTTAGATAGCGGACGCGACAATCTTTAAATGCTTTGTGACACAAATCGTACCGTTTGTCTTCCGATTTCATATAGATGGACAATTTTGCGTTATAAAATCACTTTGTGTCATATATATAATTAAATAACAGCGTTTTTAAACAAAAAAAAGGGAACAAAAGAGAATTCACAGTTCAAAAAAAATTAATTTACGAAAAAAAAGAGGGCATGCCCTCTTTAAAAGGGATAGATATAGTATAAATGTCAAAACACAAGTCGCTACTTTTGTAACGTTTTTTAAAACCGAGATGTTATTTTTTAAAGAGTACCACATTTTTGTTTTTAAAAATTTAATTTCATTTTTACTATTGCATGTTGTGGTTATTGTTTGGAAAAAGTTGGCAGCACTTGGCCTACAATTTTGTACTGACGCCGGGCACTGTTGCGTCCAGTCCAGTACATAACCACTACGCCACACAGTGGTTAATTTTTAGATTTTGATTTTAAAAAGTCCTACAGATCGCAGATCGTATATGTGAAAGTTCAATAAGTTCAAAAAGAGTTTTCAAGGTTGAATTTTTTTTTTAAGTTAAAACTTGTATCAACCCCGTTTTTTCTTGTATCTAATTTTTTAAAATCATATGGAATTGTAAAATTTACATTCTGTGAATAAAAATACCTATTTTGAATAGAATCCATTCACTTTTGTAATTGTTATAAGGAAACTAATAAACAAGCTCACATGATAGCAACATTACATTCGCTTAAGCCTTAAAGGGTTGTATACACTTGTTATCGGAAAAAAGGTATTTCATTATTTTTTTTTTTTTGCCAAGGCGGTACATTTTTCCAGAATAAGCTATCGTATATTTATTTGTTGATGTTTCAAGGTATTTCATAAATTTTTTTAAAATGTTGACAATCATGGACGATACAGCCATTGTGACAAAACACCTTTTTTTATTTTTTTTCAGCGCAAGGGGGGTGAGAACGATAACTAAAGAACGGTTTATCAGAAATTAAAAAAAAATTCCATACTGGGTATTGATGTATGTAAAAAGAAATATTTAGTATTCTATAAGGAACAATCTTGTTTTCTACATCAAGACTCTATCTCTTAAAATTTATCTATATAGCCTTTGACCTTTAAATGTAGGTAGAAAAGAGCCATGGCGTGCTGGACTATAACATTCTTCAGCGAAAATGCTCAGCACAAAAAATTTAAATTTGCTCCAACAACATCAGTAGTTATCAGAAGATCTGTTTACTCGTACAAAGGGTCCTACTGCGAATCTCAATCGACTCGACTGTAGTCGATCAGATCAACAACTATTTAATTTTGTATTGTTTAACCTAAAATTTTGAACTAATAAAAATAAGTTTTCGATTAAAAAATTTGAGAAAATGGAAACCGACAGTTGTTCCCTTATGATTGACCAAATCGACATTCACAAAATTAGTCGATCATTGATCGACAGCCATTAATAGCCAATCGAGATTCGCAAGCTTTTTGTCCGAAAAACGCAGTTGACTTCTATTTATTAATTAAAAAATTCACATGATCAGTTATTGCTATGCATTGACAAAATATAAGACTCAACCCAATTCAAAATAAATATGCGGTATTCTTTTAAAAGCAAAATTTTTTTTGTGCTTTTCAGGGCTATTTTTTTTTTGAATTTGTTTTGCTTGTTTTAAAATTTAAAACTTGACACCGAATCGCATTATTTTTGCAAATATATAACAATATATAATCGTGTTTACACATTATGTTGCAACTACAAATTTTAAATTGCACATCTTGAAAGTGAATTTTCAAAACTCCTTCGAAAAAATTAAATTATATTTTCCAGTGAGCCACACTCAGAAAAAACAATTATTTTTTTTTTAGAAAAGTTCCTTTTCTGATTGCGCTTACGCCAAAGAAAAAGTTTTTCCCAAAATTTGTTTGAAAAATTTAAATTTTCGTTTATGTAATTTAATGCAGTCTTTTTTTTTTGGAACAGACAAAAGAAGTATTTAAGAATACAGCACTCAGACAAGTTTTACGTCTATTGTACTATATCCTGTGTTCCCTTTTGCTATTCTTTAAATCTACCAGATTTATTAATAAATCTTAGCAGATCCTGCGGTGTTAGAGAGCTCAAGTGTCCGTCTCCAATAATGTTTTCTCTTGAATTGCTTAGAGCCGCTCACATATTACGTAAGAGGCTGCTCACACGGGCGCAAGGATGAACGTCATGGCAAGACGTTCGTGCTCACATGAGTGCAACCATGACAGACTTTTTCTAATCAAAAAGGAACGGTGGAGTTGGAATTTTGTCACTTTTTCTTGTGCTCATGAAAATAGGTTCTTTTGTTCGTAAAAAATTAAAAACAAATATTAACTAGTTGTTTTTTAAAACAAATATCAAAAGAGAACCAAACTATTCGTTGGTGTTTGTTTTGTTATTTGCGTATGCAGATAATTCGTTAGATAATTCTGAGAGATGCCGTTACTAATGTATTCTCTCTTTGTCTTATTTATTATTTACTCACGCTTAAGCAATGACTTTTTCAACGATAAATGCAATGCTTTGTTCAATGAGCGAATTTTGAAAAATTTTCGACGCTAATATTTTGGAGTTGGCTTAACCGATTTTAAATCTGATAATTTTTGGCTAACCTACTCAAGTAGCACTTCTGGATCTCCTGGAATAAAATTGTAGTTACACTACTAAATGTATAGATTATGTACCTTAAATGTGTACTTAAAATTAAAAAAAAATAAAAACAATATCTAAGGAAAATAAAATAAGTCTTTTAAAAAATAGCAAGAAAATGAAGATTGTGTGTGCCCTAGAGGCGCATTGTTTCTTTGCGTTCATTCAATTCAATATTCAATTTCTAAAAAAATTATGAGGGAAAGTGGCAAAATCGGAACAATATGAACATGGAACATTCATCAATGTGCCGATCTTTAATTTATTTTTGAATTTTCGGCGCATCTCTTCTATTTCTTTCTCTCTACCTATTTTTCTACCTCTCTCTTTCAGACAGGCAGTCATGCTTGCGCCCGTGTGAGCAGACTCTAACGCAATTTTGGACCAATTTAGACCCTTCCAACAAAACGTAACCAACCCTCAAAAGTTTTGTAGTGGGAACGAGAACTAGACAACGCGAATGAATTCTTGCAATTTTCATAAAGAATTGCTGAATTTCAGTAAATTTTATCCCAATAATGCTTAGAAAATATATTAAACTGACAGATATTGATGTTTTTGTTATCAATGAAGAAATATTCAAAAATTATTTTATCAGAATTTTATGTGAAAGTTGAATAGTTCCAGGTATCCATTTTTTGCCCAGTTTATACAGATTTTATGGAAACTTCAAGTTGAAATTTCGATATGTTATTCATAGTCCCAATTTACTTTTTTGATTGTATATTTTAATTTATTTTTTATTAAGGGGTTAGGTCTAGTCAGAGGCGTGAAAAATGTGAATTTTAAGTAATTTTTTTTACGGTAATTACATTTATTTCTGAAAACTATCAATACAGAGTTGTTATACCATGTTTTATGTTTATTTGACCAAAATTAAAAAAAAAAAAAATTGATTTCAAATTGCCATCTTTGTTGGACCCCATTCCTGAAGTAGTGCCTTGCGGTCACAATCAGAACATTTTACTGGTTTATCTAAAATCAGTCCAACAAAAAAAAAACCATTAGTTTAATAGTTAATCTAGTCCTGACGAGAGGTTTTTTTTTTAAATACACAAAATGGCTGATTCTGTAAGTTTGCTCGCGGATTTTCAACGAGAAAAAAACTAAAATTAGTTTTTATGTTTTCAATAAGATGTACAAATTTCATTTAAATCTGTCTAGTGAAAATGAATAAGAGTGGTGGTCACCGACTTTGAAAACATTGTTTAGAGAAAAACGCGATAACTTTGTCAACAAATAATTTTTTTTTGGAAATTTTGGTCAAGTAAAGATAAAACATAGTATAATAACTCTGTATTGATAGTTTTCGGAAATAAATGTAATCCGGGAAAAAAATATATATATTTAAAATACTAATTTTTTCACGCCTCTGACTGGACCTAGCCCCTCAAGATATATGTGTTTTCAACCAGCGTTCAAAGGAATTAATGGAAAATAAAAAACAAAAACAAAATGGAAGAAAAAAAAGCGAATGTCACCAAAACGAATTACCGGAGAATTGCAAGTTCGAGAAAGTCTGTACTCTTCCCCTTTCGTTTCTCCTCTCTCCCTCATAAGGACATGAATTGCGCAATTTTTATTACCGATTCTAAATTGGGACTCAACATGTCAACCATAAAAAAATTAGGGGCATTCATTTTGAGATTTTAAAGACAAATTTAATTTGAAAAACTTGGATCGTTGTCAAAACTTTTCATTGTTTAAGTTGATTTGAACTTAAGTTATAAAATTATCTACTTTTATGAATGCGTAATTCGCAATCTGGACATCAGCCCCTAAATTTCTTAGAAAACATAACCAAATTCAACAAAATTGGTGGGGGTTTGTGGTACACTCTTATTTGAAGTGATATAAGTAATTGCCTCTAATGAAAATCATTTTTTATAATATTTATTATAAATGCACATGTTGGAGCAAAATATAAACTTTTTCCTAGATTATAAATTGTTTTAGCTTTGACAAAACTGTCAACAACAATATTCCAAAAAATTAATAATAGATTGTCATTGTATGTACTATTGAATCATGACGGAATTATTAAAGGTGATGTAAATCATAGTGAAATTAATAAAGTGAAATAAATAGAAGTGACGCCCTCTTTTCTGTTTACTGACGTCTGCCAAATTTGAAAATTATTCTCTTACTTCTCCCAAAACATTTGAATTTTAGATGTAAATATAAAAAAGTATTAACCCATTGGTACCAGCACAATATATAAATAAAATAGAAAAATTTGAAAAGCCAGAAAAATTGTTAGACGTTGATAAACGAGATCTTCAAGGCGTTTGTAACAACCATGTGCATAATGTGCACCAAGGATTTATTTAAATACTATAGAGCCACACTCTACAAAATATTTTGAGAGCTTTTATTTCAGAAATAAACAAACGGTTTATTGGTTTTTGATATTTTTATTTCATTTATTTATTTGTGTACAGCTAACGAAAATGGGTTAAGAGAGTTTTCTCTCATAAACAAAATTATTTGTCAAAATTTATTGAGCAAATACTTGTCATAATTGTCAAATCTCAGAAGACCTGAGAATATTTCAGATTACTTTCTGCTATCTTGCATACTGTATACTATGATCTAAATAGTGACAGGCGAGTTTTGACTCTCCCTTAGCTCAATGTTATATTTTGGAAGTACAGAAATTGGGCAATAAGGCCTTTTCGTGAAAACGTACGAAATAATATCAACAAAATTTACGCGCGAATAAAATATGCATAAACGACATTTTCAGTATTAAAAATATAAACATATATTAAGAAAAAAAAGCTGATAGTTTAATGTTTTGAAATAAAAAACACAAGTATTTTTTTATCGTTTTATTTTTCATGCACTTATTTAAATGCTTAATCCGAAAGTGCATTCGGCATTTAAAAAATAATTTTTTTACGTCTTCATGTATGTTCAAATTTTCAGTGCATTTTAACAATTTTGTTTGATAATTTTGACAACTCTCAATAGTTTTACCATTGAATTTTTAAAAATTGTTTCTAAAGATTTAATTTGAGTAACAAATTCTGTTGAAGGTTTTAGTAAAGCTCCTTTAGAAATTTCGTCAATCCACGTGCATTAATCAATTTTACGTAATTGCACGGTGTTCGGACAGTGTCTGATAGAGGGTCGTACTCGTATGCAGATTCGACTTTCATCTCATCAAAAGCCAGAATGCAAAGCCTATCTGCAAGAGGCACCTCGTTCATGCTACGCATTACACTTAGAGAAAAGTGCAATACACCATCGTCGAACTTAAGCTTCTGCAACCATTTTGACACGGTGGACTCGCAAGGTAGCGGAAACCCATTTTTATACAAGTGGTTATACGCTCTCGGTCCAGCTGAATGCAAAGCCTATTGCCGACGACATGTCGTTCCACGTCCAATGAATGTTTTTGGAAGGGTTTTCTATTTTGCGTATCTGACTTCCTGTTAAAAACGTACTCAAATTTGCTCGAAGCTTTTGCAGCTCTTCGATTTGCGCTTTTAGTTTCGCCACTTCTTTCTCGAGTATTGCTACGCGGCGATCTGTGTTTGATCTCAAATAACAATTATATCCATTATAGTTGCTTTTAAAAATCACATTGTAAATTTACTCGGTCTGTGTTGAAGCGTCAACGAATTTACATGGCATTTCCTCCGGTACATTCCAAGCACTCAGGCTCTCAATAGCCATTGGAATGGGATCACTGGCAAACTTCACCATTTTTTGTTCTGGACCGGACACAAACCGCCGAAGAAAAATGCAAGGCACATACCTTCTCTCCGTGCTGTAAATTGACTCCACATGACTCTATCCAATTTTTTCTTTTTACTTCGTCCTTTGGGACATGGAACAAATTGATGCCTTCCTTTGTCCATGCTTTATGGCACAACACACAATTCGATTTCGGCATATTTGCAAAAAAAAATTTCTGACAACGAATAAATTTAAATTTTTAAGAAAAAGAGAAACAACAAACGATGAAAAAAGGGCCAGTAATGCTTACTTTTTTTTTGTTAATAAAAGAAAATATTTAAGTACTTTTTAAAAATGTTCTTGCAAATAAAAACGTATGTTTTTAAAGAAGCATTACTGATTTGCTAAGGGAGCTTATGTTATCAAAATAGAAAGAGATGGCTGTTTACGTACATCACCTTTAATAATTCCGTCATGCTATTGAATATACATATATAGAATAGAATATATACCAGGGATGCCAACTCATTTTTTCTTTCTCCCCAATAGTTCTCGAGAAATTCCCCGATTTTTGATCAAATTCCCCGCATCGGTATAATTTCATATTATAACAGCGTGACACTCCCTTCCCATATAAACATTTTACAAAAACGAAAAATACCTTAAAATTGATCTCGGTTAGTATTATTTTAGGGTGACCCTGAACTTTCTCGGTCCAAAACTTAACCAAACTATATAGGATTCGTAGATTAATAGAAATGTATTTTCTGAATCCGGAATTATTTTGACACATGGGAGATTTCATTTCAAGGGAATCCACTCTTAAAATCGATCAGGCTCAAACTTGCACAAAGTTTAGTCATATTGGATTGTAGTTACCACAACAAATATGAACGAGATGAGGTGTGTCGAGTTACTAGATGTTCATTTTAATAGATAAACAAATCTCAGCCCACTTTTGGACATCAACTTTATCAAAGGAAAAGACATGGGCTTTTTTTGACTGTCGGTTTTTAACAGATATGATGATTGACCGTAATTTATAAGTTTACAGATTAGTCAGCTGGGATTAAGAGTTATTTCTGAACGGCCGAAAGGGAAGTCGAAGCACCGCGCGACTGTTTTGGCCTGACTGACACTCGGCGTTATAAACATCTATATCTACGAAATCACTCCGAGTTTCTCTCTGAAATTTTTACAAAATACTTTCGAAATATAATACTTTCAAATACCACATTTTTTAAAAATCGACTTCTTCAAACCAATAAAGTGCCCGCTTAAGAAAAAATTAAGATTTTAAGACCCAAAATATGAAATAAGGCATAAGTAAAACGTTTTACATCACATAAAATTTGACAAAGAAAAAAGCTGAAAGACTTCAAATTCCCCGCAAAAAATAGCTCATTCCCCGATTCCCCGCTCTAAGTCAAATTCAAATTTGAAAAGAGGAGAAATAAACTTCAGTGAAAATTCATTCGAGACAGAGTATCGTTGATGTGCAGAACTAAACTTTATCTACATAAAAAATAAAATATAGATTCAAAATTATAGGGCACTTAGTACTCACTATGTTGAAAACGGAATAACATCAGCATGAATCCAGAACAAGTCATCGGGTCTTTTTTATTTTGAAAGTCTATTTTAATAGTTTGAGGAATAAAAATGATCGCTATAATACAAAAACCAAAAAATTCCAAATGATATTCGAAAGTATTCCAAGATTATAGCGCACTTGAACTAATTAACACTAGATTTACGAACAAAACTATTTGCTTGGTGCAACAAAAATAAACTAGCATTGAATACTAGTAAATGTTTTCATGTGACTTATGTGAAAATTAATAAAAAATTACAATCTTATTTTTACTGAAACACGTCATATTAACGGGTGTTCGGGAAAAAAGGTATACTACGTACCGATATTTGAACTTAGGGCATCGAATAGAAAATAAATTGGAAAAAAATATTTATATCAATAAATCACTAAAATTCATCATGATTTTCAAAAAAATTAATTTTATTTTCTTTGTTAAATAAACCTAAAACAGCCATTCCAAATTGAACGTAACAAAAAAAAAAAAACAAATCTCGGCCTGATCATTTTAGATTTGCTTCAAACTTTGTCCATGGTTTTATCTTAGACCAAACCCAACAAAAAGGTATACAAAAAAATTTCGGTACGGTTTTCACCGGAGTTGCCAAAGCGAACCAAATCTCATGTAATAAGTCGGGCTACAAAATATTATATAATTTAATTTTGTTAATTTTTAAAATTAATTATTTTTCAAATTAATTCATTAAAATTAAATTGCAAAATTCGGATCATAGTGCCGAAAATTATAATTTATAATTTTGTGTTCCTTTAAGAAAACTAAGTTACCTTTTCTTTGGCTTTTTATTCGAGGTGGTGACCCACATTGTTGAGGAAATATGAGTTTTTTAAAAAAATTAGAAAATAGTATCGTTTTTATTTTTCAACCAAATTTTTTGGCTTGCATTGTGCAATTGACCAATGCCATCCCTGACCAGCGTCCTGGACTACAAATGAATAGTTATTTTTTCTGAAAAATCCGCGATAACGACAAATTCATTTGGTTGAAGTTGTTCTTTCTTAAAAGCGAGATAATATGCCTGTTTTTTGGCAATGTAGTCATGTGGAACCAAATGGATTCGTTTTTGGCTGAATTCAGAATCAAAATCCGCAGGTTTTTCCAAGTTTTTTCCAAAGAAAATCTGCCTATGTACATAATTCGCAAATTAGAATTAAAAAAACAGAAAAAGAATTTTGATGGTGTGGCAAACAAAACTTATGTAAGGCAACAAAATTAGTGGATACCGCCAATATTCATCCATTGTCTGCATAATATGCTTTAATATAATTTATTGCAATGTCTGCAAGATATTTCTCTTCTGCCGTCTTACCAGAACATTCTGGGCATAAATTTAAGTGGCACTTTTCAGCATTGATTAACAATTTTTATCATTCCTAATTAAGCCAAAACAAAAATTACATTTGAAAAATAAAAAAGATATTAATTTCTAATTTTATGCAGTGTTAAAATATTAAAATACTCATATCTCCTGAACTATTTGAGTCACCACCTCGAATAAAAAGCCAAAGAAAAGGTAATTTAGTCTTCTTAAAGGAACACAAAATTTTAAATTTTAATGCATTAATTTTAAAAATTAACAAAGTTATATTTATTTTTTTTTTGTAGCCCGTTTTATTACCTTTCGGTAGTATAATGATTGAGATATGGACGATTCTGTGATTCGATACAGTAAATTTCGGAGTTTTGGTTCGCTCTGGCAACTCCGGTGAAAACCGTATCGAAATTTTTGTGTATACCTTTTTGTTGGGTTTGGTCTAAAATAAAACCATTGGCAAAATTTAAGCCAAATCTGAAAGGATGAAGTCGATCGTTCGTTACGTTCAATCTGGAATGGCTGAAAATATGAAACCCGTCAAATTGACTGGTTCCGTAAATCTGGTTAATAGTAATATTCTATTGTATTTGTTAACACATCGCTACATAAATTTCCGAAATGTGATGTAAATTTCATAACACATTTCTGATTTTAGGCACCCCTAATAATATTAAACTAATTGAAGGATATCTCTCTCCAAGAAGTTTTAATTCAAACTTTAAGACCATCGTTGTAATTGTACTATTTTCTATAGTTATTCCCTTTACGCTGAAGCCACCCGCACATTTTTTCCGTAAAGCTTTAGTCGTGCAACTATGGAAGCCAAGACAAAATTTTTGAATTTTTGCTTACAATATCCAATTCTGCAATTAACAATGTATGGTTCGTGCTGGAAAATTCAAAATAGAAAACCAAGTCACTCATAAGATTAAGAAAATGTTAAGTTCAACATTCCGATAGGTTTATATTATTGGTAGGCGTACTTCCCATAAGTGCCAAACCTATAAGACAAATATTCCAACCATTTCTTCGCTTTTATAGTGTGCTACCGACTGACAAAGATTAATTTTTTCTAAAATCTTGAACTCAGTAATCTGTTTAGATTAGATGCATTTATATTAAAAAGAGATCATTAAATATTAATCAGCGCAATTAATTTAGTTTTGTATAGGCCATGTCATCGATAGCCATGTACAACTCGATTAATAAAACCCTAATGGAATGTTAAACTTAACATTTTCTTAACTCGAAGAAAAACTTAAATTTCTACTTTGAGTTTCCCAGTATGATAACCCTCCGAATCATACACCATGAATTGCAAAATCCGATATTATAAGCAAAAATTGTCAAATTTTATCTTGGTTTCTATAGTTGCACGACTCTAGCTTTACGGAAAAAATTGTGAGGTGGCTTCAGAGGAAAAATGAAATAACTATAGAAAATAGTATACTCATAACGATGGAGGGAGATATCCTTCAATTTAACTGAATTTTTTAGGGATCCCTGAAATCAAAAATTTTTTAAGAAGTTTACAACACATTTTGGAAATTTATATATTGATGTATTTTATTTTTTTTATAATTTTATGCTTTCAATAAAATGTTATTAATTAATAACTTCTAGTGCTTCAAGTATAATTGCGATCATTCTTATTCCTCAAACTAATATGGAATAAAAAAAGAGTTTCAAAATAAAAAAACCCGATGGATTTCTCTGTGTTCATGTCGAAGTTATTCAGCTTTACTCCCTAAGTGCGTTTGCATTTGAACAGTACTTTATGTATTTAATGTGGCTGTTCATACGGGCGCAAGCATGAACGTCAATCTGAAAGAGAGATGTGGAAAAAATAGATAGTTAAAAAAGACAGGGGAGTTTCTATCGATTTCCTGCTACCTATTTTGTTTACCTTTCTCTTTCAGACGTTCATGCTTGCGCCCGTGTGAACAGCCCCTATGACAGCAACATCAACTAAACAATTGAATTTTTTATTATGGAAACAAGAAAAAATTCAGATTGTTCTACTACTTACGGATCCATGGCTTGTGTAAAATTGTATAAAAATTCAAGATTCATTCACTAAGCAAACGCTATAAAGTTCTCGTGTCCACTGCGATACTTTTGGGCAAAAATCATTCATTTCTGCTGAATGCCACCACTGTTCGGAAAGAAAATTGCTTACTAGAAAAAACCTTGTTCAGCATTACATAACAATAATATATGAGGTTACTGTATGGAAAGAATGTATGTAAACATGTGGAAAAATTTCTTCACTGTTGCAAAACTTGCGGGAATGTTGAAAATTTGCTCGCTGACAATTTTTTTTTTCTACAGCAGGCACTTAAAACTTACCTGTGTTGGCGTCAAATGTATAAGGCTTGCTAAGTGTTCCCTTTCCGGTGCTGATAAATACCTCTGTTGTTTAAAGCGCCTTTCTAGTTCGTATACCTAAATAAATAAAAAAAAGAATTATTTAAATTTTCATTAAGCTGTGAATGTGAAATTTTTTTTTGTTGTATGTACCTGAAGCACCAGCATATTTAGTGATTACGGAATGGGGCTTAGGATTTTTGTTCCTGTAAATATCTTGTATGTACAATAATTCAAGAAAACCAATCATAATGACTGAGATATTTATTGGGGAAGGTTTTGGGTATCCCTAAACTTCCTTCCTCTTGATTGGATCCGTTTTTTATTTTAAGTTTACTTGGGCTTGGCAATTTAACTCTTAGAATATTAGTATTGCAACACTAAATGTAAAATGGCAAATGAATATATTTTTAAGGGTAACTTGGAGTAACTGGTTCCGACTTTGGCTCATATCATATCTCTATAACGTCGGGGGCTCCCGTTATAAACGCCATTAGATCCTCGTCAGACATTTTGTCCGGCATCGTATTTTGTCAGGCATTTAAAAAATAGGAAATATTCCATTTTAAATCTGACGACTTTCATTTTTAATTTGCAGCATTTCACGAAAAAGAACTTTTTATTTCATATCATATTTCAATGGAATTTGTTTAAAATTACACTTACGATAGTAAAGTAAAATCTGTCAGAGCGTTTTTTTTTTAATAACTTTTTTTTCTCTGTGTGCTCATCATCAGTCTCAGGTAAAGTGAGAATATTGCTGCTGCTGCTGAAATTGTGGCTGAAGACCAAAACCTCTCGATTCATCGTCGTGCACAAGGAGTTGGTCTTTCTGTGATTTTTTGTGGTCTGAATTGGATGACATCGATCTGGACAACATGTGGCTCCAAGGAGACGGCGCAACGTGTCACACAGCTGTCTTTACATTGGAGTTGTTGCAAGAAAAGTTCGCAGAACGCGTTATTTCCAGAAGAAGCAGTGTAGAATGGCAGTCAAGATCATGCAATTTAACGTCTTTAGTCTTTTTTCTTCAGGACTACGTGAAGTCTTTGGTTTATGCCAACAGACAAACAAAAATTAGCCAACTGGAGGACAACATTATTCAAACCATTGGTGAGATTCAGTCCGGCTTAGGCAAAAGAGTCATATAAAATTGAACCTCTCGAATGGAGTCCTGTAAATTAAGCCGCGGTGGCCATTTGAATGATATCGTTTTTTAAAAAAAAAGGTATTGAATATACTTTAATTCGCAATACGGGGTTCTGTCATATATCACACACAACTCTTTATTTATTTAAAGTACAGACAAGCTTGATGGAAAACCCTTTCTAAACGATAAGGAGCAAAGCAAAAAATTTTATCGTAACCAATAGTATCAGGTTCGCATAGTTTTGAGTTTCACATACAATAAAATGGTTTTCACTTTTTTTAGCTTAAGTGATAAAGTTTTAAAACTATTTTTTTTCAAAGACTTGGAAATGCAATAAAAAAAATTGTGAAAATGTTGGTTACGATGTTCTGCTGGGAAGGTATCGATATATGTACATTTAAGATTACTCAAGCACATTTTTTGTTTTTTAAATCCATGAATTGTTTTTTTTTTTTGCTTCAGCATTTTTTATTTTGAGTTTTAATAGATAATTTGAAATTTTGACTAGCCTCAGGAATTGGGACGGAAAAGTTATAGCAAGTCATATAGGAAATGCCATAAGATCCTAGACACAATGAAGGAAAAATCCCGATCTCCCCCTCCCCGTGGTAGAGAGCGGGCAACGTCGTAATGGTGGCAAACGCTAACAAAGGCGACCGATCAATCGCCGGAATAAGCGATTCAATTCAAATTAGTGGGATTAGAGCATAAACTTATTCTGGTGGGGGGAAACTCTCACCGAAAGCAGAAGAACCACACCCAGTGGTTAACGGCACGTCAGGTGTGGTGGAATACAGTGTGACGGTGGATGAATTCTATAATAGGATTAACGGCAGCACCATAAGCATTACTTAGCGGAGGTTATTGACTCCTTGTAAGAAATATGAAAAGCACGACTAAAATAATATCAAATTAAGCGACGCACAGTGCTTCGAGAGTGGACAAAAATCAAAAAAAGTCATGTCTCCGATCATTAAAATTTTGATGTCATTTTAAAGGTAATAGAATATATATAACGAACCCAAAATATTTTTTACAGCGTTTGTGTTTTGAAGGAGTTAGGGCTTGCCAAAGTCGATCAGTTTAAGAAGCAAATATTGAAATAAGAAATTGAAATTTTTATGACTCTTGCAAAAAAATTGCTTAAAAATCAGGTATCACTGACAGCGCTTTAATTTTTTTTTATTATAAGAGGAATAATACTTCACAACATATAATTTTTTTTTTTAGAATTTTTTTTTAAATATATATTTTTTCAGAGAAAAACTTAAAAAATTGTTAAGTTCAGTAAAGAATATAAAACATTAGGCCGCAAAAGGCTGTGGTCTCCTGCCTATTTTTGATAATAATAATCCTTACTTTTTTAAATGGTGGAAAAAAATTGGCCAACTTCGTCCAACCTTAAGAAAAAATCACTATTTACTAATTCTCTTAAACTTTACTAATACTCTTAAACTTTACTAATACTCTTAAACAAAATAAAATTTTAAAGAAATTTATTAAACTATTTCAACTTCTCAATGCATTTTTTTTACCATAATTTTCATGGCTTGGTAATCAAAATATTCTAAGGCATACATTTTAACCTATTAGTGACAAAACTCAAGTAAATATGTTGACAATACACTGAACTTAAATTTCTCCGAGTTTTAGGAGTCTCCTAAAATTGACAGATGCCCATGTTTGGTATACAAATTGCATATGTATTCTACTATTGGGGTACAAAATATTTGAATTGGTTTTTTTCTCGTAAATGTACAAATGTGTTCCAAAAAAGGAGTTCTTGAAATTAAAAGAAAAAATACAAGTTTTAGAAGGAAACGGCGTGGCTAGCTTAGCAAAACCATATAATGTCGTCAAGAGCATAAATAGGCTTAAATTATGTTTTTTAGGAATCTCTATTCCTTGAATTTTGGCATTCGCAAACGTGAACACCCTTGATTTTAATTAGTTCACGTTATCGAGAACCCACTGCATTTTTTAAGCAATTACTTTTGGCTGTTATGCCAATATTAAAATTTGTATTAGTATTTTGCAAAGCAGACTGTTTTATAAAAATATACTTAATTAGAAAATCTATTTTATTATACATATCTATGATAAAAGTAGGCACGTTTTACGCTAACTCAGCGTTGTATTTTAAATAGTGTTCTATTTAAAACTGAAAGATATGGTGGAACATAGGTTTTTAATTGGCAATATTTAAAAAATAATTGTGCTGATATTTTAATTTTATTAATTTTAATTAGAAGCGTCTGCAAAAAAAATTTATCTGAAAACCGAAACCGGTATCAAAAAACCGATTTTAGAATCACACTTAGAAGCACACTATAACCCTTAGCAAATTCCACAAAGTCCACAAAATTCAAGCAATAATTTATATAGTAAGTTAAAAGGCAAAAAAAAATCTGATAAGAACCGGTTTCATAAAAAAGGGTAACCGGTACCAAAAAAACGATTTCAGTTTTGAAATCATCATGCCATAATCCTTTATGAAATTAAGTTTCATCAAATTCAAACAACTCCTTCTATTTTTGTCCAACTTTTATATGGGGACGGAGTACTGTGCGACGGCACAAATGTAAAATATAAAATCAAAACGAATGTGAGAAAAGAAACAAACACCGTGCCAAAAAAAACCCATCACTGCTTAAAATTTATGTTTTTGTAGTTTTTATCCTCCTTTTATCAACAATTAATTTAATTTTTAAAAACTTTTTTTTTTGCTCCATTTTGCAATTCTAGCGCTTAAGTATATTTTCTTTTCTGTTTTTCTCGATAAAACCTAATTAAATATATGTACATTTTATCTTGTAAGTAGTATATTCTTCTACGAATTAAAACTTTGTCTTAGGATTAACTGAACATTTATAGGAATGCCTAACATATTCAATAAATAATACAAAGCTTGGTTTATATAGGATTTACTAATAGTTATAGGGTGATGCGTTTTTATCTGCAGGTGTAAGTTCACTCACAGGACGAAGCCTTCGAACTAGCTGAAACTTTGGGTAGGCGTCAGATAAATGTATGTAGAATGCATTCAGGAAATAAAGTGGAAAAGTGAAAAAGCCAAAGATTACAACGGGTGTCATCGCAGCATAACGGTGTCGGAATAATAATTGACGAAAACCTTATTGAGAAATTAGTGACGGAGTGATGGGTCGTCTAAAAAGACGAAATAAAATTTATAATCTATTGAACGGGTTTTAAATATTTTTTACTTCTACTGTTTTCTTTCTTGAGCCAGAAATATAAAGAGATAAAATTTGAAATGCAGGCATGGGGCACCATGGTAGAAACTTTAAAGTTCATAACGTTTCTTTAAATCAAATTAAGCTTTTTTCTGCATTTTAACATTTTGGCTTTTAGAGCGTGGTCACACTGAAAATGGCGAAGTCAAATGTGCCCCGGTGTCAAAGGTACCCCACTTTACCCTACAGCTAAATTTGTTTCTAAACTTCAACTTTGAATACATTTTACGATTATAAAACTCTTTTTCTTTTAAAGATTTCCCTCAAATACTACAGTTTATCCCAAAAATTTTACAGTTTTTAGAATAAGATCCAGATACATTTAAATATGTTTTGGGTATCATATAAAATGTAATTATCAATAAAAATTATAAACTATATGTAACAGAAGATCAGGTAGCGAATGTGGGAAGAATATTTCCCCAAATTAATACTAATAAAACTAAAATTCAAAATAAGCGGGAAAGAACAAAAGACTTACTTAAAAAAAAATTGTAAAAATTGTACAAATTTTGAGGTATTAAGAGAAATATGCAAAAAATTTATTGAAACCATTTTGAGAAATTTTAAAATTGTCTTATTGATTACTGATGAACTATGATTACTCAAAAACTCGGAGCCAGGAATCTATACATTTTTTAGTGTAACTACATCCTTATTCCAGAAGATTCAGAAGTGCTACTCTATCATATTATATAATATATATATATTTAGTTAAAGGTTAAGCCAATTCTAAAATATTACCGTCGGAAGTTTTTTAAAATTCGCTCATTGATGATTTGCCTGCTCTTTATATATTGCACTATGGTCCAAAAGCCGATTTTTTTTTTTTTGCATAAAGTCAAGATGGAAAAAAAATATATTGGATTGAATTTTATGGACAACACTTTATTTTTAGCGCACGATCAAAGTCAACTGATTGACTAGCAAGTTGACTTGACAAAAATTTGGGAAAAACATTGATTGCCTTGAAGCGAAAATATTTCTTTAAAATTTAAAACGGAGATAATGTGTAAATATGGAAGAAATTAGTCAAGGCAATTTTATATAAAACCTTACTTATTTTTTTAGTGCAAGCGCTTGCAAAAAATTGTAAATCCCAAGTTATTAACAAAAGTATTCAGAATAATGTGTTATTAAAAACTTTTGCCTGTTTTTGCCCGATTAAAAGCAGAGTATAGATTGTAAAGAGGTCTTGCTGGAATCGGAACATAAAATCGTAGAAGCCAGTAACGAGATGCAATACCGATGGTGTGAAAGAGATGGTTGTCAACACATCCAGCGGACAAAAATGTATGAATGGATGAATTTGACGTGTTTAATAAAACAAATATTTTACATTTCTTTTGGCAAATTTTATATATTCATATGAAAATTAAAACGCGGAAAAAAGTGATTTAGCGCTCTGCACGTTTTTTCAATTTAAAATATATTTGAAAAATAGAAAAAATTTTCATTGACTAGAAGTATCAGATATGTGCCTGTATTAGTGAAAAAGTTTAAATGTATTGAGTTTTCTCGCACTTTTATAAGGAAAAAATTTTAACGCTTTTTTTAAATTCTGTAATGGCTTATTTTCGTCAACTATCAGGAAAACAACAAGAACAAATATCTCTTCGTATTCTTTGCTTTGTTTTTTTTTTACAATCAGACTTTAACATGAGGTGCAGTGTTAATTCGTTTGTACATGTTAAATTTCATATACTACTGCTATAAAAACATGTAAACAAACCATTTTTGTATTTATTTTACATATATACATACATACAAATTCTACAAACATACCGTCGCCTGAAAATTGATTTGGCGTATAGGCATACGAATACTTATACACATACGCCAAATCAATTCTCAGGCCACGATACATGTGCACATGCGACGGAATATAGTTTTGCTTTACTTCTTCTTTATCTTATTTCTTTTGCAAGAGTCATAGCATTTATAATTTATATTAGTAGATAAGTAAATTATTTCGAAGCCCTACAACTTTGGCATCTGAGACAAACTTGTGTATTACAAAAAGATAAAAATTTCTTCTCTCCACCTTAACCCTCCACCTGTTCTCTGTACCTCTGTTTTAGAGGGTTTTTGGTAAAAATTCATTTAAAATTGTTCATACAGGCTAAATGGTTTGGAATAGTTCTTTCGACAAAAATATTTTTCATAAAAAAGTAAAGAGGGTGTCTGAACACCAAAATTGGTTTTGGGGACATATACTCCGAAAATCTCCCAAAATAGCGGTACGCCGAGCAGCTGGAGGATTGCTGTGAAAGCAAACAATATTTGTCTTTTCATAATAAACAACTGTGTCTCAGACATCAATGATGTAAGCTGACGAACTAATAAACTAACCATCGATTACCACCAACGCAAACATAAACAATGATCATAAGTTTTGCTGGTAAAATGAAAAATATTCAATTCAAACCAAATTCAATTTTTTTTTTTTTTTTTGTAGCAGCAACAGAGAAAATCGGCAACACCGCGCTGAAATATAAATTTGATATAAGTTTATTAATTTGAAGGCTCTCGAATACCAAAATAGGTTTTTTGACCGAAATTTCCTAAAACACTGGCACCTCGAATGGATAGAGGTTTGGTTGAAAGCAAAAAATATTGCCCATCTCATAATAAACAACTTTGTCACAGACGTTACCGACGTAGGGCTTCAAATTAATATACTTATATACACACACTATCCGATATTTACATTTTTCATTTTTAATCAAATTTCAGCAAATTTGTATTTCAGCGCGATGTTGCCGATTTTCTCTGCTGCTGCTTTCGAAAAAAAAAAAAAAACAACATTGAATTTGGTTTGAATTGAATATTTTTCCAAACTAAAACATGATTTTGCTTATTGCATATGCATTTGCTTATTTTTACACTTTTTCCGTGATCTTGCTTATTTAGAGCAACTCTGCATATTTGAGCATATTTTACCATTTTTCATGAATCTGGCACCTTTGTGCTAAGTTTTTGACATTTATAAAGTACATTTGTCTCTTTCGCACATACGTATGAATGAATTTGGTTTGACCGTATTTTTGAGAAAGTAGTGATAACTAAACGTTGCGAATGCCAAAAGAAAAAGAAAGTGTTGGCTCGTTTCTAGCGCGGATGGCACACGAGTATCCGGGAGTGCTACTCACAGATGGTGCAATTTTGTACTGTGTGTATTGCAATTGCACTGTTAACGCTAATAAAATTTTTTCAATAAAACAGCATTTCAATACGGAAAGGCTCAAAAACGCAGAGAAAAAAGGCGCGAAAAAATTATTCAGAACCAAACATTATTAAAAAATTATTCCAATAAAGAAAGCAGTCCATTTAGTGTGGATATATGCAACTCATTTCTAGAAGCTATCATTCCTTTAAAAAAGATCATCATCATCATCGTAGTGTAATGAAAATTCTACAAAAGTATACTAGCCACGATACACCGAGTGAAACGTGTCTACGCAACAAATACCTGCCAATGCTGTAAGAGCACTGCCTCGAGAAAATGCGCGCAAAAGCTACGACTAAGCCCAACTGGATATCGATTGACGAAACAACAGATGTGGAGCAGCGGCTAATTGCCAATTTCATATTTGGTATACTAGACGATACAGAGGAGGAACGAGGCAAATGCTGTTTGTTGAATGTTGTAGAGGTGGATGCAGCCAACGCCAGCCATATGGCTGCTTTTTTTAATGACTCGTTGTGCCTGCTGTGGCCAGAAGTTAAAACGTAAACTAGCTTTTTATTTGCCAGTACTACATATGTGAGTTTTTTTTTTAAGGTATTAAATATATCAAAGTTCTGCTTGTAGTAACTGACGCTGCAGCATATATGCTTTCTGCAAACATTATATCCGAAGATGCTGCACTTGACTTGTCTTGCGCACGGTCTCCACAAGATTAGCAGAGTACATACGAAATGAATTTCCTGAAGCAAACGAGTTGATCGCTACCACGAAAGCAGTTTTCATAAAGGTATGATTTTTATGCAAATATATTTATGTAATATAAATCACTTTGTATTCATTTTGGTAGGCTCCATCCCGTCGAAAGGTTTTTAAAACTATGCACCCTAACCTCCCACTACCACCGAAACCGTGCACCACTCGCTAGAGAACATGGCTGAAAGCTGGCATTTATTATTGTGAATATTTCTCGGAAGTCAAATCTGCTTTAGACCAACTTCATCAAGAAGACGCAAAGACTATTTGTTTGGCAAAAAAAGCTTTCAACAATGATAAAACTATAACTGATTTGGCTTTTATTAAATTGAACTTTCAGTGCATTACCGCAGAAATAACCGAACTGCAAACATAGGGTCTATCCCTTAAAAAAAACTATTAAAATAATTGATACGGTTTCCCAAACAATTAAGTCAATGCCTGATAAAAAGTTTTTAAATAAATTGAAGGCGCTGCTATCGCGAAACTCTGGGTATAATAGCCTGATAATTATAAAAAACATTTTATTTGACAATTGTGAGCAAAACGATGAATACACTAATCGGCCTTCTATCTACAATAGTTTTTTAACAGACAACCGCAGAAATTTTACTTTTCAAAACATTAAACGTCATTTGATACGTAAGACAAGTATATTTTATTAATTAAAAATGACTGTAAATCGATCTCTTTGAATTTAAATAAGTTTATGGATAAAATAAAACAGTAAAAAGATAAATTTGAGTTTTCTTAAAACGTTTTATTGAATTTTTGTTTGTTTAATATATATATGGACTTATAATCGATTTTTTAGTGCATATTTTAGTCTTCCCTACTTATGATCATTGTTTATGTTTGTGTTGGTAATCGATGGGTAGTTTATTAGTTCGTCATCTTACATCATTGATGTCTGAGACAAAGTTGTTTATTATGAAAAGATAATTATTGTTTGCTTTTATTAAATATTGCAAAAAATCACTTTTCTAGCTCACCGATTTTACCTCTCTTCACTGCACCAAATCAAAAATAGTTAAATAAAATACATCAAATCAAAACAAAACCTTTAAACATTTGCGTTGGAACTAGTTTCAAATGAACTGCATCAATATTTCCCCTTTTTTTATATTTATATACATAAAATATAATTATCATGAAATCTTTGTAATTGTAATTTCTTTTAAATATCATGCATTATGCACCATGCATCCTTGCGAATTCCATTTTCAACTTTCATAAAATTATTACACTAATCTTATACAAATTCTATTTATTCTATTACGTTATTGTATTAAGCTTTAATATGAATTCTAAAGCTTTGTAATTTGTTGTGGCACCGGCTATAAAAGCCGCCCACGCATAATCATTCGGAGCCATCCGTTCATTTATTATCATTGTCATCAAATCCACATGAATTATATTATCAACATTTAAAATCGATTAAAAATTCGAATTTGTAAACCGAAATCTATTCATTATAATTTTTAAAAGGAAACTAGGGAAAATTCTCACCCAATAGTTTTACATGGTCCTTCGAGTTATTAAAGAACAAAATTCAATTCTAGCCGTTGAGCCGTTTCCTACTCAACAACAATTTTATATCGTTTACCAACACTTATCTGACTGTCAAAATTGAAACAGAAAAGTAAATGGAACGTCGTTAGTAGTGCGAAATAAAAAATCAACCGAGGCGGACGCGTAAATGAAAAAAACATTTTGAGAAAGTGAAGTGCTAAAAATATTTAACATTTTAATTAAAGTTTTAAATCAGACATTTTTGTAAAAACTATAAAATTCTGAAAAATTTAAGACTACACTATAAAGAAATTTGCAAATCAGAAATTTTTGTAAAACACAAATCAAATTAAAATTTAGAACTACAATATAAAGAAAAATTTTCGTAAAAACAAAAAAAAAAAAAATTTAAAACATAAGCGGCGGTGATAAAGTTTGTGCGAACAAAAAACAACGTCCAGAAAGTGAAAAACAAAAGATTCATTGCAAAATAACATTTTGAAAGAAACCAAATTTTAAATCAAACGACAGCCCAGCTAGCATCAATTAGCGTCGCCACCACCAGCAGCACCGCCAGGTTCAGCATCATCAGCACCAACAACATAACCAACATCAATAGCAGCGCGACCAGCATCAACCTCTGTCGCGACCAGCATCAACGCCACCAGAATCAACGTCACCACCAGCAGCAGCAAACAAAGCAGAAAGAGTATGACTAGAATATTCCAGGAATATGGCACAGTAAGTTTGGCGCTTTTTCTATATCTATATATATGTACGGAAAGTACAGTCTTGTATGTTGAAACCCTCAACCCCATTATTTTACATTATATACTCACAGACGTACAGGTTTCCATAACTTAATTTACAGAACTTAAAAATTACCGTACATACGGTAATTTACAAAAACCGTTACAAAAAGTTGTATATATGAATATTAACTATTCATTTATATACGGCATCATAAGTTTCGATTCCTATCGTTCCGCGATCACAAAATCTCTTTTGTATATAAGTACCGTAAAGGGTAGATACATACAAATTCGGGCACATCTCACTATATACTTATACATATCATGAAGTGGTATAATTCTATCTCTCTCATTTCATTGTATATATGTAATACTTCTATATTGTCAATACAGTGAATACCCAAACGCAAACATTACAGGCCAGACATATAGTTATCTGAGCGAGACAACCGATTCTGCATCTTTCAATAATGACATATAATTCAAAAAAAATCACAGGAGCGGGTGAAAATTTTTTTGTCGAAATAAAGAAAAAAATTTCTGGGAATTTTTTAATTTGAGACAATTAAAGATAATCAGCACTATTCTAAATATTCTTGAAATTAAATTCCTGGGAAAATTTGTTTCTTTTCTATGTATTCCTATAGGAAAAGAAGGAAAAAGAGACAACTTTTCCCGGGGATTTCATTAGGGAATATTTAGAATAGGGCTGAATATCTCGCCGGAGCTATTTATGTGGAAACCAAAAAAAAAATATCAATTAATATTTTTGCGTTTGTAAGAATATTAAGATGTGTATCAAATTAGCACAAATAATTTTTTATAGTTTCCCAAAAGATGAAGCAGTGGAGCGAAAGTGTGTAGATGTTTGTGGCTTGTAAGATGTATGGCTGTGGTTATATTGGGAGTATGCTTGGCGAACACCATGAAATTGTTGTTGCACCGAACACAAAGAGAGAGTCTTCACTCGCTCTCACACCGAACACTAAAATGAAATACGTCAATGCTTTCCTGCAGCTACAAAACCTCATTTAAGAACTTTCATTTCAATATTGCTTATCGTATACATCGTTGCACCTCTTAAGAAAATACAACAAATCAATACTCAAATTAAATACCTTATGCTTATGAAAATAAAAATTTTTACAAAAATTCATAATTTTTTAAAGTGGCCAAAATTTTTATTCTGCATCCGCCCCTGAAATCATTTGACAATTGCTTGTATATTTACTTGCCAAATACATACATAATAAACTTGCGCATGCGCACAACTCACATTTGCAAATACATTGCGCAGGTAGGTTACCGGCAATATAGAAGTATTAAATATATGTTTCATTGTCGATGATTCGTTTCATTACAATTTGAAATAAATTTTTATTACAACAAAGAGAAAGTAATTCCATTTACAACACATTTCTCCATCTCTATACATACAATGAAAGCTTGAAACTTATGTTTGTGTGAACGTTAGCACCAAACATAACCTACTTAAGCACCAACGTTTGCATAGAGCAAACGTTTTGCACAACCCTTTGCTTGCACGTTTAAAGCAAATATTTGATCAAACGCCAACATACACGTTTGTTCACGGTGTTCTTTTTACTTTCGCAGACATTCAAACAACCGCTGTAAAACAGTTCATCAATGCCAGCTTTGTCGTCGGTATCATCCACTGCGTTTCTGCAGAGCATTCAGAGCGCTAAGCACCGATCAACGTGCGGCAGCAGTACGCAAGCACAAGTAATGCTTCAACTGTCTAGCACGCACCCAGGCTACCGGACATTGCGACTCGCTCAACAGCTGCCAACTTTGCAAACGAGCTTATCATACCATACTCCATAAAACCACCGAAAAGGACCGAGGCAAGCCACAACAGACGTGTTGTTCTCATCGACATCAGCCCCGAAATAACCGCAATCGAAAGCATAGCACCTTTCGTAAATTCGTATCAACATCGACCCATGGAAAAAACCTCCATATCAACAAGGGCCTAGAAGCCGCCGGCAGAAGACGCCGCCGCGCTCGCCGCATGCTTCAGTCAGCTATGCAAACACTCCAGCAACTAGAAGAATCTATGGATCTTGCACCAGTGCGAAGGGGGCGCCATGTTTGCATTTAAAATCAATTAAAAATTCGAATTTGTAAACCGAAATCTATTCATTATAATTTTTAAAAGGAAACTAGGGAAAATTCTCACCAATAGTTTTACAATTTGATATAAAGAATATATATAATTTGCCAAAAGAAATGTAAAATATTTGTTTTATCAAACACGTCAAACTCATCTATTCATACATTTTTGTCCGCTGGATGTGTTGACAACAGTGCTGTCGAAAGTACTCAGATCGGAGAATTCGTACTCCGCTCAAATCTTAATCCTCCTGTTCTCCCCAATCTGAAAAAATCTTCCTATTTGATATTTTTGAATTTTTGGGTGGTATGCAAAATAAATCTAAATCAAATTAGAAGTTTTCTATTATTTTCGTTTCTCTCTGTGAAATATTTGTTATTATGATTACCTCTGTTTTATTTGTCGCTAGGTTTCTGTCAAAATTCAAAACTTCGTACTTCATTTCCAAAAGTTTTTGCCTGTCTTTGTGTTAATCTTTGTAATTTTTGACAATTGAAATCAATAGCAGAAAAAGCGCATAAAAGTAAGCTTGCTCATTTAATAAATATCAACAAATTAGTAATTAATTTTTATATTTATTAGATTTGGAACTGGAAGAATTGAGCTGTCAAATTTTATATTTGAAAAATTTATTGTGTCTATTTTAAGTTTACGACATAGCAGTGCAGCGGCAAAAAGAATTATTTTTCAACTGAGTCTAATAAAAGACAAAAAACGAAAGAGCTTGCTTGCAACTGTTAATGCAGTAATGGTTGGTAGTGCTACAAAGAAAAAAAAATGCCTCCAACTGGGTCTCTTCGTTTGAGTTGGCTCAAAAATACCACAAATAACATATTATTTCTTTATACTCGGTTTTGAGAAGAAGACAAGTTTAATTTAATTTTTTAATATTGTTTACCAATGTAATTACTTAATATTGTACCGTTTTTTTCCAAAGAAAGAATATGTTGTTTTTATATGAATTCGTGTATTATTCACTACTCTTACAGCTTTAACCCTCTAGTTCCCAAGCCTCCTCTAGACGGGCTTCATCAAAAGGAATGGAATCGCCATCATAACAGTTTTCTATTGCTATCATATCGTTTAGGGAATTTCCCAAGCTTTCAAAAAAATGCATCAGTTATGAGTTATGATGCGTATTACAGAAGTTAGTGACAGCCAAAGTTGAAAATCTGTGAAAAATAGGAAAACTAATTATTTTGATTATATTTGAGATAAAACTGAGAAAAATAAATAAAATACTTCCTGGCATTCAACCTTTCCCACTTCATAAAACCACACTCATTAGTTTTTTTTTGGGTTTTTAAATCAGTTTATGATTTTTACGCCAATATTAATCAATTCCGATTTTTTTTATCAATCGAAAATTTGGGAGCTATTTTTCTAAAAAAATGTCTATACATTAATGGAACTGTTTGCAATTATCTAAGTAGGTAATACTTATTGGGAAACTTTTACTACATTTTGAAAAATTCCTCACCTGTGAAGCAAAATCTTCCGATCGAGAGGAGAAATTCTTCCGCTTAAAATTTTCAAAACGACAGCACTGGCTGACAACCGTCGCTTTCACACCATCGGTATTACACCTCGTTGCTGGATTCTACGATTTTATGTTCCGATTCCAGCAAGAGCGATTTGCGACCTCTTTACAATCTATACTCTTTGGTAGGCTATACTCGCGCTATTTATGTTTTGGACTGATAAAAATGTTTGACCACAAATTGGAATACAATTTCTTGTTTGCCAAAAAAATGTTCGGCAAGACTGAATGTTAAGTATGTCAACGCAAGTTGGCACGCGCTAGTCTGCCTTGTCTAGAAAGACATTATAGGCAAACCAAATTGAGTATGAATTTATTAGGAATGAGGATAGAAAAAATTTCGATTGAAGATAAAAAATCATCTTTTTTTCTCTATTATTTTCGTTTTTATTTCATTTTTAACTTTTTTAAACGAACATGTTTCAATTGCATACTAACAAAATGAAATTTGTATTACGCACCAAATATTTCTCTAAGTGAAAGCACTACTACAGACACATATTGTAGTGGTATTTGTGTGGCCATCGCTGCTCTAAAGCTATGGTTTTTACAACGATGACTGCTACGCTTTGATCTATGAATAAAATTGAAAAACTTCCGATGCTAATGTTTTATATATTATTATATTTATATTATATTTTTGAAAAAGTGCCAAAAACAACTGCAAATTATAAACAATTATCGCTCCACCAAAACGTCGAAATTTTTGTTCTTTGGTATCAAGGAGTGTCATATACCTGAAGAAATTTGATGCCTACATTCGACTGCTGTTGGACTGATCCAGAAAAAAGGCAATTTTTACCTGCTTGAAAGGACAAAAGGATCAAGATGACTATGGAAGACAAATACGGGAGAAAACGGCAAAACTTGAAAGAGAACCATAAATTATCGATTCAAAAGTGCAGTCACAATAAGGACTGAGCTAAAGAGCTATTACAAAGTGAATATAAATAACAAAACCTTATAGAGCAATACAAGGAAAACTGTGTAGCGAAAATAGACAAACTCCCACAAAGTCAAATATATGGGTAAAATTTTATGGAGCAATTGCTGTAAGCCAATTGTGGTGCGCTTTCGCTCATTAATGACATTATTTTTCAGGACGACTACTGCGGCATATCATCGCGCCAAATTGGCAAGATTTAGTTAGTAATTAATGCCTAATGTTTGATAACTTTAAAAATAGTAAAAAAGTTAGATTATTGATTTTTATTTGTTTGCAGATTCAAAATATTTTCGATTATGTTAGAATTTACTGGCTGGAATGATTATGTAGCTCGCCGGATTTAAGTCCGATAGAGCACCTCTGTCATATAATGAAACGGAAAGTTGTTCAAAACATGCCAAAGAATAAAAAACCTATTGTTTAAGTTCTAACAAAGGTTTGGTATTAAAAAAAAAACGAATGATATCCTTAAAGTGCTTGTCGACTCTATGCCATTCAAGATAACGGCCATAAGAAATGCTAAGAGACGAGCACCATCAAACTAAACAATTTTGCTTATGACTCTATGATGAAACAAATCAATCTTAGTTTACACCTTCAAAAAATAACAAATGTTTTTATTTTTACATACTTTTAATTAATACCCTCAAACCAGTATAATTTCTTCCATAGTTTTGTTTTAATTAAAAAGTAATAAAATTTGTTCATTTTTTCCCCGAAAATACAAAAAATTACATTCACTGAAACAAAATCAGGTTTAGGCCCCATTTTAAATTATTTTCTTGAAATTGGTGGGTGATGCTATTTTTGTGGCCGCCAGTGTATATATTTTAGATATTTCATATTCCATAGTCATTCAGTTCTGAACTATATTTAAAATTTCTAGTCTCTAGCTCATCGGGAAGTTAGTTTAAAATTGATTGCAAAATTCCTACCGAACAGACAACTGATTATTTATTGGTGCAGCAAGAGGTTCAAAGTTCAGAAGTTTCGAACTTAATTTTTACTTTTCATAAAATAAACCAGCTTTATACATCTTGCTGCACCAATAAATATTATTCGATTTCAAAAATTATTTTTGCGATATGTTTGTACACTCAAGGAGAAATAAAAAAGCTGAGAAATTTGAACAAAATTTTGGTTAAAAAATTAAAAAAAATCATAATTTATGGTCGAAATTTTTGTATTTTCAAGACCCTTTTGGACCCGGAAGGAATTATCTGATTTCAAAAATTTGTTTCCACTTTTGTTTATCTGGATCTGAAAAAACTTTACTGTGCTGTCACTTTTTAATTTGTCGCCATTTTTGGGGTATTTTTCATGTCACAAAAATGCTCCTTCATTTCCTCAATTTTGTTACATACTGAATATATATATCCAAATTAACTACATATGAGGAGTAGGCGTGAAAGTTGACCGATTTCCTCTGTTAAATTTCTCAAGTAGATATATCTACTCACCAAATTTTAGCTTTGTATCTATGATACTTTACAAGATATATGCATTTCGAAATTAGCAGTATATGGGAAGTAGGCGTGGCACTTATTAGATTTTTCCTATTTTTGTACTTTATTATGAAAGTATATTACCAAAGTATATATGTAAATTTTCAGACAAATATCTCTCTTCTACGACTTTATGCAAAGACCATATTGCATTGTTACGACTAAGTAACTTTGTCACTTCGACAAAAAAAATGACGTTTCATGAAGCCCGATAAACAAACCTTGAAATATTTTTATATAAAAACAATACAAAATTGTAGGTAATAAAGAATCTAGTTTCAATAAATGTGTTTATAAATAAAATGTAGTGATAATGCTAGCAAACCACGGCATTATAAAAATTTTGCTTTATACATTAAATGGTGAAAGCACTTGTGTGAAATTTAAAAAAAATTTCAAACTTTTTAAACTCAGTTTTACGACAAAAATATCAAATAGAAAGTTCTTAACTCTACTAATGTAGAAAAACTATGAACGTGTGATTGCTCAGTAGAACTTCCATTTTTAAAACCCGAAGTAAAAACTTATGTCAAAAAAATGTGTCGCAGAGTGTTATTGAAGAAAAAATTTATTCTTGTTGGAGTTATAAACGTTCCGGTCTTTGTTTTAATGAAGCTAAAAATTTCGTCAGATAATCAATGAATCTGGCAGGCAAATTAAACGTTTTTAAAATAATATTTTTTGACCAAATGCCTGGTGTTGAAACTTAAAAACGCAAATGGCGAATTTTTAATAAATGTAGTCATCGGAACTTTATTATTTCATTCTTCAGTTTATTTGATTTGTTTGCACATTTCTGCTCGACCTATTAAACGGTTCTTGAGAGAACAACGTAATAAGTTTCAAAAGCAGTTAATTTTGGTATAAATTGTGGGATCAACTCCAAAGTCTTAGGAGACAATCTTAAAATGTTATTCTTCAATTAAATTTTTTTTTTAATTTCTAAGTCATCGCTCTCCATTAAGCATAATTTTCTGCTGTTTGATAGGACCCCAAATACTTTTTATTAACTAACGGATCCAGGGTGTGGCGGCCTCTAACATAACATGAAAGAACATAATTGACAGAACAAGCCTGAGTCTTTGAAAAATAAATACTGTTAATGCTTCCACAACAATCAGGTTTCAGTATATACAGGTAGACCTTGCTTAACACGTAGTTCTTATAGAACGAACTCGCTCTATTACGTTTCATTTTTTGAGACATATTTTAGTTCAACACGTAAAAACCTCGTTCTAACACGGTTTCAGAAAAAAAAATTGTTTACTTGTTTATACACATGTATATATGTATATGTATGTACATATATTAGACTGCACACAAAAAAAATCGGTGAAATTTTTTGATAGCACTTTACGGAAAAGTATCCACTTCACTTCATTTAGACATCCTAAAATTAAAAAAAAAAATTTGAAATTTACCGGTTACTCGAGGATCGTTTTTTTGCCTGGAAAATAAATTTTTTAGCGGTTGAGGAAAAAAATTCCTTCTAAAAGCACCAGAAATGCTGAGAAATTTAGCGCCTACTTAACAGTGTCAAAGAAGAAGCACGCAATCATCTATGGGTTTCGAAAGGCGAAAGGCACCAGGTCTTGGCTGGCACTGGCAAACCTCCAAGTGTAAAAATTGCCCATGAAAAGCTTTTCACTTCGCCGTTCGGATTCGGCATAAAACTGTAGGTCTCTTCTATTCGTGTATAAATAAAACTCAAATAACATGAGTGGATGCGAAAAAGATCGGTCTAAGTCCTCCATGGGCTGCTGTGCCATAATAGTAGTCATTTACAATCTTTTAAAGTCCACAGCAATGCAGTCATATTTCTTGTAATTTTTGATCGCAGTCACTCCACAGTGACCTAAATGGTCGCGTATAAATAAATTAATTTTTGATATATCTTACTTACAATAAAAAAGGGTTTCTAATATAATCCAAGGTTTGGGAAGGACACAAAAGATTGCAAACCACTGACAAAACATTTTAGCAAATTATTTTTGAAAAGTTGTCATACTCAACTCCAAACGAGTCAATTTAAAAGCCAACTTACCTGGCATTTGCATTGCCTTAAATAAATATTTAATGTTTACAATTATTATTATTAGCCAATCCAAATATTTGCTAGATAAATTCATTTAAATGGATTTTGAAACATTTTTGTATACAAATAACACACAATAACAACGATCAAATGACACAAATTTAATTTTAAATATTATATGATTATATAATTTGATGTGGGTCAAAAGCCTAACAACAGTCTAGATGTTTGAGATTTTATGAGAACAGGACATGGCTCAAGGCGCACAGTGGTTTTTAGCGGAAAAAATCTAATTTTTCGAGTTGTTTTTTTTTTTTAAATATCAATTCTTTATTATATTTGTTGTTTTTGTTGTTGTTGTAAAAGCAGTTTAAATATGCGTGACTTTGATGGTAAAAAAATTGATTGGTAAAAATACCCTAAAACGAAATTATCTTCTACAAAAAATTTTACATTTTTCAGTCTGGATTTGTAAACATTTGCTGAGATTGTTTTTCCTATATTTATCCGAAGCATACATATTTTTATTTGTTTCACTAATTAATTGAATATATATAATTTATTAAAGGGTGTGTGTGGAACGGTAACTTTTTACTCGATGAAAATAGTTGTAGAAAAAAATTTCCTGTGATGAGAAAAATTTGTTTTTTTGTTATGCGAAATAGAGATAAAATTTTGACAAAGAAAATTTTGACATTTCGAGTTAAAACAAATAAACTTTGAAGATTTTGAGAGTAAAAATATTTAAATTGTGAGTATTTTCATGTTATTATTATTGCAATGAGAAATATATATATTTTTTATTTATCAATTGCGATAATTACCGAAGTAGAAAAATATTAACTAAATACAAACAGAAATATAATTGAAAAAAATAAATATAACAAAAATTTAATTAATTCCTTTACATCCAAATTATGTTGGGATCCACATTTTTCTTGTCCATAGCGTCCACAGCTATCGTTTTTTCTATATTTAATATTTGCTTTATATACATTAGGTATTATAATTTGCATTTTTTGCAACTGTGTATGTTAACATACAAAATGCTTGTTTTGTTGTTCTATACATTTCATCCTGATTTGTCATAATTTACAGTAGCCCTTGAGCTAGTGAAAATTTTGGCAGGTCATATCCACCTCAATTTTCTTTCGAACTGTCAAAATTTTCTTTACCGAAAGTTACCGTTTCACACACACCCAAAGTAACTAAAATACAATTTAGATTAATTTTGATAGCTTGTATCTTATGATTTCCGTCGATTTCCGCGTTCTAACTGGTTTTATAATAAAGACTGGATTTCTTCTTTCGATTGGTACAAAATCCACCTGCCCCTACCTGCAATCTCGATAAATACAGTCACTTTTGTGAACTGTTTTAGTAAAAAGATTGTTTTGCATATCGCAATAAGAAGTTATAGTGTACTTTTAGGATGGATTTTCTATTATGATAGAAATTATTATTTAAACAATAAATCAAAACAAAAGAAATCATTTATTTATTTTCTTTTCACTGCACAAACAAAATACTACTGTTGAAGATGTGAGAATCGGTGAGAGATACTGAAGACTCCAGTTAACCGGGTAACCGATTAGAATTGAAATATAACCGAACCGGGAAAAAATTGTGCTGCCAGTCTAATATATATATAATGTGCATATTTACACTTTTTATTGAAACTGTAAAACAAAACTAACGTTTTATTAAAAAAGACACGAATCGCGGTTTATCCAGTTAGCCCGGTTTTTTGATCAACTAGGTATTCGGAGCCCGGTTTTCGAATAATGGTATTATTCGATAACCGGTTGATTGATAATGCGAATAGTTGGACACCCTATTATTATTATTTATTTATTTCCTCTTTCATCAATTATAGTATAAACTAATATAGATTACTGGACATAAATAATTAAAATAACTTAAATATATTACTAATTACGATCAGCTGAATGCAGAATCATTATTAAATTATATTTGAAATTATCTCTAGAATAAATAAAATAATCTAATTCATTGCAAATCGAATTGGCCTGCCTCAAGCAACGAGGTAAGGGTTCATTCAGACAATAGTTCACCTTGCGGCGAGGCTCATGGAATAGATTGCGAACTCTTAGGTCACGAATTGGGCAATAAAAACTTATAAGCTGAAGCAAAAAAGGGCAGTTAATCTGGTAGTTTACTATGTCCCTTATAAACATTACTGCAAAATATTTCCGCCTAGTTAATAAGGTTTGCAAGCCCAGTAGCAGACATCTGTAAGCAGGCATATCAATACTCCATTTTAAACAATGTATAGCACTTCTAGTAAATCACCTTTGGATTTTTTCAATCCTCAATGAGCTACCAGAATAGAATGGATCCCAAATAATACTACAATATTCAAGGTTCGATCTAACAAATGAGAAATATAAACTCTTGAGTGTAAACGGATCCCTGAAATCCTTAGAGTTTCTAAGTACAAAACAAAGCATGGACCTAGACTTAGCTATAATAAAACCAAAGTGCCTAGAAAAACCCATTTTTAAATCGAAAATGACACCCAGATCTTTTCTTCCCAAATTCTGGTAAGAGCAGTATTACCTAACACATATTGAAATTGGATAGCCGTACGAAGCCTATTAAAGGTTAAGAACTGACATTTGGCGGCATTGAGATGTAATAAGTTATTGTCGCACCAGTTAGACAACCGGGAAAGATCGTTCTGAAGTCTAAGACAGTCAGAAATAGTTTTGACACTGCAGTAAATCTTTATATCGTCTGCAAACATAAGACAACGCGAATTTAAAAATAATTCGGGAATATCATTTACAAAAAGTAAAAAAGGAAGCGGTCCAGATGGCTGCCTTGTGGAACACCGGATGTTACTTTTACAGCATCGGATAAAGTGCTATTTATACGAACGTATTGAGTTCTACCTGACAGGTAAGACTCTAATGAAATGAAAACCAATTAATTCAAGTTTATTGATTAAAATAGTGTGGTCAACCTTATCGAAAGCTTTAGAAAAGTCGGTCGGTTTTCAAATTAGTTCAGTATAAAATTTAAAAAAATGGCCAAATTAGTTGCTGTGGATTTGCCTTTTACAAAGCCATGTTGATGTGGAGATATGCACTCTCTTACTGAAAATATTAATTTGTTATATACTAGCTTCTCGAACAATTTAGGGATACTAGATATAATTCATATTGGACGATAGTTAAGAACTTCTGATTTGGATCCATATTTATGGATTGGTAGAATGAAAGATTTTTTCCAATCATCTAAGAACTCTCCACGAGCAAGAGATTTGTTAAAAATAATTAACAGCGGAGAAGCTACCGCTAAAGCACAGTATTTCAACAAAATAGGAGGGAAACCATCCTCCCCAGGTTGTTTGTCATCAGACAACTCATTGAGTCCAACAATCACTTCTTCAAGTGTCAATTGCAGCCTACTAATGTTGATCGAACTGTTAGTTCTACTAGTGGAATTTATGCTATGGATTTTAGTTGATGAAGAAGAAAAAAGTTAGCAAAGAGATTACAGATTCTTTGGACATCAGAGAAGTTTCTTCTGAAAAATGCATGGTATCTGGGATACTAGCGGAATTCTTTTTGTTGTCCTTTAGCTTACCACGAAAAAAGGAGTAGTCATGGGATAAATCACAGAATGTTTTTAATGTTCGTAAGGTACAGATAATGATTTTCGATTGTGTCCTGGGTATTTTTGTACTCACTGACAACCTTTTTTAAATAAAAAGAATAGAAATGCAGTATTATTCAAATATGTATATGGAGGGAACATAAAAATTTTTATTACATTCAACAAATACTGTTTTTGATCTGTGATTTTTGTATTCGTTGGTGTCATTAAGTTTGACATTTTGATTTAAAATTAAGAAAAACAAGTTAAAGAAACACATTCAAGCGAGTAGTAATGATGTGTAAATCGATTTTGACTTTAATCGAAATGCATTTGTAATCGACTTTTGCTAAAAATTTTGACTTCTTATGATCGACTTTAAATTAAACCTCAAGCCAAGCTCGATCGAAAATCAACTTTTACTTTTTTAAAAACTAACAAAATTTAGTTTTTCATTTAAGTAATGTATAACAGGCTTAAAGAAGGTATAAATGTAGTCATCATAACAACAGTGCATATAGAGACGGGCAAATCATACGGCCGTTTCGAAATCCGCCACGATTCCTCATCAGTGGTCTTAGTGATAGTTCTTAGTCTATCAATATCCTATACAAGCTACTAATATTTGAATTCGTAACCCAGAATTACAGATTTGATTCCAAATATCTTCACTAAACAGAAATATTTTCCCAGCTGGTAATTCTATAATACTTTTGGCCTCAATTTATTCTGAATATTAGTAGTCTAACGCATATTAAATATTTTTGAATAATTTATGACTCATTTTGTAAAATTTGACTGAAATAAACCATTACAAAAACATTAATTTGCGCCCAACTTCGCAATTTTAGAATAAAATTGAAAGCATTCAATTAGGAAACAAAAAATTGACCCTGAGCTGTATATGTATATTTTTGAACATTCGTTTTTATTACATTTAGAGAATATAAAAAAAAGGTTGAAAAGTGTTTATGTCTCTTTTGTTTTGTGCAAAAGTCTTACATAGACCTAAGAGTCCATGGCATGTCCTTTTACTTAGTCAAAAATAACCTAACAAAAAATTTACCGTGCAAAATACGATTTTTTGACTTTATTCAAAACGAAGCAGCTTACGACAGCTTGTAGCTAGATCCAAAATATTTTAGTAACCATAAAAAAAGCTTAGGTGAAAAACTTAAGCAAAGGCAATTTACATTCTTGGAGGTTTGCCATTCCCAGCCAGAAAGTGGTGACGTGTATAAAAATTTTCATTTTCGATTTTTGAGTGTGCCGAGATTTCTAGTCTATTTAGTTCTTGAACAAATTTGTTTGAATTCATATTTTTATAAAGTAATAGCACAGAAATTCTAAGATGTGATAATATTCAATTCTCAACTTTGATAATACGGGAGTTTTATTCAGATATAAATTTTGAGTCCGAGGAGGCATGTTTAAATATAAATATTTTTGCCTGAAACTTTCACAGTTTTCATATAAAGGAAATATTAAAAATTTCCCCCATATGCCTTAGAACGCACGTGCATTATATTTAATTCTGGGCTAACCATCACTAAAAATTTTAAAATTTTACCGTTTTATTTCTAGATTGTGAAAGGTTATGTTGAATTTTTTTTGAAACTGGATTTATGAACTAATTACATATTTATTAGTATTTGCTTAATTAATACTTAAAACAATTGTACAGAAAATGCCACGCCAACTGCTGCAATCACTATCAGAGCAAAAATAAGAATTTACCATTCAAAGTTTATCTTTAAATTTAATTTTTAAATTTTGATTTATATCGAAATTATAGCATTTATACGAACCACCACTGTATGGATGGTGCTACACGCCCCTTGATCCTATCACTCCATTTTTAGAGTATATATTGGGGTTCATTGTAGACTTCTTCCTCAGATTTCTTCTTTATATGATCCTTCCTGTTGAAGGTATAGACATTATTAAAACCAATATAGTGGGATATGCCACGCCCTCAAATTGGAAACTTTTTATGACTAGTATATTTTTTACGCCCAATTAAATAAGGGCAACATATTGTTTCTTTCCATTTTCTAAGTCTTACATATATATTAACCCAGATATACCCATTGTCCTATATGTAGGTCACTTCAGAAATGTTTGATTTCGATTAAATGAAAATATATTCAATTAAAATAGCAACTTTTGGAAGTGTACTAGAAATAGGCCATTGTGGGCGTGTTCAAAGTCGAGAGTTTTTAGCTCGTTTATTTTAAGGAAAAAATTGACTTTTGGAAGGCTCAACTTAAAATGCTATAAATTTTTTGTTTTTGTTCCTCAACCGATTTTAGTTTTTTTTTGTTCGCCAAAATTTACCTATTGCTTTTCGTTGTCTTTCACTAATGCAATGTTTATTGCGTTTAAAAAAAGTTTCTCAGAAAATTGTATTATGGAAAATAAAGAAAAAAATGATATTTAAATGTCGCAAGGGTTCCACCTAATTTTTTAATATGTTATTTTTAGATGTAATACTTAAAAAAAATATGGCTCAAAGCGCGCGAAATTGCGCAAAGAGTCGTTTTGACCACTTTTTTAGCACTACTTTTTGGTGCACTGCACACTTCTACATATTTTTGTCATACATATTTTACTACAAAAAACTCAAACTGGATACAATGTCTTTCGTGGTGATGTACACCGTGGTGGTGCGAAAATCATCATTAATGACAGGATAGCTATCAGAAACTTAAAGGTTACTAGCGATTATATTCATTCCACCTTCATTCAGTTTGATTGAGTGTAAATTGTCAAATGCATCGCAGCGAATTTCGGTGTATTTTCCTCCCAGGATTCTAAATCGGGATATTATTCACAAATATTTCCAAAGTAATTCCAACACTTTTTTCGGTAGTTACTGTTGAAGACATGCCCTCTTTGGTGATGTCTCAAACAGCGAATATGGTACAATACTTCAAAATCTAGGAGCTCAACTGAACTCAATATCTTCAATGCCATTTCACCTACATGTTTTAGATCTGATTTTGGTTCATTTATTAACTAATTCGTTTCAAATTCAGCCATTGGCCCGTCCTTCTCTGACCATTTTGGTATTAAATGTAACATACCTATTCTTGTGCCCAATGCAGCATTAAAACTCAAACTTTTCAATAAAGCTAATGTGCCGTCTATAAATGCGTATATCTTGCTCAATATGAAAAACTTGGTTCTGCCTAGCGTTGCCAAAACGACGATTTTAACGTTATTTTGACGATTTTTTGAGTCAATGATGATTTGACGATTTTTGTTTAAAAATTACGATTTTTTAGATCAAAAAACAACTGTATAAAAACTTTTTTTGTTTGAAAGTTTTTGCGTCTTTTTTGTGAGTTGTATTATTTGGTGCTTTTTGATGTGACATCGGGCCTGAAGAAAAATTTATAGTGGAGTGAATTAATAGAAATTAAAATCAAATGTCACATCAGTGTCGTGTGAAATTTCTTTGGCGATAATTTTGCGGACAAAACTATCGCTAATGGAGCCGAAAACGAATCATATGTCAAAAGAGCCTTTTGCGAGTCTTTTTACGAATCGTTTCTGATATCATTTGCGAGCATTTAAAGATATTTTTTACGACTCAGTTATGTTAACGGTAACGAGCCTTTTGCGATATTTTTGCGAGTCTCTCATCCATGTCATTTATTACTACAAACAATGAAAATTAATAATTTTGTAGTCTGCCAGATTTTCAAATATTTTTATCTATTACTACAACATTATCATACTAATCTGTATTATAAAATAAAAAAATAAATAATAAAAATAAAAAATTAAACAATGATGGATTTTAAATTGTACCTATATAAATTATTAGCATAAAGTACATAAACGTAAAGTGAGCTTATGTACTTAACACACATTCCCGTCTTTGTCTTGTGGCTAATTTTCATAACCTTCTTATATTCAATATAAATATGAAGTGTATCAGAATTATAAGAAAGTGTACAAGTACAAATCTTTGTCATACTTATGCTCGCAAAACTATCGTTTGCAAGCACGTTAGTGGACATTAAGCGAGTGTTCTAGCCACGCGCGTATTTATGCTTGCAAAATTATCGTTTGCAAGTACGTTTGCGGGCATTAAGCGAATGTTCTTGGGACGCTCGTATTTTTTCCGCAAAACACTAGTTTTTGAGCTCGTTTGCGATAGTTTAGGCGAACTTTCGCTGAACATTCGCTTCGTGGTCCACTAGGTGTGTGTTTTATCATATCCCAACAAACCAAGAAATGGATACTCCAGCAGCATCGCAATTAAATTTCCAAAAATGAAGAAAAAAGTTACTTCAAATTAATAACCATGGTTGCATGGAAGGAGTACATTTTTCTTCATTTTGAGAAAAATGTACATAAACGAGAGAAATTTTCGTGGATTTAAATTGAGGAAACTTTTTCTTTGTTCTAGAGATGGGTATTTTTCTGGGTGTATATGTATATATGTATATGGGAATGATTTGGCGCCATAGAAGCGAGATATACAAAATTTCTTTGAATTGAGGAAATTTTTTTTTTTTTTTTTTAAATTGCGTTTTTGAAATGAATAATATTTTATTTCAATATGAGAAATTGTATATAATTTACGTAAAATTTTCCTCAGTTTGAGGAATAACTTTCCAAAAATTGAAGTTAATTTACTACCTTTTTAGAAAAAAAAATCCTCAATTTATGGAATATTTTCTACAACGTTGTTATAATTAAAAGGCATAGAAATCATGTTTTTTACTTGTATTCATTTATTATTTTATTTTTAATAAGTTATAAGTATTTTTACATACACTACAGGCGTCGTCGCCTTGAAATGATCAAAAGATCCTTATGGCCATCACAAAATTATAAATTGAAGTTTATTGAAATTTATTTCTTTGGAATATATTTTGTTTTTTTTTTGTACAGTATAAATAGAGACACCGACTAATAAATTCAAAAGAAAAGCAAAGCGTACTTGATTGTCTGCTAAGGCCAAAAGAATAAAGCCAATTTTTTGTGTATACAGAAATTGTGTATGGAGAAAATTTTTGGTATATTCGTTTCTTTGAATACATACACTGGTGGTCACAAAAACCGCACCACTTGCAATATTGCAGCAATTTCGGAATGTATTTAAGCGGAATGTACTTGTTTGGCGAAAAGAAGAATTTTTAAAAAAGTGCCAAAAACAACTGCAAAGTGTAGGCAATTGTCGCACCACTAAATCGTCGAAATTTTTGTTCTTAGGTATCAAGAAGTGTCATAAAGTTAAATACCTGAAGAAATCTGATGCCTACATTCGACTGCTGTTGGACTGATCGAGAAAAAAAGGCAATTTGTACCCGCTTGAAAGGACAAAAGGATCAAGAAGACTATGGAAGACAAATACGAGAGAAAATGTCATAACCTGAAAGAGAACTATAAATTATCGATTCAAAACTGCAGTCACAATAAGGACTGAGCTAAAGAGTTATTACAACGTGAATATAAATAACAAAACCTTACGCAAAAAGAAACGAAAATTCGGTCTGTATGGGAGACGATCAGCCAAATAGTCGTTGTTGACGAAATGGATGGAAACAAATCGCCTAGCATGGACTAAAAACTACAGCAATTGAACTCTGGCAGACTCGAGAAAAGTTGTATGATCGGGCAAATTAAACTCAATTTTTTATGCGCAACTATGTAGTGAAAATAGTCAAATTCCCACAAAGTCAGATAGTTTAGATGGGTCCCTTACACTATATTGAAGGGACTGTGAACGCTCAAAAATATTTATACAATTTAATGGAGCAATTGCTATAAGCCAATCGTGGTACGCTTCCGCTCATTAATGACGTTATTTTTCCGGACTAACTCTGCGGGATATTATCACGCCAAATTGGCAAGGTTTAATTAGTTATTAATGCCTAATGTTTGATAACTTTAGAAATAGTAAAAAAGTTAGATTATTGATCCTTATTTGTTTGCAGATTTAAAATGTTTTCGAATTCATAAAAAATTAATAATCAATAAAAATTTTTTGGAGATCTAATTCTTGATAAGTTGCGCAGATAACGTCAGATTTAAGCAACCGTAACATCCTCGGATAGGGTTAGAATGTGATGCAACTTTCCATCCGGACATTTTTTTGGCAATGGGGGACAAGCAGAATTTTCTCAGTTGTAGAAACCAATATTTTTTTGTATTTTGGATTTGTCATAACCAGCGTGGCCGTTGATAAATTTCAAAAAGTTTGCAAAAAAAGTGTCACTAAGAGTAAAAAAGTCTCATCCCATTTTTTTTTTAATAAATGGAACATTTATTTCAATTCACAGCAGTTTGCATATACAAAAAATGTGTTAATGTATTGAAAGTAAAAAAGAATTAATTATCGCAAGTACATTAATACATTAAGGTGCCTCGAGAAAAAAGTTGTTGTACACCTCCAAAAATGAAGGTCAGTTTATTTTATGATAGGTTAGGTTAGGTTGGAGTGGCTGTCGAAAGACACACTTAGGCCTGAACGGCCCATTGTGATACCACATAGTTGGACCTACAGTTTAACGCCGATTCCGAACGGCGGTGTGGCAATTTTTTATCGGCTTGGTGGTTCTGCCATTACCAACCAATGTGTGTACTTGTACACTATCTTATAATTCTCATACACTTCATATTGATAGTGAATATAAGAAAGTTATGAAAATTAACCACCAGACGAAGACGGGAATCAAACCCGAACCTCCCAGATAAAAGTCTAGTGCACTATCCACTAGGCTATCGAGGTCGTCTATTTTATGATGATTCCTAAAATATTTCAGCTTTAGCGATTACCGGTCCATTTTGAAAAAAAAAACTAAATAATTGCAGACTCGAGAAAATCTGCTAGCAGATTTGAAAAATTTGTATGCAGGACCCTAGCATTTTTCAGTATCTATCATTTGTGAACTTTTAATTGGCCAAACAATTTTCCCTAAGTCAGTGTGGAAAATTTGAAAATAGAAACAAGTTTGTAAAAAATCTCGTAAAACGACAGTGTTGCAACTAAAAAGTATGTATGTAATTAGTGTTCCGAACTTTCAAGTTAAAGGCAATGAATTTTTCGTATAATTTGATGTGAATATCACATTTTTGCAAAAAAGCCTCAAAATTTAAAAGGATTTTTAAAAAATTGTCAAATTTCGGATATTTTCAAAAAGTCGTGACAAAGTCTCCAAGCAGTCAAAAAGGTTGCAAATTGCAACTTTACACAACTCATTTGAGAAAAAAACCTTTCAGCCGAGATGTTATATACTGGGCATGTCAGCAAGGTTAATGCTAAAATGCTGATATTTTTTAATAATCAGTAGACTTCTTAGAAAAGAGAAAATTAGTGAAAAATACACGTCAACTAGGGATTAGCGTTGCCAGGTGAATGATAATTGCCACTATGTAGAAAATGGCACGAATAATGTGTTGCCCATGAATTTAAAAAAACACAATATCTGTGACATATAAAATTCACGTATGATTTTTTTTTATTAAAAGTTAGAAAGAAATAATGTAAATAGTAGATTGAATTTGGTTAAAAACCCTTTAGAAACCTTTAGATTTTATTAGGAAAATAAAAAATCTCAAAAATTCTTCAGTGGCTTCAAAAAACCTTCAGTTTTAGCGGGAAACCTCTAGATCTGGCAACAGTGGATCAAACGTTACAAAACAAAACTTACACTATCCGACAAAAATAAATTTTTCCAAAAATAACAAGGTTCTGCAAGTGGATTCTGATAGAACTCGGGAGAAAAAATTATACGGGTCTCTGCGTTTTAAAATTTTACCTCAAATCTTTTTTGTACGCGGGCCTAAAGTTTGCCCATTTCTATCAGATTAAGTAAAATAAACCATAAGACAACTTGTTAGCTTTGCATCAAATTTGTAGTAGAATTTCTCATAGAATATTTAGCTTTGCATCAAATTTGTAGTAGAATCTCTCGTAGAATATTTTCCTCCAACATACTAACCCTTTAGCGCCCACCAGTACGGGTCATTTTTGCCCTTATCGAAAAAGTTACTTTTTTGACCCATTACGAGGGTTGATAGAGGGTTAATATGTTTAAGAAATATGTTGGCCATAAAATTTTACTATAGGTCACTGAACAACAAAAAACTGTAAACTTGGTTTTAGGAAACATAAACCCAAATTCCAAAAATGTTTCAAATTTTCTGCTTTTATGAGATGCTTATTCTTTAGCTGATTGTTCTGAAACTTTCAGAAACCAATTTCTTAACGAAAAATGATGTGTGCAAAAATTTTTGGAGGTTTTTGACGGTTTTTTGTATGGGAGGTATGTCTAAAATTATTTTTTTCTGCAAATAAATATCAGATTTTGTTTTTTCATCTCGATACTAATTTTCACCGCAATAAGAAGAGGAACATGTAACTTCGTAGTAGACAACTTCAAACAAAGTTTTGTATGAAACGCTGCTGATAGGGGAAAAAACGGTTATCACCACTGAATTCTTTGACCCCGAATTAGTTAAAAACGATATATCTCTCGTCTGCTACATTTTATGACTAGCACAGTGTAATCATTCACCATCGCCGTTCACATTTCAAAATTTCGCTTCCCAAAATGGCTCGAAATAAGTATTCTGCACCATTTAGAGAAAATATTCTATGTGGATTTAATAAAGCTGAATCAGTGGTATGCATTGTCAAAAAATTTTGTTTTTCGCTATTGCGTTAATTCCCGAGCTATAAGACGTTTACGCTCTTCCAATTTTTTAAACACTAAATATGGAGGCGGCAGACCGCGGTGCACAACCAAACGTGAGGATCAGGCCATCATTCGGATTATAAAAAAAAGATCCTTTTATATCTTGGAAATAAATTGCGTTTAAACATTTCACACAGGTTTATCCAACGACGAGCTGTGGAGGGTAGCTTAGCAACATAGCAAAGCGAGAAAAAGCCATTTATTTTTTGAAAGAATCAACAGGCAAGGCTCGAATTTGTAACCGCACACTTTAGCTGGGCTACTACCAAATGAAAGACCATATTCTTACTAATGAATCTACATTTAATATGAATGGTTGCGACGGATTAAAACTAGTGTGCAGACCAAAAGGGCAACGATGCAATCCGCGTTATTTGAAAAGCACCGTATAATACTGGAAAGGCAACGTGATGGTCTGGTGATTTTCGTAAAATAAGAGGTTTAATGGACCGTCTGATGTGCAAAGATATTCTCTAGAATGTTGTGTTATTTTATACGAAGGAATAGCTGCTCTTAAAGCAGGTATAGATACCAGCACAAAGACGATCCCAGCACGATGTGAAAAAGAGTGGTTTGTTTTCAATAACATCGGTATTTTATAGAGGCCCACCCATTCACCCAATCTCAATCTACAAAAATCCATAGGAAATTGTAGATCGGAAAATTCAGTGCGTAAACGATAAAAATAAGGATGCCATTTTCTACCTATCGGAAATTCCATGGAAGAACATTTCTGCAGGTCTGAAAAACAATGGATACGCTACAAAAAAGTGGAGAAATCGAACTTTTCCACTAACCCTTTGACGCCCGAATTTTAATGGGGCTTGTTGGAAACCATTTGTTTTGAAATTACGGTTACTTAGGTCTGCCACAATCATTATACTAAATTTCTTGCTTCTACATTGATTTGTTTGTCCTTTATTAAAGGTTAAAAAAACATAGCTATGAATCTGTATACAACCACAGCACGGAAAGCAGCGAAAGTGTTGAATACATAACAGAACTGAATGCATATATTATGATTAGTGAAATTTGTTAAACACCTATTTTATGCCACATTAAAGTGAATGTTGCATATACGCAACATTGAGTATGAAAGAGTTAATATATTCCATATATTTAGTTTTGTCGCGCCAGTTTTATTCATTTTGTTACTTTTCAGTTATTAGTTTTATTTTATTTGAAAATTAATATTAAATTTTCTGTGTTTTAATGCAATGAGTGCATATTCTTTCTACATTCATAAAAAAAATTTCAGTCCAAGCATGTTTTACAATATCACTGAATAAAATGAAAACAAGGTAAAATTCGTGCTTCAGTTTTATCCGACACTGTGTATGTGTAGATACTATGTCTGCATACATATTTCAAAGAATGGAAATTAGTATTAAATGAAAAAAGAAAAATGATTCATGTAATGGATTTTATAAGGAGCGCTAACTTTAAATGTTATTCGGTTGCTTGAAACTGCAAATAAATAACAGATTTACTAAGCATATCGCCATAAGGCTTGAAAAAGTCAGAAGAGCCAAATCCCATTTAGTCGTATTTTTAAGAATGCACAAATTGATACAAAAATTAAGACAACAAAATTTACATTCGCCGATTCTCATGTATGCCTCGCCCGTTTGGTCTCGGTAACCACAGGTTTCCAGCCATCAGATGGAGTTACTGAGAGTGTTTGAAAGGAGCTGTCTCAGATCCGCTGCCAATATAAGACGCCCAACAAATTTTTTCAAGCATATAAGCCCTTCTCAAATTTATAACATCTCCGCATGCATGAGGATTGATCGATTTGATGCCCTTTCGCACTTAAACTTTTATCACAAATGTACTAGCTTTAATTTACCTAAGTTTGAATCAATTTTGCGTAGATCTACTGGTATTAATACCTATAGTGATATGCCTGAATTGTATGACTAGCACAATGCTGCTAATTTGATTACTCGTATTAATAATGGAATGACTATGCTCAATACTCGATACGACCAACGTTCTGGGTTGGTTTACAGGACTGGACAATAGAAACCGTACTATAAACTAATTAAATTTTTAAATACATTCGGGCTTTTTATTTTTATTTTTGCAAATAAATACATTAAAATTAAATTTAAATCTTTTAGAAACAAAACCCATCCGGTGGCTGTGATAAGGTTCTCTAAGATTACCACTAAGCACATAAAATATTACTCTAATTTTAAGGATATAGTCTGGTGTTCCGGCCTAATTTTCAAGGTTATTTCGAAAATTTTTTTTTACAACAAAATTAATCATACAATCATTTAATTTATTTTTATGTTCTGAATTATTTTTACGATATTTTTGTTGTGTTTTTTACGTCCAAAGTGGACATCTAAAAAAAAGGTGTAGCCCGGGTGATTACGGTAGTTGAATTCATCTAAACAACAAATTTAAATATAAATGTGTGACAAAATCAATTTTTTCAAAAATAACAAGGTTCTGAAAGTGAATTCTGATAGAACTCCAGAAAAAAAAATTAATATTAATATCTCGGCGTTTTGTAATTCTCTTTTTAGGGGGCCTAAAGTTTGCCCATTTCTAACAGATTAAGTATAATAAACCATAGGACAACTTGTTAGTTTTGCATCAAAACTTGTTTGTATGTTCAGCAATTTATAGTAGAATTTTTCGTAGAATATTTTTCTCTAAAGTGTTAATCCTTTGGCACCCACCATTATGGGTCTTTTTTGCCCTTTTAGAAAAAAGTTACTTTTTTGAGGCATTACGAGGGTTCATAGAGGGTTAATATGTTCAAGAAATATGTTGCTCATCAAATTTTGTTATAGGACACTGAACAACAAAAATCTGTAAACTTGGTTTTAGTAAAAATAAACCCAAATCCCAAAAATGTTTCAAATTTCCACTTTTTATAAGTAGTAAACAAACGTGTCTTTAATAGTATTTTCTAATAGTGCGAATACACGAGAGTGCATTTCGTTGAAATGCTGCATTTCAAATTTAGGTGGACACACGACAAAAAAGGAACCTCAAATTCGTTTTGTGACAGATTATAAGTTTGGAGATGAAGAAGATTTTTTGTGTGTTTTGTGCAAATAACAATAAGTAAAAATGTTGCCTTTCAATTAAATTTGGACACCAAGATTTGTGTAACAATTATATATAATAGAAGGAATGGCAATGAGTTACTCTCCGACTCCATTATTTAATTTTTCACTTAATAAGTGTTACAAGAGCAGCTGTTATGAAAACAAAATCTAAAAAGTCTAAAAAAATCTAATTAATCTTACATTTTTCCTGTTTTGTACAACCTTGTGTTTGCTAGTTACTCATTTCGTTAAAATGCGTCTGAAATGCAGAATTTCATTTGACAGTTTTTGTATGGCGGAATTCCACATTTCAGAAGCATATAACCGAATTGTTAAAATTGCCTGAAATGCACTCTTTAAACTAAAAATATATTTGATGTTGCAAAATAAACATTTATTAATTAAATTATTTAATGGAGTATTAATAGTGTGCGAGAAAATGCGTAATTTGTGAAATTTATTTGACATTCTACAACAAGCATCTTTTTTCTTATACCTGTGGGAAAAGCAATGATTTTCAAATCAGACCAAATGCGTCATTTATTATTCATATTTAATTCTTTCCAAAATTAATCTCAACGGTTCATAGTATTCTTTCATGCCGTTTCCATATGCTATCAGAATCAATGCCTTGGTGTAATCAAAGTAAAGAAGCACGGCTTTTAAGCTTCTTTTGGATGATTCAATACGTAGACGCCTTTTATCAGCGGAATATTGTATACTCATTTCAGGTAATAAACTCTCAATATAATTACAATAAACAAATGAGTTATCCTCATTACCAGTAAACTATGTCATAAATGTCAACTGGGATCTTCGGTAACTTGTAACATTTACCCCAGGTTCTAACATATTAAGGAGGATGGCCACTGTGAAGGGTCAAAAAATATCTTAAGTTAAAGTTCATATAGTCAAAAATATGTGTATAAAATTTCAAGTCAAAATTCCAAAAATTGCCTGAGTTACAGCCATTTTAGTGATAGTAAGTATGTAGCATATGTATAGAAATGAGAAACGGTGTATATGCTGTGAGCATAAGATTACAACTAATTTATTTATATGTTCTTACAGCTAACCATATATGTAATACTTCTATATTGGCAGTAACCTACCTTCACAATGAATTTGAATTCCGTAATCAAAAAGAGCCAGTCTATATCGGAATTGTTTATTTGTGTTGGTATATGGGTATATTTGTAAACTATACACACAAACAATTGTTAAATCGTTCCAGGGGCGAAATTAAAATAGAAGAATATGGTCCGAAACGAATTGAACTATTTTTACATACATAAATTTCTGGTTTCTTCTATTTGTTAATAGTCCTCAGATGTGAAGAGCGCTAAGCAAATAAAAATATTCCTTTACTTTTAAGTCACAAATTGCTGCGTATTTTTCTCGCATTATGATCATATTTCCGTATGCAAAATAAATTAATTAACTTTGTTTCAGTTTTACACAAGAAAAAGCAACTTTCGGACCTTTTTCTCTTTTAATTTACTAAATTCATTTAACAAAACAAATTTCATAAACTAAACTCTAAAAAATGGAAAAAAATTATTTGATATGTTGGACACCGCTCCTGAGATTTATATTTTAAAAAAGTCATTTCGGGTACATTCGTTTATCGGTTTTCTCACTCTAATGTTGGCGGATGTACCTTAAGTGCATGTTGTCAGCAATTACTATCTTTGGTATTCCATTTCTACTAAATACTTCGGCCAAATTCAAGTTAACATTTTCAGCTCGCTTGTTACTAAGCTTTTTCACCTCTATCCAGTTTAAATAGTAGTCAACAACCACTAAATAATCTCTGTCTTTAAACTCAAAAATATCGCAAGCTAACTTTTCGAAAGGTGTTTTCGGTCTTGCATGCACAATGAGAGGTTCTTTCTGATTCTTATGAGCGTTCAACTGGCAGGTATGGCATGAGCTAATAATTTTCTCTATTTCATTATCTATTCCTGGCCAATACACTGCATTTCTAGCTTTTTTCTTCGTCTTCGTCATTTTTGAATGTGATTCATATAGTTGCTTCAAGATATTTTGTCTCATTGTTATTGGAATCATAATTCTTTCATTCCAAAATAAAATGTCATCACCTAAGAAAATTTCGTATCTATTTTTAAAGAAAAATTTCACATTTTCGTCGCATTTTGCTTTATTGTGTGGCCATCCATTCAAACAATATTCTCTTATAATCCTCAAAATCGGATCAACTGCAGTACTCTTTTGAAATTCTAGCTTTCGCTCATCACTAACATTTATACTAAGAACGGCATTGTTCAATGTCTGAACTACGTCATTTTCGCTACACTCCATTGCATATCTAGAGAGATAATCAGCGATATGGATGGTTTTCCCAGGGGCATATTCAAGCTGTATATCGAAGTTTAACAACTTCAATTGAATATTCTGTAATTCGGCAGATGTAATCTTATGTATTTCTTTTTTTTATTACTGAAGTCAAGGGCTTGTGATTATTAACAATTTTGATTTTTCGGCCGAATGTATAAAATCGGAATTTTTTGCAAGCGAACAAAATTGAGAGAAATTCTTTTTCTATTTGCGAGTATCGTTGTTTTGTTTCAGACAAGCATCGTGATGCGAATGAAATCGGCTTTCCGTCTTGAAAAATACAACAGCAAAGACCATATTTTGATGCATTAAATTAAATTTGAATATCTTTTTTCTCATCAAAAAGGACTAAAATAGATGCGTCAATGATTTGTTTTTGATTTTATCAAATGCTTGTATATGCCGTTCAGTCCCATTAAAAATAATATTTTTCTTTAGCAGTTCACGCAAAGGAGCCCAGATAAGTTTGTTATAAAGAAGCGCATGTAATTGACAACACCCAAAAATTTTTGCAGATCAGTTTTTGTTTTTTTGGTTTCCCCATTTTTTTAATTGTTAAAATTCGATCCGAATCTGGTGCGATTTTATTTTCAGAAAAAATATGGCCTAAATAATTGACTTCAGTAACAGCTATCTTCATTTTATTCACATTAAATTTAACATTTTTTTCTCGGGCTCTTTCCAATACTTCAATTAATGCTTTATCATGCTCTTCTCGTGTTTTTCCTGTAATCATTAAATCATCCATATATGCAAAAACATTCAAAATATCCCCAAAATTCTTATGGTTCATTTTTTGAAACACTTTGGGACCATATTTGATACCAAACGACATCCTCAAAAACTTATAATTTCCAAAAGGAGTGGCGAATGTACATAATTTTTGTGATTCATCATCTAATTTTACGTGCCAGAAGCCGTCTTTCAAATCGAATACACTGAAATATTTTACTCCTTTCAATTTTGTTGTTAAATCTGCTAAAGTCGGTATCAAAAAACTTTCATCCAATATACATTCATTCAAATCTGACGGATCAATGCATATCCTAAAATCTGTACTGTCTTTCTTTACTACAATAACTATCACTACTATCTGACTTCAAAATTATTTCATTTTTCTCTAACTCCTTTAACTTTTCTCTTAAACTTTCTTAAACTGCATGCGGTACTCTTCTTGCCGACTTAGCTTTTGAAACTGAATTTTCTTTTAATTGAATTTTATATGACGTATCAAATTTTCCTACTCCTTTAAACAAATCCGCGTATCTTCATTTAACAAATTTTCGATCTATCTCACTCTTAATCTCATTTATAAAAAATGATTCCGACTTAAGTTTTGCTTATGATAGTTCTTTGTGCGTCGAATGTCAAACAAACCAAAACCGACACTTGCTGTTAACCCAAGCAAAGGTACTGTATTAATATCTACAATTTCTATTTCAATGTTTCTCATTCTATTTTTGTATAAACAATCGAGTCGTCATACACCAATCGGTCTCACAACACCTCCTCTAAATGCACGGAGAATAGTCGAGGATGGATACAACTTACAACCGGGGGCTACCAAGTCCAACAATCGTTTTGGAATAACCGTGACGCTCGATCCAGTGCCCACCTTAAATGAAAAAAATTTATCGATTATTTTAATGTCTTCTTTCCATGGCGGTACTTTCTTAATGTTTGCTGTGTTTGCACTGAAGTCGGCTGTCTGTGTCAATTCTATATACCTGCGCTAATGAATGAATAATGAATTTGGAGTTATTATCAAAGACAGAGTCATTAATAGACTGTACATTTTTGATTCTACAAACAGACGCGAAATGATTTTTCTTTGAGCAATTTCTGCATTCTTTACCGTATGCCGGACAATTTCCCGGTCTATGTTTATAATTACAATATTTACAATTTTAATTTAAGTTTCTACTCATCTGTCCGTTTGATTGTTGACGATTTTGGTTTTGTTTTGTCTTTCTTCTAACCGGACGGTACTGACTGTAGCGTCTTCTACTAGTTTGCTGCTCTTTACGCATGTTATTTGCATGTGCGTTTTTGTTGTTGCTCTCGTTCACGATCTCTATTTTATTCATTGTTTGTGCTTGCTATTTCGTAGCTTCTTTCGCTCTGCTTTTCGCAACTGCTGTATCATATGTTAAATTTGTCACTTCCAGTAGCCGCATTTATAACTGTTTATCCGAAACACCCATTACAATTGGCCCCTCAACATTTCATTTTCTTTTTCACCGAATTCGCAGTTTTTAACCAGGCTTTTGATATCCATAAGAAAATTATCAAATGGTTCGCAGTATTTTTGTTTTCGCTGGTAAAATACAAATCTTTCGTAAACTGTATTCTTCTTTGGTTCACGAAAATCTCCAAATGCTTTGGTCACGGCTGCGTAACTGGCTTGTTGCTCTTCCGAAACATGTCATACTCTTCTACTCCGTTTTCCCCAATTATGTTTAAAAATACATTGACTTTGACTGCATCGGCTTTTCCACTAATTTTTTCCTTTCGATTATTTATTTGGAGTTCTGTTTTCATTTCAAATGGTTTTTTATTTCACTTGCGTATTTTTTAAAATTCATTTAGCGGGATTTTCTTTAACAAGATGCCCAAATCTCTTGATTTACAAATGTCTTTTTTAATTTTTGACTTTGGATGTTTTAATTCTCTTGATCTTAGTTTCATTTCATTTCGATGTCCGCAGCGCCATGTAGCATACCTAACTCTCGTATCTATACAGTTTTTCGCGGTATTATACAGTTTTTTAGACTTAAAAACCGCATACCGCTCTTTTTTTTTTACCAAAACACCGCCTTTATACTAAGAAAAAAATATAAAGTTTTTGAATGCTACGAAATTAAAATTTTTCAATCGCAATGCAAAACGTCTGAGAGAACAATGGCAACTCGTTGCGAGTATACTTTTGATAGAAGTGGAAACATTGAAGGCGATTCTGATCGTCAAATGTAACTTGAAATATCCATGCGTTGATTTCCTCATAGCAAATCCTTCAAATATCCATGCGGTGATTACCTTATAGCAAATCCGGAATCGCTTCGTAAAATTTCTTCAAAGCACATATTCAATACAAACACAGAAGGAGATGTTAAAATGGAAAACGAAGACGATTCAGATAGTCGATGTTCATTGAAAAAATTGATACCGCAAAATATACAGTTTTTTCAAATCAATTTACAGTTTTTTAAAATTTTTTGGTAGAAATATACAGTTTTTGGTCCGAAAAAAGATACGAGCGTTAAGCATAGTATATGTATAGAAATGAGAGACGGTGTGTATGCTGTGAGCATTAGATTACAACTGATTTATTTATATGTTCTTACAGCTAACGGAGGGCTTATCAGACGAGATGCTAATTGTTATGTCGTACGATGTAACAAAGTATACTGAAAACCAGCGTGGCCGTTATGAGACTAAAGTTGCAATTTGCAACCTTTTTGACTGCTTGGAGACTTTGACACGACTTTTCGAAAATACCCAAAATTTGAGACTTTTTTTTTAAATCCTTGCAACTTTTGAGACTTTCTTGCAAAAAGTGTGATATTCGCATGAAATTATACGAAAAATCCATTGCCTTTAACTTGAATGTTCGCAACACTAATTACATACATACTTTTTAGTTGCAAGACTGTCGTTTTATAAGATTTTTAACAAACTAATTGCTATTTTCAAATTTGCTACACTGACTTAGGGAAAATTTTTTGGCCAATTAAAAGTTCACAAATGATTGATACTGAAAAATGCTAGGGTTCAGCATACAAATTTTTTAAATCGGCTAGCAAACTTGAGAAAATGCGATTTTTTAGAGTTTTTTCAATCGGTAGAGCTGAAATATTTTGGGAATCATCATAAAATAAACCGAGGAAAATTTTTGGAGGTGTACAACAACTTTTTTTTCGTGAAGCACCTTAATGTATTAATTACTTGGGATAATTGATTTTTTTTTTACTTTCAATACATCAATACATTTTTTATATGCAAACTGCTGTGAAATGAAATATATGTTCCTTTTATTAAAAAAAAAAATTGGATGACTTTTTTACTCTCAATGACACTTTTTTGCAACTTTTTGAAATTTATCAACGGCCACGCTGCTGAAAACTTAAAGGACTGAAAACTTTAAACGCGTTTTTCTCGAAACAACTTTTTTCTAACTGGTCGCGTCGGTAACTCGATCAATTATTAACCGATTTTAAATTTTTTTTTTTATTTTTACTATTTTTTAAGTTCTTTATAAAAAAAAAGTGTCGAAAACATTCAATCAGTCGCCATTTTGTGAAAAAAACGCTACGTACGACGAGAATTATAGTCATATAGCTAAAAAAATTTTTTTGCAGAAAATCCGGTCTTGAAAAATCGACGCGACCATGGAAATTTTTTTCGGGCTCCACGGCAACGCCCATATCTTCAAAACTGTTCAATATTTTTAAATAAAAATTTGTGGAAATATTGTTGGAAGTGCACTTAATAACTTTAGCAAATGGTATTTTTATTTTTAGTTAGGCGCGTCCACAAAATTCAAGCAATAATTTATATAGTATCTTAAAAGGTAAAAAAATCGGATAAGAACCGGTTTCATAAAAAGGCTAACCGGTACCAAAAAAAACGATTTAATTTTTTAAATCATCATGCCATAATCCTTTACGAAATTAAGTTTCAACAAATTAAAACAACAACTTCTATTTATGTCCAACTTTTATATGGGACAGAGCACTGTGCCACAGTTCAAATTTTATCCGATTTTTGTGAAACTTTGGGGCAATCATTTTTTTGACCATTGTCATCTTTCAAGGGGGTGGTTTCAATTTAGTTTTTGATTTCAGTTTCACTCATACAAAGAGGAGCCACGCTAATACAGTATACTCTCAATATATTGTACTTTCGAAACCCTTAAAAAAAATAATCGATTTTTTGAAACTCGAACGCTAGACTACATCCTTAAGTTTTGATTTTCAATAAAACTATTCTATCGAAAAAAAAGAGTTTATATTAATCAACTATAAATATGCGATTGAGACTCTCATCAACATCAACGGAGAGCAACGTACAATAGTGGTGGCATCGACGTACTTTCCTTAGAACACAACACACCCTGCGAAATACAAGGACTGGTAAATCACTTCAGGAAACATGCCCTGCCCCTCCTCATTGACTGTGACGCCAACGCGCATTACATCTGGTGGGGAAGTAGTGGCACCAATACTAGGGGTGAGTACCATTTAGAATTTGTAATAAGTAACGACCTAGAATTTTAAGATATTACATTTAGTAATAACAAAATCACTAATCTGATCAGTAATTGGCGGGTTTCACTTTCTCATCATATAATACTTAATAAGATTTGACCTCAAAGGAGAGACTATTGCGGTAGCTCCTTCGAGAAACCCAAAAAAAAAACTGGGAAGAATTCACTAGGAAGCTAACAGCAAACCTGTAGACTATCGAAGTGAAAAGTAGGATAAAACACTACTCAGAGCTAGATAGCATTGTAGAAAAAGTAAACGAAGCAATGATGGATGCATAACATTCAAGCTTTCAAGTTAGTAAAAGATCTAAGCACCAAAGTATCAAAGGTACCAGTGCGTGGTGGAGTCCGACACTGTCCAAATTAAGATCCGATACGCGGAAACTCTTTAACAGGGCAAAGCGTAGAAAAGAGATAGTCGATACCCCGCGGCAGCTGGGATTCATAAAGCACTAGCGAAAGGAAGGGTTGAAACTATGATGGCTATGATGGTGCAGACGGCATTATACCTGCCCTTCTGCAGAAGGGGAAAAAGGTAATTCTGCCGCATCTAACGAAGATAACAAGAAGTAGCTTAGCTGTAGGGCTCATTCCAGGCAGCTGAGGAGAGCTCTAGAGACATTCATATCAAAAATAGGTAAGAAGGACTACACTTCACCAAAATCTTTTAGGTCTATCAGTCTAACCTCCTTCGTTTTAAAAACAACGGAGAAAGTGATTGACAGACACATTAGAATGGAAATGAAGCCTTTATATTCAAGTCAACATGCATACAGAGCAGGCAGATCTACGGAGACTGCTCTATATCAATTAACTTACTTCATCCAAGGCGCTCTTGATAATAAAGAAGCAGCAATATTCGTTTTCCTGGACATTGAAGGAGCCCTGGACAATACCTCCCATGAGGCTATCAAAAGGGCTCTGGAAATTAAAAGGGTAGAATCAAAGCTGACTTGATGGATAATCTCAATGCTTAGGGCGAGAACAGCACAGACAAAAGTCTGTCTATCACCCCTTTTGTGGAGCCTAGTAGTTGATGAACTCCTCACTTTGCTAACAGACAATAGTATAACCTGTCAAGGTTATGCCGATGATATTGTCATTATGGCAAAAGGGAAATACGAGAATACACTCTGTGACATAATACAAAGGGGGCTTAACCTCACACAGAGATGGTGTAAGTTGGTGGATTTAAACATTAAAGGGGAAAGTCCTTAGCAGTAGAGATCTTGAAAGTATCTCTGCTGACCTTCCCCTAGCCACGCTGCCTAGAGACGATATTAACAAGAGATATAACTTTGAAAAATACTTCAAAGTTGTACTCAGTAACAAGAGAGAATGGGACATATAGACTTTCCATACCTCTCACAAAGAACACACACTCAGATGGTACACCGACGAATCGAGAACGAACGAAGGAACTGGTGCAGGGGTGTATGGTCCAAAAACCAAACACTCGGAGCCAATGGGTAGAGCTCCAAGCATCATTCAAGCAGAGATTCTCGCCATACGGCTCTGTGCATAGTTCAACCTCGAACGTGGGTACAAAAAGCAAAACGTAGTAATATAGTCTAGCTACTATCAAAATTAGTATCGGAATGCCAAGAGCTCCTAAACACATTAGGCAAGACTAATAAGGAAACTCTATTCTGGCTACCCGGACATACAGGTATTTATGGTAATGAAGTAGCTGACCACATAGCAAGGAACGCAGCGGCCAAAAGCTTCAATGGTCCAGAATCAGCACATTAAAAGAAGAGGAACAAAACACCAGAGCATCCTACTGAGCACTCGTCTCAAAGCTAAAACAGTCAGAGCTCCTAAGAAGTTCGATCCTAGCAGAGCAGCTCTCTGTCTTAAGTTAAATAAAAGTCAACTGAGGCTAATAATAGGCTTCCTTTCAGGACATTGCAAACTGGGGGAGCATATGAAAAACCTAGGTTTAAGTCAAGACAGCACTTGTCGATTCTGTAAAGATGACTAGGAAACATCCGAACACATCCTAATGCACTGCGAGGCACTCACTCACAGGGGGAAGAGATACGTGGGGCATTACCACCCAAGTAGTGAGGATATCATAGCCTGAAAGCCACATCAGTTGCTGAGATTCCTCAGCAAGATTTGCTTGTCTGGCAATCTTTAAAAAGGTTACTATCGCGGGTACAATAGATATCTTACGGTCGAACTACGTCACACCCTTTCTAATCAATCAACCACTATAAATATAAAATTTAATGAAACAAGTTTGTTTGTTTGTGCCCTACGTTTTCAAAATCTTAATCCGTCTTCGGAGGATACCACGGACTTAGGATTGGATATGAAGAGTTTTGGACATCTCCTATACAACTCTAATGCTTTTTTGGGGTATATCTCCAGAACCGGAAAAATTGGATTGCTCGAAAACCGAATAAGCTAGGAAGAAAAATCAAAAAGTGTTTTGAAACGGACATAAAATACAACATCCTCTGCCATTTTCATTAACTACTGATAATTTTTAGTACATAAACATAAGAATGTAGTATAGTTGTCTGTTGGTTTTTGCTACTTTAACTATTTGCAGGCCTAAGAAAAATAACTGATTTCAATATATGTTATAAATGTATTATCTTTTAATTCAAGACATTACTTCTTAAAATGATAAAAGTTAGAAATAAAAAATTTCACATTTTGCAGTTTTATCAGCATATTAAAATTAGGCAAATTTTGACTAATTTTTTACTGTTTCCTAAAAATAAAAAAAAGGGCAAACCAATTGAATATATAGCTCAAACATTTTTTCAGTTCACATATTTTTTAACAATATTTCCGAATAATTGAAAAGTAAAAATATTGCATTAAAAAAAAGAACATCACAATTCAAAATTTGCAATTTTTCCAATATAGAATATCTCAAAAACTATGACATACCATATACGAAAAAATTACGTGATATCTTTTTTCGGAAATCACTCAAGCTTTTTTTTTTTGTAATAAGTAATTTTTTTTATCTCCAACGGTTAACCTCTCCGAAGGTTTTGTACATTTTTTACTCTACTGACTGGACTTATTTGTAGTAGAAAAAAAGAGTTGGCGCGACGCGAATTGTACGTCTTGCGTTCAATAAAGTCTTGCATCTCCAAAATTATTAGGTTTGCCACATTGTCCTTTTGCGTGTTTGTAGCAAAAAAGACAAGATTTTTTTTTAAAAAATAAATAAAAAAAAATGCCGGATTGATTCAAAAAGTTAAATATAGTTTAGATTTACAAATTTCTCCATATAAATTAAAAATATCTATAATGAGCTTATAGAAAGACTTTTCCCGAATCGAGTGTGAACGTTTGATTTGGTTGAATAGAAAATAAGTTATGAGCTTTTGAATCTAGTGGTACTGTCGCCAGGATTGAAAATTTGACTAAAGGGGTGGGGTTAAAAATCTAATACTTGCAGGTTAAACTACAATCATATAGAGGAATAAGTTCAGAAAGTATGAAAGCGATCCAAGAATATATCGAAAAATGTGGGGTAGTCCAGAAATAAGAAAATTTCATGCGGTTTAATGGTTTATCTAACCCTGTTTTTATCAAACTAGCCTATCAACTTGCATGAAGCCTAATTTAAATTTTTTCTTTTTGCATACATATTTCAAAGTTTTATACATAAGTCAGAGTATCCAAATAAATTCGATCTATCTGTGAAAAATCACTTGTATTAAAAAACCTTTCAAGATATCGATCTCAAATCAAAGCTTTTGTTCCTGTGAACCGATTTCCAATTCTTTGCTTGCAACCCGCACTGCAATGATTTGTCCACGAGAAAAATCGGCAAAATGTCGAAATAAGAACCAGTCTAATGCACATACAACAAAAAAATTCCACCACTATCCTTATCCTTCTCATTCAGTATTTGTTGGTACAGACAGACAGATGCAAAAACAAATATATTTCGAATATTTAGAACGGCATGCAAGATATAATGAAAAATGAATTTTCTATTTACACAGCACTTCAAATTCCAAGTCTTCTACAAATACAAACAATTTTATGAGCATATATTTGCACAGCACAAATGTATTTATGTATACAACCTTCAATTGTCACTACTGTTTTAGAGTAACCATATTAGACTTATTCTTATTAGAAAACCAGTATAATAGGAAATAAAAGTGCTTACAAATTATTAAAATACATATATGTTTATACATGTATGTACATGTTGTTGGAAAAAATAACTAACTTACATAAAACGAGTATATAGGGTCAGAATCTAAATTTTGTCGGTGAAATATTGATATTGTGGTTGCCGTAGCTCAGTGGTTAGTGTGCTGAACTGCAAGGCCCAGGTTCAATTCTGGGCACAGCCAAAAATTAAAAAATAGAAACTAAGACATCCCCTCTTGGCTGGCAAGCCTACAAGAGCAAAAATTTGCCTAAGAAAAGTTTTTCACTTCGCCGTTCGAATTCGGTATAAAACTGTCACTTTCATTCGACCACAAATATAACGCACACAAAATGAATGAAATGAAATCGGAAAATGGGTCGATTCGAAAGTCAGGCATTGCGACCTATAAGATTTTTTGTACCAAAGCCCCAAATTATGAAAGAAAGGAAGAAAGATAGAAATTGATGTGTAAACCTCAGTCTAGGCCCTGCATGGGCTGTTGTGCCTCTTATTCAATCACTTATGTATTCTCTAAAAAAATTCGAATGCTAATTTGTGAATAAGAAAATGTCCATAAATTGTTGTTAAAGTGGAAAAAATTAAAAAAAAAATATCAGCAAACAACCTAAACTTACATCATTTTTTACACTTGAAGAAAATAACAGGCAGACTAATTCTTCGATCTCATTATCTCAAGATGCCTCTAAATTTCAAAGCTTAAAAACGGGCCCCCATTTGGCATAGAAGATAAAATTGGTGTTTTGAGTTCATCAGTTCCAAATATAAAGGCGTTCGGACACACATCAAAGTCTGAATCTTCCAGTTCAAGCTACTAACTACAAGTATTTTAGAAAATATGTCTCATGATCTTGGTACGTATTGTGATGAAATTTAAACAGAAAAAGTACGTTATATTTGGATTCGAAAAATAAAAATTGTGACTTCTCTGAGTGGGAATTTGCATTGCTTTCTCAATATAATTTACAAGTCAATTATTGGAAGAATGTACTCAACAGAATTGCAGTAGTGATATTTTGGCTTCAAAGAGATTTGGGTTTCCTCTTGATAATGAAATTTTGGGGTCTCAAAATAACGGGAACTCTTTTCCTGTTGATAATGTAAAAAACTGCGGAAATCGTGGAAAAGGAAGCACATCATATTTGTCTGTAAATATTTGCAATGAATTTATTAATGTAATGGGACAGGAAAAGTTAACAACCATTGTCATTGTCAACGAACTAATAACAGCAAAATACTACTTAATAAGCGTGGATTTCACCCCAGATTTCCCGCATGGTGACTAACAGACTTTTATCGCTCGGTACGTAAAAGACTGAGAGCCTATTAAGAGATTTTTGCAATTTTTACCTATGGAGAAGCATAAAGCTCAATGTATACCAGATACCGTTTTAAATTTTTTGGAAAGCCTTGGCATACCAATAAAGGATAATGCAGCAAATATGGCTGGAAGATATTCTGGTCTTCAGGCAAGAATAAAAGAAAAATGCGAATTTTCTATTTTCCCCTATGTGGCGCACATTCACTGAGTTTAGTAAATGTGCAGGCGGTTAGATGTGTTTGAGAAGCAGTAGAGTCATTCCATATGAAATCGTCCAGTCGGCAAAGTCAGGTCACCTCGGGTTCTGCTCAAACTTTGTGAGAATCTTCTTTAGAGTTCCAAAGAAGGCAATCCGACATCATAAATTTTTCTCATGCTCGACTTCGCGACAGCGCGAATTGAAAAATTGGAAAAGTGTAATTTTAATGTTTTCCTTTTTTAACTGTAAAATCGGTTTGGTTAAAGATATTTTCACGTTTCAGATGGCGTTCTAAAGCTAAAAGATAGTAGTTTTTGCAAATTTAAATTTAAATCCACATATTTAATAACCACGATTAATAACACCAGGCTGAAAATATGTATATTTTTCTGACTTTTCGTAGTTTTTAGCTTACTCCAGTATCCATACTGTTGAATGTAAGCAGCTAATGATTCTCAGTCATCAAGGACACATCTTTCAAAAGAAAATAAACCATCGATTGGCAGGTTCCGCTTGATCCTTATACAAAATAACGGTACTTGAAGTTTATGAATTTCAAAAACTTGCAAACCTTAGGCTATAAAATGGACATGTTTGGGACGAAGTGCGAAACTGAAAATTATATAATATTTAGTTCTTAATCCAAACTTCAAAACCCAGTAAGCTCGTTTTGTTATTTTCATAGCTTGCGCGTGTACAGCTGGTTAAAGTAAGCAAAAATATAAGAATTTTTTTTTTTTTTGAAAAAACATTTTATGTACATATATGTGTAAATACAAATATATATGTACAATGCTCTCCATCTAACTACACACAATAGTTCAACGGCGGTAAAAAATATTTTTTTATGTGATGCAAATATCGCTTCTGAATTACTTTACATTTTACAATGTCTGAGTATCGCATTTTTATTAAACATTCAAAAAATAATTCTGTCTGATTTTTTTTAATACGAGCCCTCAAAGTCAATGAATGTATATAATAATCCAAAAACGAACTGAATTAGTAATTAACATGTACTACTAACAGTAATATGTCAATACCTACTATTTTTGTAACAAAGGTTCTGCATCCTACTCAAAACAGAAAAAAAACAGAGTGGCCCCAGAGTAACAATATTTGGCAACTTTCATTTTTATGTTGAATGGGGAAAAAATGTTTAAGTGGGTTAAATAGGTTAATTGCCACGCCCACCTCCCATACAAACGAAAAATGTAACAAATCATTAAAATTGTTCAAGATATTCGAAATTTTTACCAAGATTATCAAGAAAGATTAAAAAACTGTAGCCTTGCAAAACTTATGCTACCTTAAGAGCAATAAACTTTCGAATACCGTTAGATGGGGAGCATTCTACATATAAGTATACATATGAATATATAAAAATAAAATGTTGTTTCAAAAACAAAAAAATTACTGAAATTTTTGTTTACTTTAACCAGCTATACACGCGCAAGCTATGAAAATAGCAAAACGAGCTTACAGGGTTTTGAAGTTTGAGTTAAGAACTAAATACTATACAATTTTCAGTTTCGCACTTCGTCCCAAACATGTCCATTTTATAGCTTTTGAAATTTTTGCAAGTTTTTGAAATTCATAAACTTCAAGTACTGTTATTTTTTATAAGGAGCAGGCGGAACCAGCCAATCGCTTATTTATTTTCTTTTGAAAGAAGTGCCCTTGATGACTGAGAAACATTAGCTGCTTACATTCAACCGTATGGATACTGGAGTCAGCTAAAAACTACGAAAAGTCAGAAAAATATATATATTTTAAGCCTGGAGTTATTAATCGTGGTTATTAAATATATGGATTTAAATTAAACTTGCAAAAACTACTATCTTTTAGCTTTAGAACGCCATCTGAAACGTGAAAATATCTTTAACCAAACCGATTTTACAGTTAAAAAAGGAAAGCATTAAAATTACACTTTTCCAATTTTTCAATTCGCGCTGTCGCGAAGTGGAGCATGAGAAAAATTTATGACGTCGGATTTCCTTCTTTGGAACTCTAAAGAAGATTCTCACAAAGTTTGAGCAAGATCTGGAAAAGAGCAGCAACGAAATTTTTATTTTTCAGACGTTAGAAAATTCTTTTTGCGTTGTTTGTTTTTGTAAATACTAATAACAGAGCTGTGGAATTTGACAAAAAACTTTGGGCAAAAAATTTAAAAAAATCGTAATTTATGGTCGAAATTGCGAGACTTTCAAGACCTTTTTGTAACCTGAAGATATTATCTGATTTCAAAAATTAGTTTCTACTTTTGCTCATCTGGATAAGAAGAAACTTATGTACGCTATTTCTTTTTAATTTGACTAAATTTTTGGCTATTTTTCATATCCCAAATAAGCCCCTTTTAGTGCTCAGTTTTGTGAGTCACAGTAGAATGTTCATATTTGCACTTTCCAAAAAAAAATTTTAAAAAGAAACGAAATCAGGAATTTGAAAATTTGTGAAAAAAAAACTTCCAAATGGTCACTTTAGGCGATAAAGATGGCTTTCGGGTTAAAGCGGCTTATTCTTTTTTGTGCAAGTTAAATATCCAAGTTAAATATTTTGTTAGTTTTCAACAACCTACATATTTTCATATTCTGTTGACTGAGGGAAAATCTGAAGTACTTTAGCAAATAAGGCATCTAATGCAACTATTTTCACAGCAAATTTAACTCACACTTAGAAATCCAAATTTTTCTTCCAAAAACCGGCTTTTGGCCGGGTGACGGACTTTATCCGGCTTCAGCATTCATATACCTTTGATTTGATTGCGAATGTTGGAGCTACATATATTCGTGAAGCTATAAAATCTCTTTTTTTTAAAATAAAAATTCACTGTACATGTATATTTTAGGCACTACCACGACGAATTAAATTCAAAACTGGATGCCCGAACTTTATTATACTATCTGAGCCAATAATTATTCGATTTGGTGCTGTTTTAGAATACTGTCATCCATTCTGGTGAGATAATGGTCAGATAAGGCAACAATATTTTTCTGCTATCCTTGATCATTTGGATCCTTCTTTTGATGTGGATCTGCTTTCAAACTATTGACTATACATAACTGGATAAACCAGATAAAGAGCGATAGTGGCACAACTGTAAAATGTAAAAAAAAACATTGCCTTCGCGAAGATGAACGGAAGGCACTTGCCAATAAATATTGAGGGTTAACAACCAATCTATATCCTATGTTTTTTTGGCATGTGGAGTTCGAAATAATTATATTTGAAATACTTTTACTTGGAAAGTTTATCGCTAACACGAAAAAAAAAATAAAAAAATGTTCAGTGCTTTGAGGTCGATCGCGACGATATGTACTTATCAAATGAAACTTTTCCTCAAATCGAGTTACTCTAATATGCTTACATATAAGGGAGTTAAAATTTTGGCTCCTTCATAATAAAAACTCATTTCTGAACATACTTAACTATACTAACCTGGGCTTGTGTGAACAAAACTCTTCGTTTTCGTCTTTGCGTTAGAGGAAATTGCAATGGTTTTGAATCGCTGACACTGCAGGTTGCTAGAGTTCCCATATTACTCATATGTCCCATTGATCCACTTGCAGATCCTCCCATTAGTCTGGATACTGAAAATAGTGATAAGAAAATACTCCTAATCAAAAAATAAGATAATTACAATGTTAGTTCAGTTATCAAATCAACTTTGGAGAACAATTTTACAAAAACGAGAAAAAAGTGGTATTGAAAATTTTCCAAAAATTTTGTGTTTAATGGCTCTCAAAATATTTTTTGTGCTCTTTAAAACGAAGTTTTGTTCTTGTTGTTGCCTGACCGTATTTCGGTAAAGCATTTAGATAATAAAAAGAGTTATAATACATGCAATATCTTGAGTTCAAGCAATACTTTCAGCTTTCATTGCGTTAATCATTACAATGTGATTGTAGGTCCTCAAAACGTGAACGTCGTCGATGCATTTAAAATTGCGGGCTTGAAAGGTCGTCTGTATTCATTCATTACGATTATTCGGTTGAAGAACGTGATGTGAGATACAAACTGAAATATTTAGCAAGAAATGTGTCAAAAACCAATGCAAGTGTGAAGGTCGGTCTGGAGAAACGAGAAGTTGTTTGCCACTACTGATTCCATTGCAGAGCCCTGAAAACATTAAACAAGAGAAAATCGATGTCTGCATCTGCCAATCTCCGCCCGCTTAAAAAACATGAAAAACCAAGCATATCGCATGAGAATAGAAGTGTCGTAACTTTCAAAATGACAATTTTCAGATTATGATTGAATCATATGTATTTATAACCGTGATTTTTGACCGTAACCGAACTTCGGCCATTCATCTAACCTTCGGCCAAAGCCGAAAATTTCTTTACCTCAAAATATACAGTTGCAACGACTATATATCTGTAGAACGACTGTGATTCAACGACACCTGTATCAAAAAAATCTAAAATCAAAGATTGAATCAACGTAGTATTAATCGATAGACCTGTGCCTATAGTCGGAACCTGAATTAAGTAAAAATATTGAAAATTCAATTTTTGAGATAGTTTTATCGTATCTTCTTTTAGTTAAGTCATTAAAAGTTTGTATTTTTATCTATCTAGTTTTGAAAATAAATATTTGATTTTTGTAATTTTTTTTAACCATTTCAATTTAAATAACATATCGCAATAATCCTGGTTCGAACGGATTAGAACTAAAGATGTATTGAAGAAATGATAAAAATTTAAACGCAATTAATTTGGAGATATAGTGGCAACTATTTCGAAAAATGCTGTTTTGAGAAAAACTAGTTTCAAAGTTCACATATGCATGACTGCTGTACCAAGACCTGCCAAGTTCTACATCTGTAACTTTCAATCGACCGTGAATTTCAAATAATCTATTTGCACACATATTCTAGAGTATTTTTATCAAAAAAAATTTTAAATTTTTTGACCTCCTTGAAAGCGAAAAAAAATTAAGCACCAATAATGGAAAATGTCGTCTTTTCTAACAATTCACTCTTCTTTCCAATAAGCTTCAAGTCTTCCTTGAAAAGTAAAAAAAGTTTGGCTTGCTTCTACTGGCTCTGATTGTATTATTAATAGGTTGTTTGTTTAAAAAAATCACAAATTTCAACTTGAAAGACTGTAAATCTGTGGGTTACGTCAAAAGTAAAAATGGAACAGGCAAACGGAGAAAATATAACACAGAAATTGTAATGTACATACTTGATATAACCACTTTTTTACTGCCAATCTATATTAAAAATTATTATAAAAAAATATGCTTATAATCTTCGGCATCGGCCAAATACTTCGGCCATTTTTTGCCGAAGCCATAGCCAAAGATGCATTTCTAGGTCGGACACTAGTGCGTGTAAGTCGGATCGATGACGTAGGTAAGTCCGATCAGCAAAATTAATAGCAAATTATCTTTAATTTGAGGCTTCAAATTTGGTGTAGAGATGTATTTGTATATATGTCAAGTTGTAGAATATAAAAGTAGGCGTGGCATTTAAAAAAAAATCCTATATTTTCGAATATCAAATCGAGCTGAAGTTGCTGAGGGCTGAAGAGCTTAAGGCTGGCCGATAGATGCGAGTATATTCAAATCAAAAGTATGGGACTGTGCAATCTTACGTGGAAGCAATAGAGGATCTAAGGAGAGTGGAAGAGTCGATTTAAGGTTAAATACCCCCAACCACCTCCTAAGTTCCCCCCCTCCGCCTTCCATACTGATAAAAATTCCATACATTCGATCGTTGGCCACAAATCAAAAAAAAGTTTAAAGGGATGAAAAAATCTTAATGTTATTTTTTCCTTTTTTTCCGCTCCCTCGCTTAACACTTATAGTACGGCCTCGCTCTAACACGTTTCAATTTTTGAGTCATATTTTCGTTTAACACGGTAAAACATCGTTCTAACGCGGTTTCGGAAAAAATTTTCACGAAAAAATATTGAAATTTAAAAAATCAATTTTTAAGCGGTTACAGAAAAAAATTCCTTCTAATCCCTTCTTCAGCAGTTTAAAAGTATTTGTAGATAGTAGATTTTGACCCAAAGTTTGACTTAGGGCTGGTTCGGCTATACATTCGGTGTTCGGCTTCGGCCAAAAATTGACCGAACAAGAGCTGAACACAGGAATATTGATGGTTAAAAATAATTGCAACCAAGTAAGCAACTCTTTAATGCTGAAGTACTGCTTTATGAAGATAGGATATGTCCATTGCTTGGTACAAACGCCAACAAATTATTGTTTCTACAATAGGATGATTCTCTAAGTCTAGTATATGCCCTTGCACAGTAGCATGATAGCACAAATTGTAAAACTTTCCAATCCGTACAACGAAACAAAAACAAAATACACGTTAATCCATTTTGCAACACTTAAAAACTTTTCTTACAACGATACCCATGTACATGTTCAATGCAACGATATGTAGTATATTAAATGCAACTATGTGCCTCTCTCTCACTCTCTGTGTTTACATTTATTTTTCATTTCTTATATACTACAGTTCTACGCTCTCAAATCGTAGTGTAATTTAGTATAATATTTTTGCATTTCGTGCTATAGTGCAATTATACTAGACATAAATAATCACCCTAATATAATATACAGTTATTTTACTTTGATTATTAATAATAATTTTTTTTGTTTTTGTTGTTTTGTAATATCATTTTACTATATCATTAATATCATATTAGTAATATGTATTTTGTGTTCAATGAATTATAAAAATAAGTGTTTTTTTCCTAAATCAACAGGTATGAATTTTTTTATAGATTTAAATCGCGATATTATATAAAAAAAAAATTTATAATTTAAATAATACACCAAAAACATTTTTATTTCAAATTTGGCCAAATTTATCATTTAAAAAGTAAAAATTTTTGATTTATTTTTATACTTTTTATAATTCAGTTTCTGTTCAAATGCTCGGTTCGGCTTCGGCCAAAAAAAGACGGTCGGTCAAACTTTAGATAAAACTATCAATGCCGGAGTTAATCCCAGAAACACAGGATTGAAATTTGTATCCCGAATCCTGAAAAGTGTTTTGGGATCGGGATCTCTAGTAACAATACATACATATCAATTTAACAAAAAATTATTTTTATTAGAAAAATTATCTATAGTTGGTGCTCGGAGCGGAGCCAGAGCAATCCCAAAAATTTGTCTGTTCCAAAGTCTGGAAAAAAAAATTACACATAACGTAAATTGCCCTATCTTCAGACAGCTAAGGCCGCACCATCTTTTTTTTAATAAACTAAGCTGCTGATACAGTAAATCTTCCAAATAAAAACAACTAATGGAACTAAAATTTATCAATGAACAGAAATAAACTAAATTTTCGAATATTTTTTCAATAGTATTATTTATAAATTATTTTAAAAGTGGTGTTATGCAAAACGCTAAAAATGCCCTAAGTCCGGACACCAAAAACAGTTTTTCCTAAGTCCGAACACGATGGCTTTTTTACAGAAAATTACACTTTTTATTTAAAAAATTTGCTATGATTAATTAAAAAAAAATATTAAGTAATATTTCTGTAACCAAATAATGTAGAATATTTAAATATTTTGTTTTAATCTTACTTGCTATCTCTCAAATAAAATTAATCATTTAATTACATTTTTACTCAGTTTATTCAATTATAATAAAAAAAAAAAATAATTTAAAAAATAAAAAGCTAAAAAAATAAAGTGAATCCATTCAAAAAAAAAAATAAAAAAAGATAATGATTTTGATACTTTACATAAATATTATTTAGATAAAATTGGGTGAGGTAACTGAAAAACAAATCAAATAAATACGTGAAACTATCAAAAGTATTTTTTATAATCATATTTTTATGGATCATAGACTATTTGGTCTGTAGATATAAGAAATAACTTCTTTTAGAGTAATTTACATGAACATATTTCTGAATAATTTTGGTTGATTTGCTCGGTGCAATAGTGAATGACGTAGAAAAGGGGCAAACAGGAGTTCAGCACACTAACCAGCGAAAAGTCAAATTAAAAAAAAGTTTATGTAAGTAGGTAATAAAAAAAAATTATATTATTTGTATTGCAGTTTCCCTAATTCCGGGCACCATCATTTCTTTTTTCAAATATAAACAAAGCATAAATTTTAATTAGCTTTTTAATTTTGTTATGGCTAATAAATAAATACTCTGAAAAAAGTAAGATATTTACCATAAAAATTCCTGTTTCTTTTATAAAACTGAAAAGCTAAAAACATAAATTTTAGGGTTTTTCCTTGAAAAAATCATCAAATATGACTTTGCGCCACATATTGTTTTCACTAACTAAGCACATAAAATAAAGTCTTTGTGGGTTAGTGGCGATTTAAACACAAGAAATGCTGCTACACACTGGAAAAAGTCGCAGGATTCTTGTGTACGTTTTCGAAAATATATTCGCTAAAATTTAAAATTAAGTTTTTTTTAATTTTTTTTCAAATTTTCAAAAGCTTACAAGCTTTGATTGTCTTGCTGCACCAATAAACATTATCCGATTTAAAAAACTATGTTTGCATTATGTTTGTATTTGAAAATGCTAATAATAGAGCTGTGGAAATTGAAAAAAATTGTGGCCAAAAAATTTAAAAAAATCTTAATCAATGGTCTAAATTTCGGGACTTTCAAGACCCTTTTGGACCTTTTTTTTATTGATATAAGCATTGCAACTACAGTAGAATCGTGATAATTCGTACCCCGTTAATTCGAAAATCTCAATAATTCGTAACAAACTGTTGGTCCCTTGAAAAAATCGCTTTAATTCGTAAAAATGCCATACATTTTGGTTCCCTCGCTAATCCGTATTTTTTTTCCAATACAAGGTCTGTTTAACCTCTTAAAAATTTAAATTGGTTGTTGACAACCTCTTATAATTTGTAATGCAAAGCAAAATTATAATGTATGGCACGACGTTCACTTTTTTTTGATGGATTTTTTTGTGTTTTTCGTGGTTGACAAGATACGCGAGAAGAGCCTTAAACAACTAAAAATTACAGGCATTTTAGAACATAGTTTTTAATGGGGTCCAATATGTGTACATACGTGCATGCATATTTCAGTTAAATGAATAATTGTTTTTGCTTATTTTTTCTTTTAAAGAAATTGAAAAAAAACGTCAATTCGTATTTTTCTTATTTTAACTTCGTTAACCCTGGGATTGTATGTCCGAATAATGTACGAAAACTGAAGTAAAATTTGAGATAAGGCTTCCATTTTATTTGAGTTTTCTTCAAATTACTGATGGTGGCTGTCAATGAGTGGATTGTATACATGCCGCTTCTTCGCCGTAAGTTGCCTTTGCTATAATTCCTGGTTAGAAAGGTTATAGTAGACATTATACCTCATTGGAAAACTTAAGGATGGATGTAAGGATTAAAAGTCCTGGATATATTTTTTTTTAAATGAAGAAATTCAACCAGATTTTGAGAAAAACTCCGAGATGAAAGGGTTCGGACGCCATTTATATACAATGGGGACTATCGTTTTTGATGTACGAAGAAGTCTATTTGGATTGATTTTGTTTCGTTGAGTTTGATTCGCCATGTTGCTGTCCACTCAAAGATTTCATTTGGAGTGAATTGGAGTTGTGCAATAGACTCGGTTTCTGAGCTGACAACTGATAGTATAACTGTATCATCCGCAAATGTTGCAGTGGCACAGTTTTTATTATTAGGTAGCTCGCAAGTAACGTGTATATAGAGGATGAGGCTTAATACGCGCCCCTGTGAGACTCCAGCTTTTATTTCTTTTTCTTCAGAATTCGCATCTTCTCGTTTTACGCGAAAAAAGCGATCTGTCAGGTATGATTTTAGTATATGATAATATTGATTGGGCGATAGGGCTTTAATTTTATTTATGAAGCCACTACGGCATACCTTGTCAAAGGCTTTTGCTACATCGAGGAAGACCGCAGAGCCCACCTTTTCTTCTTCAAAAGCATTTTCAATAACTCGAGTTGTTCTTTGTAGTTGGTCTACCGTTGAGTGTTTTGTTCGAAAGGAAAATTGGTGCATGGGTATTATTTTTCTTGTTCTATAATCTGATTAACCTTAAGATGGGCACCTGGGCCTAATTAGGCCCATTTTGAGTTTAAACACGTATATCTTTTTTTTTCTTGACGAATCGATCTGAAACTCCACAATTTCTTGCACCAATGTTTTCTGAGCACAAAGAACAAAAATTTGTTTCAACCGGAATAAGTTGATAGAACAAAATTTTTTTTTATTGTCTCAACCTCGGAAGTTACCCCCTGGGCCTAAATAGGCCCAGGTGTTTATCTTGTATATTGGTAAAATTTAAAGCAAATTATCTTTAATCATGGTTTTTCCTTTCGATAACTAAAATGCACCAGCTTTATGATAAAAATAAAATAAAAATATTTATCTTGAAAATGTATATCTGCATTTCCCGGACATAAACCAAATTCCAAATTATTTACTATGAGTGGAAGCTTTGACGTAATTCTACAATAAAAAAAAACTTTCTTCGTTTTATTTCTTCAACGTATCTTATAAGGGGTGAGATTGAAAAAATCTTAACCTTAGACCCGTGTATGGTCTACCCCCTTGTTTATCGTGTATCTGGGCATAGCATGCCCATGATTTTTTTTCATATAAAATGTATGGCAGGTGTGATTTTTTTTGGTAAATTTTTACCTTCAATTAAAATTTGCATAAAGCTAAACCAATTTTATTGTCTATCTAGCTAAAAAAAATGTTATTTGAGGTATAAATAAAAGATAAAATATAAATTCAAAAGCAAAACTGCTCTTTATTGATAATATGTTTTGGTTTGAAAACAGCGATACATGTAATATTTTTGTGTATTTTTTCTAAATTATGAATAAAAAAAAAAATTATATATAAGAAAAGTTCAAATGAATAAAATAATGAAAATAATAAATAAATCAAAAGTTTTTAATTATTCCGGTGATGCTCCTCGTCGTAGTTTGAATGGTGGCTGCGTTGATGTTGATGGTTGAGATTAAACTGATTGAACTTCGCTATCTGAAGCACTTTCAAACAAAACAGTGTCATCAAACTCGGCTTCTTCTGCTTGTATCTCAGGATTTTGTGTGAAACAATCAATACAAAAACAAAGATATCAACTCCTTTTGTTTTATTATAATCCATAATAACATTCGGTTTTGTGTATGCAACGACATTCTCCCCAATTTTTTTTTTTTTTAAACTGCAACAATTTTTTCATCTTGATGAGATGTTGATAAAACTAAAACTAACCAGTTGAAGTGGTCCAGAAAAACAAAATCGACTGCTGTGTGATTCACGTGTCTTTACGAATATTGATTCTTTTGGAGTAAACTCTAATGGCAAATCTGGTTTGTTAGTACGAATAGTACCTAAAGAGTATGAGCCAACAAATCCAAGGCTAGAGGAACTGAAGTGAAAAAATTGTCACTAGTAATATTGCAGCCTTTATCAAGATAAGGAGAATCTAACCGCATCACTAGTCTATGAGCAATTCCATCAGTTTCTCGTTCTTCACCAGGTTGTTGTCCTAATTAAATTTAACCAATTAGTGGATAATTTGTTTGAGCATCAACCAACCACCAAATTTTGTTACCGTACTTTCCAGGTTTTTTTGGCATGAATTGTCTGAAACTACATCTTCCTCTAGTGGCAACCAATTGCTCATCTATTGTTAATTCCTTCGGTGGTATGTAAAATTGTTTTAGGTTGATTTGAAAAGAGTTCCATACGTGTCGAAAAGCAGCAAACTTATCAGTTTCTTTGCGACAAGCCCTTGTTCTACCATCATCAAAACGAATGAAACGAGTTATTTGCTCAAAACGTTGTAAAGACATTGTAGCACGAAACAAAGGAAGTCCATCAGAAGCGAATATTTCCTTTAGATCTTTTCCATATGATTTATCAACACCAGCGTATAATAAAAGACCAATATAAGCGTAAATATCCTCCTTATTTGTTGATGTCCATGGTCGAATGCTTTTTGGACTTTCTAGTGAATGATTGTCTTGCATAAATCTCTCAGCGTTTTTATTAGTATCTAGAACAATTGTTCCTACTATTGTTTCATTTACTAGTGAACAAAATGCTTCACCAAAAGAGGAAAACCTTTTGTTATATTTTGGATCAATTTTTTCACGTTCATGGCGGCAATTCTCTACTCTATCACTTTCTTATGGGTCAGGCATGGACCACCAAATTTGTGCTGACTGCTTCGGGTTCCTTGGGTTATACATCATACCACGATTAGGAGGTACTGCTACTGCTAGGGCAATTTGTACACCTTGTTGTTTTCATTCTGCATGTTGCTCAGCATCATTTTCTAGATTTTGAAGTTCCAATTCCTCAGCTAAATCATTTCCAGCATCTTCAACACGAAGATCTGGCAATGGATTGTAATCAGGATCAATATCAGATGCATCGTCGTATGGATAATTTTCGCTTTCACTATCAGAGCCTTCAGTATCAGTAAAATCATATCTGTATTTGGCATTAGTAACATTAGGGCTTGTCCGACGAGGTGCAACAACTGAATCAATGCCTTCAGCTTGAACATCTCCAACTTCTACACCACCTGTATCTTGTACATCAAATACTAAACTATTTGCTCCTATTTCATCGTCATCATCTGAATCTAAAGTATGAAAATGTTCATCAAGATACTTTTCTTCTTCAATCGATAGTCCACCTTGTTTTGATTTCTTATTCGCTAAAAACAATACTTTTTCAGCTATAGTTTGACGATCCATTTTGCTGTTGAAAAAAAGCACAAAACTAAACTAACTAAAAAGTAAAATTTAACAAAAAAATAATGTTGGCAAACACTATAAAAACTATTCAAATAATTACTTTTTAAAATTACTTATTTTCCTTACTTTATAAACTATTACTGCACAAATAAAAAAACAAATGCATAGGAAATTCACCACAAATCAAATGAAATAAATCATTACAAAACACAAAGTAACTAAAAACATACGCTTCTTCGTTGCTTCGTAAGCAACTAAATATATAAATTTTATACTCTATAGAAAGAAGAAAATACAAAGAATATAACTTAATAGATTACAGACAGTCGCCAATACAAAAATTTTTAAATTTATTGAAAAAACCAAATCCGTTAAAAAAAAAAATTCATTGTTGCATACAAAATATATGAAAAAAACGCATGGGCATGCTATGCCCAGATACACGATAAACAAATCCTATGTTTGTGAGGACACACCCACTACCACAGCCACTTTGTTAACGATGTTTTTATTGTTTTTTTCAGCTAACAATTTCCAAAATCCATAGTTCTGTTATTGCTCCTTAATGTATATTGGTGTTCCCTTATTCGCATTTGTAAGATTCAGAAGTTTCATTTCCATTCGCATTATGTTTGTATTTGTTAGGACTCATTACAGAGCTGTGAAAATGTTGGCTGAAAAATTTAAAAAAAAATAGGAATTTATGGCCATCTTGGAACCTGATTATATTATCTGATTTCAAAAATTGTTTTTTTCTTATATTCATTTAGTTACGTAGAAACTTTTCTGTACTGTTACTTTTAAAAATGACGCTATTCTTGCCTATTTATCCCAACAATTTTCTCTTATTCGATCGTCTTTTTGAGCCACTGTATATCTTTTTTTTGTTCATGTTAAAGAACGAACAAATTCATAAATAAAAATTCGTTTTTCTCACGAAATAAATTTGATTTTTACGCAGAACACACCAGTGTTCCGCTGAACATAGTTTGGGAATCCAACTGGTTCAACAGCTAAGGCCACTTGACCATAACTCGTGTTATTGATGAAATAAGGCATGAATTACTCGAAAAAGCGGTCCAAAATTAGAATGATCGAATGCTATTGCTCAAGGCTAGTCGTAGTGGTAATATACCGAAGATAATTTTTAAAGATTAAATGTAATAAAATTATCCCTCAAATAAAAAAAATTGCATCATACTTCAATTTGTATGTGTTTTATTTAAAATCAAAGTTCTTTCGCTCTTAAAAAAAACACCCTTTACCCTTTCGTTAAGATCTTATGTTACAAGTTTGCTAAATCTTTTCTATACATGCATTTTAATAAATTATCCTTCATTTCATAATATCCTCCGATCATTTGTTGCCGAAGATCCTTTTTAGGCCTAAGAACCGAAGGCGAAACCAAATTCGGTGCATAACTATAGCAGCACATAAAGAATAAACATGAAATAAGTACAAAATTTGTATGAAATTAAAAAATGGTTAATTCTATAAGTGTTAAGCCTTCTTTATTTTTAATTACCCCAAAAATGTGATTGTAAATGCTCTGTATCAAGATTGCTCGAAGTTTGTCCTGAGTAATGAACTCTAATGCCGCAATTTTAAAATACGACGAATCCCAGCGGACCCTCCTCCCGCCCAATAAGACCGTGGGGCGCATCCGTGACCGCACGGATCGGTGACCGATACAACCAGTCCGGACTGCGTTGCGTTAAACGAACAAGATGGGATGAAGCGCGATTGAGATCGTCGAAAACAGCTACAGATTTGGCTTATCAACAGCTGCATTAAAAATATATTACTAATTTAAGTGAGATAGAACAGATTTTTTAATAATATAAAGAGGAGTATAACAATCTGCTAACATAAAGGGGTTATTAAAATGATTGCACATACATACAGCTAACAGGATCAAAAAGTGCATAATTTGTTTTGCATATGCTTAACTTGATGGGTATGAAGTTTCTGGAAACGCGATTACGAACATTTATGCTTATTTCATTTAATAGAAATGGAGAAACGTTCAATCCATTTAATAATTTGACCGTAAAACAAACGTTCAACATGACTCTTCTACTTTCAAGTGAAGGCAAATCAATTAATTTTAAGCGATCTTTGTAAGGAGGAAGATTTGTCAAAGGATCCCTGTTCAAACTACGTAAAGCAAACAAAAGAAACTGTTTTTGAACAGACTCTAACTTATATATGTAACATTTGTATTGTGGACACCAAACATTTGAAGCATATTCCAAAATAGGTCGAACTAGTGAAATAAACAAAGTTTTAGTTATAAAAGGATCATTGAATTCCTTAGACCACCTCTTTATAAAACCAACCAACTCCCTTTGCCTTATTTATACAAGTATTTATATGCAAATTAAAACGAAGTTTTGGGTCCATAGTTACTCCAAGATCAATACAAATAAACACTCTAGCTAGAGACATAGTACCAATACTGTAGTTTGGCGTCAATGGTTCCCTTTGCGAAAAAACCATAAACTTACATTTGTCAAGAACACCAGCTAGAAAGAGAAGTTAAGTCGTACTGTATTCAATCTTAAATTGCCGGTGAATAATGTGTAATGAAAAGCTTAACGTCATCCGCAAACATCAAAATCTTAGAATATCAAATAGTAGATGGAAGATCATTTATGAAGAGTAATAAGAGAATAGGTCCCAGATGGCTACCTTGGAGAACTCCAGAAGTAACTTCAATATTCTGAGAAATTGCGTCCCTGAAAATAACCTTTTGTCTTCGGTTGCATAAATAGGATTTGATCTAGACAATAAGGACTTTTGGAAAGCCAGTTTATTAATTAAAAGTTCATGATTCACTTTGTCAAAAGCTTTACTAAAGTCGGTGCAAATTACGTCCGTTTGAAGAACCTCAGAAAACCCCTTTATCACAGAAGTTGAAGTTCTAGGAGGATTGTTACAGTAGATTTCTCCTGCAAAAAACCATGCTGATTTAAAGAAATAGCCGATTTAACAGAGAAAGCTAGTTGGTCGGTAATTATAGCTTCAAAAAGTTTAGGTATAGCACTTATATACCCCGATAATTTGATACTTCAGCTTTCGAACCACATTTGTGAAGTGGAATTAAATAGGATTCTTTCCAACAAGCTGGAAAGTAGCCAAGTTTTAGTGATGTATTAAAAATCTCAGCAAGAGGCTTGTAGAGAAAGTCAGCACACAGTTTCAGAATAATACTGGGAATATTATCTGGTCTAGGTAAAAAATATGTTTTTAAAGAATTTAAATGGTATAATACGTTCTCCGGATCAATAGATGGCATGTTGATAGTGGTTAATGATGTAACAGGGTAAGGGTAAGCCGTACTACTGTCGTATGATTCATTGGAATAAGTGGTCATAAAAAATTCAGCAAAAAAATTTGAAATTGAAGAGTTATCGTTTGACACATAATCCTTCCATTTCATAGACGAAGGAAATTCAGTATTTTTACGTTGAATATTCCCAAAATCATAAAAAGCCTTAGAATTACTATGAATTTCTATTTTAAGTTTATTTATATAATCATTGTAACATTTACGGTTTAAAGTGTGATATTTATTTCTAAGATTTCCTGATTTCTTAAAAACCGTGAAAGAGCGGCTTTTCAGATTTGTCACTCTCTGTAGCTCTTTAGTAGACCACACCGGACCGCCCATCTTAGGGAGATTTTTTAATTTAGGAATGCAAGATTCAAAACATTTGTAAAGTAAATTATTAAAGTTTAAGACCCAGTGGTCCAAGTCAGAATTAAAAGATGGCCAGTTAGCTTCTGATAGCATTTTCTTCAACTTGACAAAATTTGTTCTTTTAAAGCAATAATTATATGAAAGTAATTCACTAGTGTTCAACTGTGAACAACATGGCGCACTGAACAGCTCAAAATTAATTCCAAGAGTAGGATGAAAATTATCTTCAGGGTACACAAATGCGAGGGTACACAAAGGAGAAATTGATATTTTTGATGAGTCATCGATATATATCAAGTCCAGAATTTTATTATTTTTGTTCGTTATGTAATTAATTTGCTGTAAGTCAATCTCAGCCAGTAAACCAAGAAACTCATTAAAGTTTTCTCGTGTCGCACAAGGTAATAATCCCCTACTCTTCACTTAAATTCCAACAAACATGTGGTAAGTTAAAATCTCCAAAAACAATGAGGGAATCATTTGTCTTCAGTTTACTATAAACAGACTTCAAAAAGAAAGCATGTTTGAGATAAACATTCACTTCAGAATTTGGAGGAATATATGAACAGGTTAAATAAACATAATACGCTCCAAATCGTAAGTGAACGCACAAAAATTCATAGTCTTCAACTTCTTGTATACAGAATTCATCGGACTAGTACATGGATTGGACAGCTATAAGAACACCACCGCCAACCCTATATAAACGGTCCTTTCTGAATACCTGATACTTATTACAAAGAATTTCAGAACTGTGAATATTAGGTTTAAGCCAAATCTCGGTAAAAACTAGTACCCCATGCAAGCATTCAAAACTTTTAAGATAAACGGAAGTTAACTTAGAATTTAATCCCCTAACATTCTGATACAAAATGCATACGAATTTTAGGGAATCATTTAGTTTTTTTGGGAAATCAGCAGCCCGGGTAATAGTAACAGGATTGCTTAGCCCAATTTTCTGCTTGTAAACAAATTCTTTCACTATGACACAGTTTGGCCAAAAAAAATTTAAAAGATGATACTTTCCTTTCATATGGAAAATTAAATTTAGAAACAGAAAAATCCGCCGATTTAATTCTGGACTTAATATAAAACTGAACGTCCTCAATAGATGTATCTGGGGCAAATCTAGAAATGAAAACAGACTTCCTCGGAGGAACAACTACCAGCTTTCTAGGGAGGATATATATATTTTCAGAACTCTCACTCGCAGATGGCACCACTACAATTAACTCTTTGTCTACTGATTTTGAAGTCAATTCATTAATCCTAGCTTCAGGAACCAATAGAGGAGCAGGCGCACGGACATTTTTTCCGTCATCGTCACAAATAACAGGTGGTGTTTCCGAAGTGATAGATGACTTTTTCGCAAAGCATCTAGTTGTTGGCCTTTTCCTCTGCGATAAATCCTCTACGACTTTGAAATCACCGAAAGTCTTTTCAAGATTTTTAAATTTGGATGTAAGCGTAGAAAGTTCCTTTCCAATTTCTGAAAAAGCAGTTTTGGCTTGCTTAAACATTATTGAAAACTCAATATCAGCAGACCTGCATCTCGTGCATGACCAGCGAAGACCCTTCTTCTCTCTAATATTTTCGGCAACACCAATTGAGAGGCCAGCACACTTAGTGTGAGCAAGGTCGTCGCAAAACCAACACGAAACACAGTGCTCAATGTCACACTTCAAATTACATTCAAAAATACAATTCATTTTTAAGACTCAAAAATGTTCACTGGGTTATCACAGAAAACAGAAAAAACAGTTTGGAAGTATCTGAAACAGCCGTTGATAAGCCAGAAACAAACAAAAAATACAGTACCGTAAAAGCGTAAGAGAGGCTCTCAAAAATTAAATAAACTGTGTATAACTAACAAACACAAAAAAGAAACAGAAGACGAAGTAGATAACAAAAATGCTGTTTATGTATAAAATATAAACACAAATTTAAAATGAAAATTAGCAATAGTTATAAATAAAATGTAATAAAACAAATTAAGTAAAAGAATAAGTAAAAAACTTAGCTTATTTAGCGTAGTATTCACGAATTTTATGAAAATTAAATCAATTTTTAGTTGCACAAATTAAAAACACGTCTGCACAGTTTAACAGTTTAAAAAATTGTTGAAGTGACAGCGTTTTTCAATTATGAAACATTTTGGTATGCTTGTTTTCATCGTATATTCACTGAACAAAAATGCTCCAATTATGTTATGTTTGGTTCTGATCCGGAGAACATACTAGCCATTTTAAAACTTTAACTGTATTCATGTCCTTGTCGCTTGACTGAAGCCTTATCATGCCTTCATCTATTCGCTGGGCCTGTATTTCTATAGAAATGGAAGTAAAGTCGTCCTCAGCATTGTTAGTCTAAAGACTTCATTCGACTACTTGAATATGAGTTAAATAAAACATTTTGTAGTTGGAATTACCGAAAATCGAATAAAATTTTAAAATGGCAATATAAAAGTTGACAAAAAAAAACTTTTTTTCCAATCCGTTTGCCATTTTCCCGTATAAATTGGTGGCAAATTCCAACATCATTATGACATAACTTGTGTTTGGATTTTAGTTTTTGCATTACGATGTGCGAAAAACGCTTTAAACTTGTTGTCTCTTTTTTTTTTGAATCGCTTGCCATATTGATAATGCAGCACTCATCTCGTTCGTAAAGCTTTGATTTTGATCCTTCCTTTTTATTTTTGCCATAATTTCTTCAATACTTTTAAAATAAATTGTATCTTTAATTAACCTCTTCCATAATCTCTAAGAACAAGTAAATGTGTTGAAACATATGTAGGTGCGGCTATAGTTATGCACCATAGTGTATGAACTTGTATTCCGCGAGATAAAACTGGTACCTATTTTAAATATCAAAATATAAATTAATATATGTACAACGAAGAACATAAACTGAATTTAATGACATTCATAAATTATTCCACCTAGAAGCTCTGTCCTAAAAAAAAGTCGGTAATAAATTTTTAAAAATATTAATGCAAGGCTACTTTGTAACACTTGTTATGTGACATATTAATGAAAATAGTTGTCGAAATTATGTTTGTCATGCTGTATTTATAGTATATCGAAAAATTTTTAAATTTCATTTGAAAATAAAAAATGCTTAATCATAATATTGTTTTTGTGGTACTTTATAAGAGTGTGTTTTTACTGAATAAACAAAGTCATGTAAAAAGGTTTGTGGACTAACAATTGATTTTAAATTATAGCTATGTCATTGTTTATTTAAAAAACTGCACGATGAACTTTATTTTTTATATGGTAAATACTTAGAAGTATTTATGTGCATAAAAAATGCTTATACTTCTTGAAGATAATAACAGAGAAATGACAAAGGCCGTTTTTATATAAAATAATTATAATTTATATTCAACTCATCATTAGGACAGGGTCAATTGTTAAGATTTTGATGTCATAAGTATCAAAGAAAACAGTGAAGGCGCTGCGTGTAAGTTTTCCTGAATTTCCTAACCAATATCTTATTTACACGCAGGCATATTTGCATATGCGCTTACTAGTGGCGTAGACTGAGGGAGCTACAGCCCCTACGACCTCCTGAAATTTTTTGAAAGCATTTTTGAAGTAAAACATCTTTAGCGAGGCTGTAAATTGAAAATTTTTGCATCGGAAACCGCGTTTTCTTTGCACTCACACGCAGTGTCGGTTCTAGGATTTGGGTTTGCGGGGCTAATTTTACTAAATTAAAGGATAAATATCACTTAATATCGACCAAAATCCAGACCTAGATCAAAATGAGACCTTGATTAACTCATTATTGCCCAGCCAGCATGTTCGCTTATCAGCACTTTGTTCAAACATATAACTTCATACATGTGACCTATGACTTGTCTGTCGGAATTATAATGTTAAATGACCTACTTTAAGAAAACAAAAAATAGAAAAAAAATTAAATTAAGATAACAGTTGTTAAAAAAACAATATTCAGACCACGAAGCGAACCAAAATTCTAACAAAAATCGACCAAACTGAGGGCAAATTCAGATCAAAACTAAAACTAAGAACCCAAAATTCAGACCGAATATAAACCAAAATCAGTTAAAAATTCATTCCAAAAAAAATTTAAGCCACAACTCAGTCTAATAGTTAGACAAAACTTTAGGTCAAAAGGACGCCAAATACCTTATGCAACCTAGAAGAAATATCTGATAAATATTAACACCAAAAAATTTTAACTCAAATAAAAAAGAATTGGCCCAAAATTCCAGCAGAACTCAGAACAAAATTTAAAACGAAACTCAAACTGGTTTCAGACTAAAATAAGTATCAAAATCAAGCCAACTCAGACCAAAATTTCAACCATAACTCAAACTAAGAGTTAGATTAAAACAGAGGCTAAAAAGACGCCAAATACAAATTAAAAGCAAACCAAAATTTAGACCAAAAATCAGATAAAAAGCTTAGTAAACGCGACCTCGATAGTATAGTGGATAGTGCACTAGACTTTCATCCAGAAGGTTGCAGGTTCGATTCCCGTCTTGGTCTGGTGTTTAATTCTTATAAACTTCTTATATTCACTATCGATATGAAGTGGATGATAATTATAAGAATGAGTACAAGTACATGTGGCAGTCACCACATAATTAAGTAAAGTTATCTGTAGCATTTTTATGCTTCTGAAACAATTATTGTACCTTTTTTAAAATTATGTACTTTTGTACTTTTTCTATGTTTTAAGACTGAATTAGAAATTTTGTACCATCACTGAATTATTGCTGTAAAAAATTTAGAAATAAAAAAAATCATTCTTTTCTTTGCTGTAACACAAGTGCGCACCGTTCTTTTTCGATTCTACTCCGCACGTCGTGCGAAAAAATAAAAGTACCGCTCGACCAACCTACATTGGTGACCCCGACGTGATCTGGGTCCTCCGCTTCCAGACACGTATGTAAAATAAGTCGTCGCGATTCAACGTTCTACGTCATTTTTTACACGTGAAAAAAATTGCGCATTTTACGGATCTAATTTCTATTAGCTTCGCGTGTACTCGCGTTTTCATTTTTTTTATGGACAAACATCTTCAGCGAACAGACAGCACCTCTGTGTCATGCAGCGATAGTTTCCCTGCAGGCTCAGCACTACCTGCCAGCCACAGCAGTGATTCCAACAACGTGCCCGAACAAGGCGCAACGCCACGGCAGGAACAAAATGTTTTCCCTGCTCTATGCAAAACTGTACCTCCGTCAGCACCGTTAGTTTCGCAGCAGTTAAATGCCGCACAGCCACCGCGACAGTGCAGCGGGCCGCCAATGCAACAGCAACACGCAACACCATTTTTAGCATCGCGACTGAGTAACGAGCCACCACCATTTTCGTCATATCGGCAAAATGCTCATGTGCAGAACGATGTGCATGTTCGCATTCCAATGCCTCGTATAACGCCAAATGACATGGAGGCGTGGTTTACCTCAGTCGATTATTGGTTTAAAGCATGTAACATGAATAATGATACTCAGCGGTATTACTACATTATGGCAACCTTAGACCCGCTTACGCTCCCAACAATAGGGCAAATAAGCCGAAAAGCTGAAAATCAACAACGTGTGCTTAGCACCGGCATGGGTATGTATGAGTATTTGAAGCGCGAGCTTTTATTGTATTTTGGCGAGAGCCAACAGCGGAAAATTCAACGTCTGCTTGAAGAAATGGCGCTTGGTAACCAGCGCCCCAGTCAATTGTACAACGCAATGCGACGAGTTGCAGGTAGTTCCTTTACGGAAGAAACTCTTCGTGCAATGTGGATACAACGATTACCTGAGTTGGTACGAGCTTCAGTGGTTTCTCGCGAAGGCAATGCAGATGTCCAGATCGCGGTTGCCGATGCCGTAATGGAGACCTTATCTCAACGCCAGATCTGTTCGACCACCCCAATCTCGCCATTGACCAGCTCAACCACATGTGACAAGGACTCTACACCGAATCTTGTGGAACTGGCTACAACTATCAACGCGCTTCACAAAAAATTAAACGATTTGGATTTTCGCGAGCGCAGCCGACAACGCAGCGCCGTCCAACCGACACGTCAACGTAGCCGTACACGCAGTCGGCAGCGCAGTCATCAGCACAATACGACACCCAGCAGCGAAGATTGTTGGTATCATCGAACATTTGGAGATGCAGCCACTCGTTGTCGCAGTCCATGTGGTCATCGTACTCGCACTAAAGTCAATAACGACTTAAGCAAGCGAGATTGACTCGCAGCACCCTCCAGCGACGTCTCCGTTGATAAAAGCATCGCTGGAGTTAATCAACTTTTCGTCGCCGACAAATCGACTCAACTCAAATACTTAGTCGACACAGGAGCCGATTTTAGCGTCTTGCCAAAATCACGCTATTCATCAAAACTTCGCCCAACATCAATTTCGCTGTTCGCAGCTAACGGCTCAGCAATCAACACTTACGGTATTCTTCGCCAGTGCATTGATCTCGGTCTTCGTCGACACTTCGAGTGGAGCTTCATGGTAGCCGACGTAAGTATGCCAATCATCGGCAGCGATTTTATTCGCCATTTTGATTTAATTATTGATTTGAAGCGAAATCGACTAATTGACAACAAAACCAAACTCGAAGTGCCGTGCACCATTCGCATTGAGCCGAAAGTGCAAGTCAAAGCCTTCGACGCTAGAAATCCATTTTTCGATTTGCTTATAGAATACAAAGACATTACCGAGATGACATCGATGCAAAAGCCTGTATCAACAGCTGTTCACCACGCCATCGAGACGGTTGGGCATCCAGTCACCGCCCGCATGCGAAGACTTGATCCTGAAAAGCTAGCCGCCGCCAAAGCCGAGTTCGAGTACATGATGCGAATAGGAGTATGCCGCCCATCCAAAAGCAACTGAGCTAGCCCACTCCACATGGTCAGGAAGCCAGATGGTAGTTGGCGACCATGCGGAGACTATCGTTCGCTCAACAAAATTACCGTGCCTGACCGATACCCAATTCCGTTTTTATCAGATTGCACCGCCATGCTATCCAACAAAACCATTTTCGGGAAAATCGACCTTCAGCGAGCTTTCCACCAAATTCCGGTTCGACCCGAAGACGTAAAGAAGACAGCCATAATAACGCCATTTGGTCTGTTCGAGTTTACGCGTATGACTTTTGGCTTATCCAACGCAGCGCAAACCTTTCAGCGCGTTATCAACGAAACTCTACGTGGCTTAGATTTCGTGTTTCCATACATCGATGATATTTGCATCGCATCATCGACACCTCAAGAGCACACCGAACACATAAGGCTCGTGTTCGCACGACTACGCGCTGCAGGATTAACAATTAACCCATCTAAATGCGAGTTTGGTCAAACTCAGTTGAAATTCCTGGGCCATCTTATCACACAACACGGCATACTACCGCTCCCAGAAAAAGTTGAGGCAATCATGCGCATACCGAAACCTACTATCGCCAAAGAACTCAAAAGCTTCATTGCTACTCTGAACTTCTATCGAAAATTTTTGCCAAAAGCTGCTGAACATCAAGCCCCGCTATAAAACACCGATTGTTTGGAACGATGATGCGGAATCCGTTTTTAAGCAATGTAAGCATGAACTAGCAAATGCCGCCGCACTTGCATATCCTAAAATTGGCGCAAAGCTGGAGCTAACGACTGACGCATCAGACATCGCCGTAGGAGCCGTGCTACACCAGGTAGTTGACTGCAATCCCCAGCCTCTAGGCTATTTTTCACGCCGCTTGACAGACACCGAAAAGCGTTACTCGACCTACGATAGAGAGTTGCTTGCTATTTACCTCGCCATCAAGCATTTTCGCTTCATGATCGAAGGAAACATTGCAACTATCTACACCGATCACAAGCCGCTGGTTTATGCCTTTAAACAACGACCAGACAAAGGGTCTCCGCGACAAGTAAGACAGCTGGAATTCATAGGCCAGTTCACAACCGACTTTCGCTACATTCCTGGAACAGCTAATCAAACCGCAGATATGCTATCACGCATCAACACGATATCAGTCATAAATCACCAAGCTATGGCAATAGCGCAGCAAGATGATCCGAATATTGCTGATCTATTAAATGGTAAGAAAAGACATTCATTGCAATTAAAATATTTTAGGTTTGCCGAATGCTCAAGAACAGTTACTCTGTGATGTCGCTACGAATAACATCAGGCCGGTGGTACCACACACTTTTCGTTTGCAGGTACTGCAGTCTTTGCATAACCTCGCGCATCTAGGCGCCAACGCTACTTTGAAAATGGTATCACAACGGTATGTATGGCCTGACATGCGAAAAGAGTGCAAGGAGTTCGTTCGAGCCTGTGTTCGCTGCAACCGTAGTAAAATCTCACGACACAACAAGTCAGCGTTAAAGCGCATGGAAATGCCCGATCAACGATTCCAAATCGTCCATGTAGACATCATCGGTCCATTACCTATGAACCATGGTTTTCGCTACTGTCTGACGTTTATAGACCGTTTCTCCAGATGGCCAGAAGCGATACCATTGGCAGACATGCAAGCCGAAACCGTATGCCGAGCGTTTTTAAACGAATGGGTTGGACGCTATGGAGTTCCTCATAAAATCGTTACAGACCAGGGAGCACAGTTTGAATCTCGTATTTTCACCGAATTACTAGAGACGTTAGGCATTCAACGCGACCGCACTTCACCCTATCACCCCCAGGCAAATGGTCTTATAGAGAGATGGCATCGCTCATTAAAAAGCGCCATACTTGCCACTGGAAAAGACGAGTGGGTCGATAACTTAGGTCTTACACTTCTAGGCTTACGAAACGCAGTGAAAAATGACATTAAGGCATCTGCGGCAGATATGATGTTTGGCACATCGACCCGATTGCCAGGTGATTTTTTTGCACCACAGCAAGATGTGCAACCGAACTCTGTTTTTGTGGACAAACTACGAGCGTACCTACAAAATATTCGCCCTGTCGAAACTTCATGGCACACGCGAAACAAGCCGTTCGTCAACAAAGACTTGTTTGCGTCAACTCACGTTTACGTCAGAAACGACAGAGTAAAACCTTCGATGTCCGAACCATACGACGGACCCTATACAGTAGTCGCCAAAAACGACAAAACTTTCATCATCATCATAAAAGGAAAAAAGCAGGTAATATCAGTCGACCGCCTTAAGCCAGCTTACTTCGTTAATGAGGAATCAGCTCCCGCTTCACAGAACCATGTATCGCTGGTTTTTAACCCGCCGCCAACGTCGGTATCTCCTACTATTATTACTACCACAATGTTGGAAAGGCCGTTCGCATTTCCACTCGTATCACGCAAAAAATCTAGGAAGGGAGTACTGTGGCAGTCACCACATAATTAAGTAAAGTTATCTGTAGCATTTTTATGCTTCTGAAACAATTATTGTACCTTTTTTAAAATTATGTACTTTTGTACTTTTTCTATGTTTTAAGACCATCACTGAATTATTGCTGTAAAAAATTTAGAAATAAAAAAAATCATTCTTTTCTTTGCTGTAACACAAGTGCGCACCGTTCTTTTTCGATTCTACTCCGCACGTCGTGCGAAAAAATAAAAGTACCGCTCGACCAACCTACATACACACCTTGGTTGGTAATAGCAAAACCACCGAGCTGATAAAAAATTGCCACAGCCGTTCGGAATCGGCGTTAAACTGTAGATCCTACCACCGCCACTGTGGTCTAGTCGCAGAGTGCCAGACTCTTTTCTCTGGAGACCCGAGTTCGATTCTCGGCTTGGGTATGTTTCTTATATATCTTTATTTCTTTTTTCCTTTCTTTCTTTCTTGAGGCTTTGGTACAATAGATCTAATAGGACGCAGTGCCAGACTTGCGAGTCGTTCTTCCTTCAAATAATAATAATAATACACTAAAACTCAGATCAGAAGTTCCTTAAATACAGACCGAAAGCAAATTAAAATTTAGACCAAACATAGATTAAAACTCAAACAAAATTCAGATTAAAATTCAGACCCAAAATAAAACAAAATTCTGACATACAATCAAACCAGAATTCAGATCTAAAACGGAAAAAAAAAACCAATATCAGACTAAAATTCCATTATCAGACTTTTTAAAAGTAAGACATTTATAAACTGGCGTTGAAATTTTAGATTTAATAACCAGTTGCAGTGTAACGTGCATCCTATTGGCACACCCAGCATGGCGGCTAATCAGAATTGATTCAAATATCCGAACCCATTTTAATATTTATATTAAATTATTATTATTAAAATAATATATAATATAAAATAATATTTTAAATTCTAAAATTCTTCGTTTATTTAAAGTACTTAAAAGCTTTTCACTGCTGATGGCTTATATGGAAAAATCTTAATAACGTAAAGTGCCCTATCTTCGGACAGCTAAGGCCACAACATCTACAACTAAGCCGCTGATATAGTAAATCTTCAAAATAAAAGCACTAATGGAACTAAAATATATCAACGAACAGAAATAAACTATATTTTCACTTTTATTTAAAAGTGGTGTCATGCAAAATGCTAAATATGCCCAAAAACAGTTTTTCCTCAGTCCGGACACGATGTTTTTTTTACAGAAAATTTCACTTTTTATTTAAAAAATTTGCTATGATTAATGATTTTTTGACAGAAATTAAAAGAAAAATTATTAAGTAATATTTCTGTAACCAAATAATGTAGAATATTTAAATATTTTTGTTTTAATCTTACTTATACTGTTTGACTTATTTGCTTGCTATATTTTATTCAGTTATAATACAAACAAAAATAATCAAAAAAAAAAAGTAATAATAGAAAAAGATTACTGATTTCGATACTTTACATAAATATTATTTAGATAAAATTTTCGTTTCACTTCTTTAGGGAGTTACAATACGTTAGTGCCCTATGAATCTAAGTAAAGCGTAAAAACTAATAATGTCCCAATATCAGCCGTCAAAATAACTTCTTATTATATATCGCTCATTTACTAAAAAACTGTCATAAGTCAAAAAACACAATTTTTGAGTTGATGATGCAGTTTCATATTAATATCTTGTATACTCAGCGCGTGAGAACTATAAGATTTCTTCTTTTTTCTGCAAAGTGGGAGTCAATTGAAATCTTTAAATGCGTTTTCTGCAAAAATCGCGTTTTTTGAGTTATGACAGTCTTTTAGTAAATGAGCGATATGTTCATTACATTATTGGGTGTAAGAATTGTAAAAAAAAGAATGGTTTAATAATAAAAATTCTTTTGAACACTAATATATGATTACTTATCCAGAGATAAGAAAACTGAACATTTTGAGTGTTTAATGCCCGGACTGGTTTAAGAACTTAAAATTTAAATATTATACTCATAATATATGTAAATTTTTGACACAATTCTGTAATAATTTCATTTATGTATAGACAAAATATCATTAATAACTGAAAAGTGTAATTAACATTGAAAAATTTGTAAAAACCTCTGGTAATGGATTACATAAAAAGTTTAATATATCGTACCTGAGAATTGATTTGGCGAATAGGTATACGATTTTGTACACATATAAGCCAAATCAATTCTCAGGCGGCGATATGACAAAATTTTCTGTATTTCTAGCAAAGATTCTGGAAAAAGTAAATATCTTTCCCTAGGATGAGCCAGAGTTAATTCTGCTAGCATATATTTAAATAAATACACATTTAGTAAAATCTCTTTTAATTAAACTAATTTTTTTGTAACTTAAAAATTAGGGCAATACTTGCATTGCAGTTTCCTTAATACCGGACACCATAATTTCATCATAATTTCAAATAAAAACAAAACATAAATTTCAATTAGCTTTTGCATTTTGTTATGGCTAATAAATAAATACTCTGGAGAAAAATAAGATATTTACCATAAAAATTCCTGTTTCTTTTATAAAACTGAAAAACAAAAAACACAAATTAAAGGATTTTACCTTTAAAAAATCGTCAAATATGACTGCGTCACAAATTATTTTCAGAAACAAAGTACATAAATGAAGCCTTTTGGGTTAATGGCGATTTACAATGCAACAGTAAATTTCAAATCTCGAATGGATAACTTTTAATTCGGGGTCGCTGATTCCGACCCTGTACTCAGATTTTCTCTATCATGTCTGGGATCACCGCTATGGGGGTCAAAACCCATAATTTTGGTATACGTGGAACCAATATACAATTTTTCTTATTTTACTTTGTACATCTCATTGATAAGAGAAAGTTGTTTATTAGGCAAGGGAGGAAGAAACTATTTAGACAGAAACACTTCACCGACCCCTTTACCCGCCCTTTTGGGTATTATATGAAGCCTCTATGCGATATGTGACTATACCGGGTAAAAAATATTCTCCATCAAAAAATTATTGAAGTCATTGAAGGTCAAAAATTTTTCCCAGAAATTAATCTTCGACAGACTAGGTTAGATTGGAGTGGCTGTCGAGAGACACACTTAGGCCTGAACGGCCATTAAAACAAAAAAAAAAAAACAATTTTTTAACTTTTAGATTAATTGTACGTAATGGAGGAGACAATAACAATGATCATATCTTGACAAAATTAAAGAGTAGGTAAATAATATACAGATACATGAAAAATTCTAACATTGTAATTGTTTTTGTTCAATAAAAATGAAAGAGACTCCTGATGATGCCACCGAAGAGGGGCGAAACGTTGAGCAAATAATGAAAAAATTTGTAATAATTTGTTGTATCTAAAAACATGGACTTGTAAGCCTGATATAACAATCAATATCTAAAATCTCTTCTTTTTTTTTTGCTGTAATGCCTTTATATAGGATTTACCGCTGAAAAAAGCAAACAAACAGTCTTTGAGACCTATATAGATAGATAAAGATCTTTATTGTAACAAAAATTTGAATATTCTATTATTCGATATTATTATTCTATTTCTATTTTTATTTATTATTTTATTTATTTGACATTATTATTATTTAGAACTTACGACATTGACTCTATGGTCGTCTATCGGAGGTTTATGCTTTATTTGCATTCTTAAATGTTATTTCAACTATATTCATTTGTAATTATTTTCCTATAGTCTAAAGCGTCAGTAATGAATTTAACTAGCTTTTCCCATTTATCATCGCCTATTCCATTTTGTCTGTCTATTACTTCATTCTGGTCTAAAGTGAGTTTTTCGAAATATCTGTACCGAATTCGCTTGAATATTGGGCATTTACATTGTGTGATATCCTCCACTTCGTTCATGTTGCAAAACGTACAATTTAAATTATGATGTCCATTAAAATAAATCAGGCCACATCTTGCCTTAAATATCCACATCATTTTAGAACACTCAAAGGATTTTTGTAGGTAACTTCCACCTCTACTGATGTCCAGATATTTGTATATACGCGAGCTGTTACAAGACCTTTGCCACAATTTTTGTAGATTATCAATTTTAAGCCCCTCTAAAAGTATTAAACTTTTCCTCATCCATTCCTCATTATTTATAATGGTACTGTCCCAACTAATATCATATTTAACTCCTAAATTATTAAGTTTATTTACCCAAAACACATTTTCCACTAATACTTTTTTTGTCAGTATATATGGCATTCTGTCTGCTTTATATTCAAAAAGTGTTTTACGTATAAATAGCAATTTGTCATTCCAGTTTCTAGCATAAGGCAATGCGTTGGCGTATTCTTTGGTAATCGTAGGATTTTTTAATGAAATACCATTGAAGCTTATCTACTTCTTCAAAAAAGGAGTATCCCCATACCTGTGCAGCATAACTTTGAATGGCTCTGGTTACGGCCAAAAACATTTTCCACTTCACTGCTAGCGATATTTTGTTCTTATTTAGAAATACACGCCAAGTCGAGTTTATGCTAGATTTTGCTGAGCTATTTCTTGTGGCTATATGTTTCTTGAATACCATTTTTGGCGAGAGCACTACTCCTAGATAATTATATTGGGTCACTATTTCCACATCTTTGCCTTTAAATTGCCACTTTTCTTTACGGGAAACCCTTCCACCATTCCTAAACACCATTATTGAAGACTTCCCTAAATTTACTTCCATGCTCCAAGTATCGCAGTATATTTCCAACCTATCAATCATTCTCTGTAGTCCATCAATATCGTCCGATAATAATATTGTACTATGTCGTCAGTATACATCAATAGTCTAGTATTAGTTTCGTCAACATATAATCCTCCTCCTATGTGTCCATGTAAATCATTTAGATACAAAGAAAAGAGCAATGGCGACATAAGGCATCCCTGTTTGACTCCCGATAAAGTTTCAATTCGTTCGACAATGCTTCCCCATTCCATACGGCGGAGCTAGTGTTACTGTAAACCTCTTGAATAAATCTAACCATCTTCGTTGAGACCCCCATAGTATACAATTTATATAAAACTAACTGTAGTGGAACTTTCTCAAATGCAGCTTTGAAGTCAACAAAAAAGGCGTAAACTCTCGTTCTTTCTTTAAATTTAAGGTGCACAATTGCCGCTAGATTGTAAATACTATCTATAGTTGAGTAATTTTTCCTAAAACCTGCCTGATATTCTAAGAGGCCTATATTTCCAATCAAAAAGTATTTGGGGTCACCGAAGGCCAAATCTAAGTTTATTTTAAATGTTAAAAGTTGCAATTTTTATAACTTAAATCTCTTTATAGTTACTGAATTAACCGTTAGATAAAACAGCTAACTATCTTCGGAAAAAATATCTTTCATTGTAAAATAGTTGGAATCTTTGACGGTCAAAATTCATTTGACCTGAAAAATAAAAATTACAAAAATTGGTATATAAAGCCGCGCTTAAACATTAAAAATTTTCAAGTTTTCATCATTGTTAACCAAACAAATATTTGACAAATAACAGTAAATTGTGTAATTTGTGTTTTTGGATAAAATTAGCAATCAAAACTGTAAAAAATTAAAAAAAAAAGTATATATATATGAGTAAACGATGATTTTTTAAAGTTATTACTTTTTTATTTGCAACCGAAAATGTCTTTGGTTGCAAAATACATTGCGTTAGCAGTTATCAATACCTTTCAAATAGCATAAAATAGTTGCACCAGTTTCTATTTAATCAGCTTTGATACACAACAAAATGAAAAAACATGCCTGTAAAATTTTGTAAGAATTAAATGCTAGTGTAAATCCGAGTTTCCAAGTAAAATTTTTATAATCTCTACTCATATCGTCGACTGAGAATTGATTTGGCGTATAGGCATAGGAATACTTATACACATACGCCAAATCAATTCTCAGGCGACGATATGTAAAAGTAAAATATTATGCCAATATAATTTTTTAAATCGGATAATGTTTACTGGCATTGCAAGTTTTTAGAAGTCCAGCAAAATTTGTATGAAAAGTATAAATAATGGTAAAAAAAAAATTCTACATTTTTAACATTTTTGCATAAACATTATCCGATTTAAAAAATTATTTTTGCATTATGTTTGTATTTGTAAGGAGTCATAACGGAGCTGTGAAATTTGAAAAAAATGTTGGATGAAAAACTAAAAAAAATCTAATCTAAATCTTATGGTCGAAATTTCGGGATTTTCAAGACGCTTTTGGAACCTGGAAATATCTGATTTTAAAAATGTTGTTTCCAATTCTGTTCATGTGGGTGTTACTTTTTGATTTAACGCCACTCTTGGCAGTTTATCGTGCCCCAAAAATGTACTCTTATTCGATAGCTTTTGTGAGTCACTGTATATATGAATGTATTTTATAAAGAAACGCACCAAATTAATATTACAATAAAGTTAGGAAGTAATAGGTTTTGAAAAATTACGATACTAATCTGATTGCGTTTACTCAATAATGTTAGTGGTATACCACTTCAATACGCAATATAGTTGATAAGTAGAAGTGGACGAAAATCGTAGAAGTAAAAATTGTTGCATAAAGTTGCCATCTAAAAATAAAAGTCGTCAGATTTAAAAGGGGAAATTCCGTTATTATTTCTTAAATGCCTGACAAAATATGATGCCAGACAAAATTCTTGACAAGACTGTCAGGCCTAATTCCTGGCGTATGGCAAGCCTAAGTATTAGACTGAAAAAAGAAAACAATTGTGAAGAGTTAGCATTTGAAGCCCAACATTCTGATGAGGCCGAATAACATTTCACTGTTTGTTTTTTATTATTGTTATTTCATTTATTTTTTATTATTGTTATTTCACTTGCTTTGAAGGTGCCATGCCCACTTTTACAAGTCCACCCATATTTAGACACAGAAAGTCCTACAAAAATCTTAGTATCATACCAAAAATGGTATATAAGTTGGCATGGCATGCTTGTTTAAGTGAGCATGACACGCCTATGTAGACAATTACGATTTTTGTTATGCTCAGTTGTCTATTTTTGTTATTATATGTATATTAAAAAATAGGTGATTGGCAAATTTCCCCAATCAGGTTATATGAGAGTTATGTGAAAAAAATTAATGGGACTATGACTTATCGTTCCAAAAATCGAAAATTTCTTTAATTACACATAAAATACTCACTTGAAACTTATTATATAAGTGTATTGAATTAAACATAATAAACTTAGATTGTAAACAAACGTATGTAAGCACCTTTTAATTCGTATGGAAAACAAAAACTCGGTTGTTGCAACAACTTCGAAACTTGCACAGAGCCCGATTTTCTTTACGTGCAAGAATCGATTTTCTACTGTATTTATATTTTCACTTTTATAAATATAGATTTTGCTTTATAAAAACACGCTTGTATTAGATTGTCGAGATTGTAGATTAGAGTCGAAGCGATCGGTGAAGAACTTTCTGAGATTTGCGGTTTTCAACAAATGAGCATTATATGTTTATACAGACAATAATAATAATAGAAGACTAGTCGGTAAGGCCCCAGTATCTCTTTATGAAAAAACAAATATCAAAAGAGAACCATACTACTCGTTGGTGTTTGTTTTGTTATTTGTGTATGCAGATAATCCGTTAGATAATTCTGAGAAATGCCGTTACTCATGTCTTCTCTCTCTCTTTGTTATTTACTCCCGCTTAAGCAATGATTTTTACAAAGATGGGTGCAATGCTTTGTTCAATGAGCGAATTTTAAAAAACTTCCGACGTTAATATTTTGGAATTGGCTTAACCTTCGATAAAATGATTTCATCGAAAAGCTTAAATATTTTGCGATAAGTGGAATACCGCTAAGTAATTCAATGTAACACCCGTAACGACCATATAGATAGATACATAGATTAGGTAGATAGATAGATAGATTATTCGGTGAAAGAATTACGCCAATAAATGTGGCTAAATATATGCTGGCGTCGATACAAGGATAGAACAACATTTGCAATATGGCTGCTTCTGTGATACAACAACGACTAAGACGGCAAAACGAACAGCCCGCATTGCATTGCACCATCAATTTGCTGTTGGGTTTGCTTCTGCCTTAATATGGTTAGCAGTTCGATACATTTATTGCTCCATTCCATTTGATTCATCACAGCTTCACATCCTGCTAGCTTGATCTTCGTAAAAGTAAAGCGTTTTGCAAATTATTTTCCTTGACGGTATTCTTTCTAGTAGTCTTTCTGGATCAAGCTCTTATTATATATTTCAAGTGTTAAAACTAACCGTCCGATTGACTTCAAACTTTCGCATTATATTTGTCTCGAAGTTTATTGTAGAATAGGTGCCGATAGGTGGCGCGGAACATCGAAATTTAGAATTGATTTAATACGCACATACGATATTATAACACTCAACCATCCATTTCAATTTCTACAAAATTATTTTCAATGCTTATCGAAATTCGATGACGACCTTTTATTGCCAAAAGCTCCATAAGGATTCTAAAACAGCGTGGAAGCCTTCCTCTCCGTATCCCACTTAATATCTTTTTTAGCACACTATGTCATTGGGCTTAAGGCTTCCTCATTGCTACGTTAAGAAATGCTTGTGGAAGAAATAAAAAAATATGTTGATAAAAACTTCCCAAACCCTTCTTTAAGCAGAGTTGTGGAAGTAATATCAACGGCAAAACTTCTCTAAACCTTCTGAAAACATGAGATTCGAAGCCTTCCACATACCTTCCATCGGAAACCTTCTCTATTTTTCTTGATACTCATTACTATTATATACCAAATATTACTATTTTATGTATTTGAAAATATCTGGGGGGAGGGGGGAATGACCCCATTTACCCGCTAGCAACTGCCACTGGCTTACACAATTGTGATGTAGAATGACCAGATTATATTAAAATAACCCGCATATTTCTTTTAAATTTAGCGACCAAATATGTCTGATTTACATATTTATTTTACCTTTACCAAAAGTAAATCTACTCACAATTTAGAAAACATATTTTGTAATATAGAAAAAAAAAACAATTGAAAAAAAATAGCTCAATTAACGATAAATTGTTAACTTGCCCACACTAATATGGAGAGTAAGTGAATAGAACAGGGACCGAAAATAACTGTTATTTTCCATTTTTCAACTCAAAAAGTCATCCACAAAAAATAGCCGTAGGGGATCTTTAAATGTACGGTTGTGATCCTCACGGACTAAATTTCACTAATATTGTATGACTTTTAAATTCCCGACTTTTATCGTAATAGTCTAAACAAAACTGTAAATTATTGACTTTTATGATTTTTGTAAAGAAATAATAGTTATATTTGACTTTTATTTTGTCGGACAAAAAAAAACAGTTATTTTATGACTTTTATTTTGTTGGCCAAAACGAACCTGTGAATTTATGACTTATTTTTTTTTGGACTAAAATAAATGGTCAACCCTTATAACTAATTAACGAAACACCGAAGATACATGGTGTTATATATTTTTGAAAAGTACTCGTTGAGACCTTTTCAACGGTATACAATACATAGGGATCCGCTTCATTCCATTATATGACCTTCGCCCATATGTATGTATATGGATACGAACTGGAATACAAAATGGGCAATAACTTCGCATCTAGGCATCAGCCATACAAAGCACAATACATTTTCGAAAAGTACACGAAGAGACCTTTCTAATGGTTTCAGAATTGTTTGGATCCCCTTTACTTTAATATTTCATACTCCAAAGCCTATCTATTTTTATACCTACTTTGGTCATTGCAGCAGTTGCTTCGGAATTTAAAAATTAAAATTTTTTTACCTATAATATGCGGGCGGATAAGCTTAATAGAATGGCATCATTTTTTTTTAATTGCTCAAGCCGTTCGCTTGCAAATAGGGTTGACCATTTATTTTTGTCCAAAAAAATAAAAGTCATAAAATAACTGGTTCATTTTGGCCAACAAAATAAAAGTCATAACAAAACTGTATTTTTTTTGCCCGACAAAATAAAAGTCAAATATAACTATTATTTCTTGCCAAATATCATAAAAGTCAACAATTTACCGTTTTATTTAGCCTATTACGATAAAAGTCACAAAATAACTTTTAATATTTGACTTTTACTATAAACGCATAACCGTTAGGGTCCCTGGAATATAACAGAGAGCGCCCTGGCTACTGTTGTAATGCATATCGTCGTCGTTCAAACATAAATCACTAAGTCCAAGTTATTTTTTTCAATTGGATCCATATTAATTAGTTTCTATAATTCGAATTACATAATAAATAAGATTTTTGAGGATCCAGTTGAAACTTATACTAATGTGTATATCAATCTGTGGAATTTTTAAGTTTTGAAATTAAAAAAATGAACTTAGTGAGTTCTGCCAGAATGCCGAAGATATGTTTTAATTATAATTGGATCTTAAATATAGAGTTGGCACCCCTGATCAGCAGGCAGCAGTGCTGTTTTGTTTTTCAAAATCCCCTAAAATGAAGAATAAAACGCGTATTATCTTTAAAAAAGCGCTAAATTTTTTCCTTATAAAAGGGTTAAACACAAATTTTGTTATATATTGAAAGAAAAATTAATTAAATACATGTTTTTTAAAGTTTTTAATTCATAATTATACAATCACAAGAAAAACTAAAATAACATAATGGAAAAAGAGTATTTTATACACTTTGATCACAAAAAATATACAGAGTAATAATTTATAACTATAAGTACATATTTACATATATTTATTTATATATTGAAGTCTATATTCTCTATATTCTATTCATATATTCTATTCATTTAGTCTGAATTAGGAAGCATTATAAACACTAGTGCTATTTATTTACGTCATCAGGTATTTTGTAGTTTTCACAAAATGAATTTTTTATATGCAGTAAAGAATTTTTTGAAATAAGTGACTTACGGTTACGAACTTTGGTTGTAAATAAGTTCATTGCTCATGGTTTGACAAAAAATGTTGTTAGGACTATTTAGGAAATGGATTATTTAGCGGAGCATTTAGTGTCTTTTAAATTAAAAAAACGCGCTAAAAAATGCGCTGAACGCTAAATCACTTTTTTCCGCGTTTTAATTTTCAATAATCCCTCAATTTAGCGGGAAAAGCGCTGAGTTGGCCAAAAAGCGTGAGTAAAGTGTAGCTAAGTACAATTTTTTCTTATGCATTCACGTTCACACTATCTACAGGGTCGAAATCAATAAACTCATACACATATACATAAACAAAAGAAATCATATTTGTTCTCTTATACTAGTTCCTCTTCCCCTCAACACATCTTTACCCGTACAGCTTCGAGCCCTTACGGGCACAGCATCGGCTATTTGTTTGTTACTTACAGTAGGTGGAATAAATATGTTGTCAAAACAAACATTGCTTTTTCAAATGATCCTACGACCATTTTCTGCTTTGTTTTATATTTTGTTTCCACATAATTTTGAAGTACCGTTTTAAAACTAAATGCTTGCAAAATTTGGTGAAATTCTATCGGCAATCACAGAATTGGTAGTGCATTCTATTAAAATAGTTGCGGGTGTGACATTGCAAAAATAAGTTGTCAACTAGAGTGTTAACCGTTTTTTATCTGAAAAACTGTATTAAAGTGATCAAAATCTTTTTGATAAATAAAACTAAATTAAACTTAAATATTTATTGTCTAATTGGTGAGTTTGTTTATAAAATAGATTTTATACGATTTTTTTTGTTGAATGTAAGGGTTTTTTCTATAGAATACCAATAAATTACGGTAAATATGCTTAAATTCAAGCATTTGATTAAATTTATACAAAGACGGCCATTCGCAAAGATGTATTGCGGAAAATTTTAATAAAAGTCAAACGGAATTTGGAAAATTATATCAAATTATAATAAAGAATACTGAGTTTGCAGGAAAACAATCCCCAAAATTACCACATATAGGGTGAGTAAGCGTATTGTAAAAATTTCCAAAGCTGATCCGTTCAAATCAGCACAAAAAATACGGACGCAGCAGATAAATGAAAGCAAGCAGGCACCTTCGGTCTATACAAGACGTAACCGATTGCGCCAAAGCAATAAATATGGTAGAGTTGCGCGTAAACTTCTGTACATAAATAAGCCAAACTGAGGAAAAAGACGTGAGTTTTATGTGGAACATGTATTAAAGCCTCCAAATTTTTGGCATATGGATAGATGAGTCTATGATAAGACTCAAATATTCTCACGGCATGGTGTATGTATGGCGTATGGCACTCTACCCACTGTTAAGTCTGTTGAAAGAGGTTTAATGATCTGGGGATGCTTAACGGCAATGGCACTGGGAGTATATTAATTTTAAAAGGAAAAATAACAGCCGCAATGCACTTAAAATCTTAGAGGAGACTGCGATACCAGAAAGTAAACGTCTAGTAGGGCGAAATTTCATCCTCCATCAATGTGTCCACCGAAACCGGACAAATTTTTAGCAGAACCAATGTTTGAAGCTTGTGGACTCGATGACCCACAGGGTTGACAAAATGGCTGCTCAAAACTTTGGCCAATGCGGATATTAGGTAACTGACAACTTATTTTTGCAACATGAATTTCTTCGGTAGCATTAAGTTTCTTTTTTAAATTTGGAATCAAGTTTGTTTGTGTCATGAGATGTGGTATGTTTTAGTTTAAGACATTGAAGTATGTATTTGCTTGTAAAAAAAAAAATAATCTTAATAAAATACAACAACAAAATTCTGTGCGTATTATTGTTCAGATATTGGGTTTGACAACTTATTTTTTCCACCCACTGGATATGTGTCGAAGTGCACATCGTTAGTTTAGTGGTTAGTGCACTAGACTTTCACCTCGGACGTTCGGATGCGATTCCCGTTTTGGTCTGGTGGTTTATTTTCATAACTTCCCTAGGCTACATTTAGACCGCTGTACTTAGCTAAAAAATTTTCATTCGCGCAGTCATTTACACCGGCCGAACATTGACGACGAACAAACATAACAGCTGCTATTGACCCTGGCTTATTTTTTTGAATTACACGTTTTGAAGCCTGTGTAACTAATGCTACACATCACTCAGTACCTTGAATATGACAAGGAATCTTTGGATCGTTAATTGGCTCATCTAAATTCATGTATTCGCGCAAAATATGATGTGGAATATTCAAAGTGAAAGGAGGCTGAAACAAAATTGAATCATTATCCAAATCAATCATACCGGTAAATGGTCATGATTTATTTTTCCTTTAATTTTATCTTATTTTTTATTCATAAATACATATGTTCATGTGCTTATAGTCTGTGCTTATGTTTTTAAACTATTGTTTAATCATTAACTACAAATGTAAAACTTGATGCAAATAAAGATTTGGTGAATGTTTGTGCTGGGGGACGTAGCACGCTTTATGTTCCGGTTCCGGCTCCGGCTCGTCGACTATTGGGGTGGTGTGCTTGCACCTTCCGCCTGGTGGTTAAAGAAATAGCAAGAAAAAACAATGGGACACAAGAGAAGAAGATTCCACATCATCGAATTGATCTGCAATTCGGTTGTGTCACAATACTTTGCCCTCCCTACCATGACTATCAGAATAAAATCCACAACAAAAAACTGGATAGTTCCTAAACTTAACCCGAAAAAACCCCTAACTGAACTTGCTCAAAATCATAATACTGAAAATTTTAGTACTTCATTATAATAAATTTTATTTAATTAAGAACTTGGAAAAACATTAAAGTATAATAGTCGGTAAGGCCCCAGTAACTGGGGCTAGTTTTTTGCGGAAGAAATCTTTTTATGAAAAACAAATATCAAAAGAGAACCAAACTACTCGTTGGTATTTGTTTTGTTATTTGTGTATGCAGATCAGGGATGCCAACTCATTTTTTCTTTCTCTCGAGAAATTTTCCGATTTTCGCCCAAATTCCCCACACCGGTATAATTTCACATTATAACAGTGCGATACGCACTTTCCATATAAACATTTTATACAAACGAAAAATGCCCTTTCCATAGGCCCTGCATTTTCTCGGTCGAAAATTTTATCAATTTTTATAGGATTGTTAGATTAACAAAAATGTATGTTTTAATTAAAAAAATTGTGTTTTAATTAAAAAAAAATTGTATACAGTCTCAAGGGCTCACTGGAACGTATAAAAAAGTACCTTTAGAAAAATGATGACTGTTGCCCCAGGACATTCTACGATTATTTTTTTTAATCAACAATTCACAAAATAGTGGACCGAGAAAATTGATTTTCTCAAAAAAAGGATTTTTTTCGTAATCTTCTTATTTTTTCTAGTACGTCCTGGGCCATTGTTGTGTAGAAGAGCATATTTAAATTTTAGTTATGGTGCACACCAATGGCAAAAACCTTATTTTGAGAAATACAGTTTCAAAGTTTTGGCTATCGGTTCGTAACATATAAAATATACTTCTTTATAATGGCTGACCGTAATTTGTAAGTTTATAGATTACTTTTTTAAAAATCGATTTCTCCAGACCAGAATGTAAAATATTGCATAAGTTAAACGATATTTAAGTCTCTGAACGAAAATCTGCAGTCTTGTTTTTATAGATTCCCCTTACCAAGTCTACTTAAATGAAAAGCCCGGTGCTAATTTAAGTACTTGCCATTAAAGTATTTGTTTTTATGGTGTTGGTTGCGAATTTGCCAGAATTGTAATTAGGAATATAAAATTTGAAAAAAAAAATTGTTTTCTACAATCTTTTCAAGGTATTTTAATGAATAAAAGCTGAACGGTTTCGAATTTCCCGCAAAAAAAAAGATCATTCTCCGATTCCCCGCACTAAGTAAAATTCCCCGCAAATCGGGGAATTCCCTCAAGTTGGCATCGCTGATGCAGATAATTCGTTAGATATTTCTGAGAGATGCCGTTACTCATGTCTTCTCTCTTTCTCTTATTTATTATTTACTCCCGCTTAAGCAATGATTTTTATAAAGATGAATGCAATGCTTTGTTCAATGAGCGAATTTTAAAAAACTTCCGACGCTAATATTTTGGAATTTGCTTAACCGATTTTAAATCTGACTAACCTACTCGTCAAGCTCTTGAAATTGATATATAATATGATAAAGTAGCACTTCTGCATCTTCTGGAATAAAAATGTAGTTACACTAATAAATGTATAGAATATAGAATTAATCAAAAATTTACACACAAAAAAAAAATGACCAACAAAGGATTAATTTGTCCCATACTAATATAAATAGTACTAACAAAATATAAATGTTGCACAAATACAAAAAAAAAAGATTAAAAAAAATACACTTACAACTTTAAAGGTCGTTGCTCCCACGATGAAAGATCTTTCATAGTGTACGTGTATGTTGACAATGCTGTAAATCTACCAAAATTATTAGTTGGCAACATGTTGCTAACCACGCTTTGCAACATTTTTGCATGTATGTGTATATTAACACTATTTATTCTTAAATCAGAATGATTATTAACTTTTTTGTTTCTTTTCTTTATAAAAATAATTATTTAAACGAATATTATTACATTAAAGCAAGATACTTTAGTAATTGACAAATATACAAAAAACAATACATATATAAATATTTCTCGACACAGTTTTCAATATTTGGTCGAAAAATGTTTATACCAATTCTAGAAACACTTTGCATTTGCGCAAGTAGAAATTATAAATTAACGGTAATTCTAAAATTTTGCATACATATTTAAATGTGCAGTACTACACAATTGTTGTTTTTTTTAACCAAATTCACTGCACTGATATCATACTAGTTGCAAACTAGTGTCATACTAGTTTCATACTATTTTTTTTTCATGTAGTTTTTAGTCACTTATATATGCAGATTTTGATTTTTATGGTATAGCTTATTTAATTTGGTTTTCGTTACTTTTTATTTTATACATGCATGGGTTTTGTGCAAAATGTTTTTACCTTCTTTTTTTGTTTAATATTTTTTTTCAGGGGTTTAGCTATGTTTTATATATTCTTAACTCATTTCTAAGGTTCAAATTTTCCTAGCTTTAATTTTCCTTTCTTATTTTAACACTAAATTTCTCTAACTATACTAGGTTCTAACACTTCACTTCACTCCACGGGACCCACGGGATTTTAGTATATCATCTCTGAATGCGCTATAGAAACTGAAACCTGCTTGACCGCTTCTAACACCTTGACCAATGCTTTGTGTGTGTGTACCCGAATTGGTATAATAGAAGTTTTGTAGGTGTAGGTATTTCGTTTAGCTACATATTAGGTAGTAACTATGTATTAGGTGTATTATTTACGTACTAGGTATTATGTTATGTATTATTTGGTATTATTTTAGGTATTATATAGTTTGGTATATTATGTATGTACTATTTATTTTCACCAAGAATGGCTACAATTGAAAAGCTCTTCCAAGGAAAAAATTAAAGAAACATGATTTCAAAATATTGTTGGCCACTGCAACGAGAAACTGATGATGCTGAATTTAAAAAAAATCACGGTCAAGCAAAATTTTTTGAGTTGAATGACCAAAAATTGTATTTTTGTAAAAATTTTGTTTTCATTAAAAGTTTAATAACTCAGTCAATACCGATTTTTAAAAACGAATATGCGTTGTGTTTATTATTAAACATATTTTTTGAATAAATTCACAAGTAGTAAAGTTTCTTTATAAAATAGTGTGTAGAAACATCGCCAAAGTTGAGAAAAGGCAATACACACAGATTCCTCAAGTTTTCTTAAGCTACCATTCAAAAGGTATAAGCTTCTTTCTTCTAAAGCCGGTAAGAAACTGAAAATCTGTTGATAATCCACAAAGATACAGGCTTATAAGTGCGCAAAGGTACGCAAAACCGGGTTATTAACGGTAAATCAAGATTTTGGGGGTGTTTCTCATACAGACTCTTATTTTACTCGGCAAGACCTACAAGAAAAATAGTATCACTTGCCAGGTATTTCTACTTCACTCAATTTTGTAAAACTGTGTAATTGATGGAAAAACTGTGGAAAATGTTCCGCACACAGATGGCGACTCAAACGGAAGTGATGTTTTTATGTGTGAACAACAGAAATGAAATTGTAAACGGAAACTGCTTGAGCTACAATTGCCCCTACAGCAGCGAAAAAATAATATATGATTTCGACACCAAGTCTTTCATTTGCGACAGTTATTGCATACAATTATAATGAAAACTATTTTTTGCATTCCCAGATAATGCAAAGCATTACTTTTCGTATGACATCGCCGTGCTAAAAATCATGTATGCTGGAAGCTATAGCCTATAGGAGCTATGCATTCCAACGTGCATACATTCCACTTTCCTTCCGGGAAGTTAACTTGACTCTTAACATCAAATCTCTTGCGCACTTTGCACGCATCCACTATTTTATTATTTCCATTACTTATTTAACTATCTGTTCAATGTAGAAAATGTAATTTGTAAAACACTACAAAAGGAACCTTTGAAAAGTCTTTTTATTATTAATTAAAAAAGATAAAAATGTAACAAAAAGAAAAAGTTCATTTTTTATTTATCTGATTTTCTTCAATATTAAAACTTAATTTTTATTTTAAGAACGAACAAATCGCAACAGTTGTATTAAATCTTCTGGTTTACCGATTCTAATTGTTTAACCTTTACATCATTGACACAAATGACTGATGCCTATTCCTTTTGATGTAAAATCGAAAATTACTAAATTCAATCAACTGAAAATTACGATTCTAATGACCGATATCACAAGACGACTATGAAGAAATTCTATATCAACAAAATATGAAAATTTGCAGTTGTTTCCAAAAACTTATAAAAAATGCGTTTGAATAAAAATGAATTCGTCTCCAAAAAAAAAAAAAAAAATCGAAAGAAAAAATCGTAGAAACCAGCAGCGAGGTGTAATACCGATGGTGTGACAGCGACGGTTGTCGACACATCCAGCGCCCAAAAATGTATGAATGGATGAGTTTGACGTGTTTGATAAAACAAATATTTAACATTTCTTTTGGCAGATAACATTCAACATTTACAGTATTTATGTATTCTTTATATACAAATAGGTAAACGTTTGGTTGTGCTTTTGCATATTTCATATAAGTACTTTTGAATCTTTTTCTACTGATTTCATGAAATCAAAATGCGAAAAAATTGTTATTACTATTTTGAACATTTTACCTAAATATTTGTAAATAAGTATATTTAGATAAAATGTTGAAATATTTTAGGTGAATGTATGTGAATAAAATGTTGGAACTTTTCATATTTTATATTTCATAAACTTATAAATAAATTATCCTCCTTGTACATTTTTAGATTCATAACAACAAGTCTTCTTACTCTGTATTTCGCAAATGCCTTTATTTCATTTCTGTTACAAAATGTAGAATCACAACGAGATGCAATGTAAAAACTAATGAAATTGTTAAATTTCTTTCTTATTTCCAACATTTTGTTTGTTAGCATTAGTATTGAATACGAAAGAATAGTTATGTAGTTTTTCAAGAAGAATTTTAAAATACTTAATTTCTAAAATAACAATACATTTTGAATTTTGTAATTAGAGAAAAGATAAACAAACAAAAACCCGCAAATCTTCTTCTTCTTTTCTTGTTATTTTGTTTACACATTTCATTTCTGTTACAAAATGTAAAATTACAACGAGGTGCAATGTAGAAACGATTGAAAATGTTAAATTTGAAATTCTGTAAAGGGTTATTTCGTCAACTATCGGGGAAAAAACAAAAAAATGTATGGTTTTGTTTTACAATCAGATTTTACCTCATTAAGTCCTAATGATGCGTATACGCACAACAAAGTCACAGTTATTCTAACGCGAAGAGAGAAACCTAAAAAAAAAATTGAAAAATTCGATAATACCATTTTCTGTTTTAATTTGTGACGATAAAGACGTGTGATTGAAGATTTTTTGGTTTTTAATCGGTTTGCTCTCTGACTTAATGGGTTAACATGAGGTGCAGTGTTAATTCTTTTGTACATGTAAAATTTCATATACCGCAGCTACGATAACATGTAAAGAAACAATTTTTGTATTTATGACAACCGTCGCTTTCACACCATCGGCATTGCATCTCACATGTATGTTTGTAGAATTTATATGTATATATGTAAAATAATACAGTCTCTAGCTCATTGGGAAGTTAGTTTAAAATCGATTGCAAAATTCCTACAGTCAGACAGACATCATTGAAAGATGCGTTTGTGTAAACATGGTAACGTGGTAATAAGTGAGTTTTTGCAAAAAAAAATTAAACAAAGATCCTGCTGTTATTACTGCAAAAAAATTAGAAGTTAAAATAAGCGTTTTTGAGCGTAACACAATTTGCCGTTTGCTATAACAGACCACTTAAATATTCGATTGAAAAATAATATTTCTGATTCAAAAATTATAAAAAATTGTAATACGAACAAAAAGAAAACACTACATATTCTAAAAACAATTATAGGTTCACAGAACACCAAGTCAATTTCTGAGTTTTGTAGTAATCCTTACTACTCACTCATCATTGATGAAAGAACTGATTGCACAATATTAAAAAATCTGGCAATCATGCATGGATGGATTTTTGGGCCTTGTGCCTCTTACTAACTCAACCGCGCAAACCAATTTTGATGCTGCCGTGGGCCATTTTGCGCAAGCATTCAATACCACTGAGCAATATGGTTGGATTTACAGCCGGCAACTGCGCAGTGATGATGGGTGGAAAAAATGGTTTTCAAGCGAAATTTAAAAATGTAGTTCCACACCTTTTTGCAAACGGGTGTGTATGCAATATTCTACATCTTGTTTTGTCCGCTGCCTCACAATCATTATCTGTGTTTATTGATAAGTTGATTACACAAATTAATGCTTGTTTTTGCAATAGTTCCAATCTTAGAGCAGAGTTTTTAGAATTGCAAGAGTATTTTGGCACGGAACTGCATAATATATTAAAATACGCAATACGCTTTTACGTCAGGCAGAGATCGATAAAATTATCGAACAGTGGGATCCATTATAATATTATTTTTCCTTAACGGATTTAACGATTACTTAACGATACCGAAAAAGTTTGTTTTATTGCATTAGGTCTTATTGGCACTAAATACAAAATGTACTTTCTATTTCTTTCATGTCTTAAAAATAAAACAATGCTAATGTCGAAATGCAGTCTGAAGACGCTCGTATACATATATTTTTACCTAGACTCGCATTTCTATTTCACCAGGTAGGGAAAAATGTTTTGAAAAAAGAAGAAAATAATTTTCGTCTCGAAGAGGTGTTCTGTGATACTCAATTTGAAATATTTATATGCGAAAATTCTATAGATCTAAACAAAATAAATGACTTAAGGCAAAATATTAAAAATTTCTACATCGAGTTTTGCGAAAAATTGAACAAAAAAGTTAATTTTAAAAACTAAATGATACAGTGGCATCCAAAGTTTTGTGCCCTTTGTTATAAAACTTTTTCCAAAAGAGAAAAAAAGATTAAAAGATATTAATAACGAATTTCCATCGCATTCGTGCTTTTTGGGAGCATTAAAAATTAATTAGGTGAACCAATGTTTGCAAACATTTATAAAATAATACAAGGAGCCAAATTTGTATACATTTTGAATGTGGAAATTCAAACAATTGTGTAAAATGTAGAAAATATTAATACTTACTGTTTTATATTGTTAAATTTCTTGTGCAAATAATTATGAGACATGTTGTTAACTATTTATGTGCATTTTAAGAATAAGTTTATTTTATTTAATGAAATACTTCGATAACACAAAATTAAATATAAGAAATTAATACAAGTAAGATATGCAAATTATGTCAGCGTTTTATTTAATTTCCGATTTTTTAGGGCATTTTCTAAAATGCATTAAACTTCCTTATTTTAAAAAACATTCTTGCCCGGAAGAATAACTTCTTCACCTTAATATTTGAATCATTATCGGAAGCTTGCTCAAATGTTCTTTTACAAAATCATTTGTAATGAGGAAACTGTCTCCGTTAATTGCTTAAAAATTTTCATTTAATGCACTCATAAGCCTCCTTCGCTTAAAATTGTAAATGAAATAATTATTTAATATGATAAAATACATGTATATAAATAAACAACATTATTATTACCTGTGAGAGAAGGCTGCGACCTTTCAAAATAGGGAGTATAATTGACGGCAACGTTTGACATTCTTCTCTGAATTTCGTTTCATAAATTAAAAAATAATTCTGCGAATGAGTGTTGCAATCTTTTCTTACCCTTATCATTAGATTCCTTAAGTAGAGCACTAACTATTTTTTTTATTAGCACGTCTTTCAATTCTTTTGGCTCGTCCTTCATGTAACGCCATGTGCCCAACACTTGCCTTGTAAATGGTAGGAACAGCGCCGCGCTTTCACATATTACGTAACGCGCGAGGGGGGAGGGGGGGGGGTTTGACAATTTGTTACGAAGTGTTACATGGGGGAAGGGTGGGAGAGCTCATCAACTGTGTTACGTAACGTCGATTTTATGCTATCAAATACAGATGACTTCAAAAATTCACTAGTTTATAAAATTAATTTTCTCCCGCTGAATTCGAAAATCATGGCTAAAATTTTTTTATGGATCATTTTGTGAGATATTGTAATATTTTATTTTTTTCAACTTTTTTATAATTTAAAAATTACATCTCCGGCTAGAAATGTCCGGTTGTTCTTGAAACTAAATGAAGGTATTGTGATAGGAAACATGTACAATCGAATATTTAATTGGTTAACTGATTCAAAAGCTATCGATATAAATAGGTCAAATTAAAAAAAAAAAACAAATTTCATAAATAAAAATTTGTTATTTGAAGTTATATATAAACAGGCTTAATGAACAAATGTAGTCATCACAACAACAATGTATATAGAGACGGGCAAATCAGACGGCCGTTTCGGAATCCGCCACAATTCCTCATCAGTGATCTTAGTGATAGTTCTTAATCTTTCAATATCCTATATAAGCTACTAATATTTGAAATCATAACCCAGAATTACGGATTTGATTCCAAATATCTTCACTGAATAGAGATATTGAAAGAAACTACCACTACCGTTCTATACACTTATGTTGTTGTTTTTTTTTTCCCCATAGTAGCTAGTCTGCATAACAGTTCGTTATTTGAAAGTCTAGTACATGGGAGAGTGTGTGTGTTTGTGAGAAAATGATTCTAGGTGTCATTTTTTCTGAACGGTCCCCATTCGATCAGTTCATGATAGTTTTTTTTAGGAGACTATGAAAATTAAATCTAGAGGTTAATTTTCAAAGTCATGACTTAAGTTCATGTCAATTTCGTTATTTGAAGTTATATATAAACAGGCTTAATGAACAAATGTAGTCATCACAACAACAATGTATATAGAGACGGGCAAATCAGACGGCCGTTTCGGAATCCGCCACAATTCCTCATCAGTGATCTTAGTGATAGTTCTTAATCTTTCAATATCCTATATAAGCTACTAATATTTGAAATCATAACCCAGAATTACGGATTTGATTCCAAATATCTTCACTGAATAGAGATATTGAAAGAAACTACCACTACCGTTCTATACACTTATGTTGTTGTTTTTTTCCCATAGTAGCTAGTCTGCATAACAGTTCGTTATTTGAAAGTCTAGTACATGGGAGAGTGTGTGTGTTTGTGAGAAAATGATTCTAGGTGTCATTTTTTCTGAACGGTCCCCATTCGATCAGTTCATGATAGTTTTTTTTAGGAGACTATGAAAATTAAATCTAGAGGTTAATTTTCAAAGTCATGACTTAAGTTCATGTCAATTTCGTTATTTGAAGTTATATATAAACAGGCTTAATGAACAAATGTAGTCATCACAACAACAATGTATATAGAGACGGGCAAATCAGACGGCCGTTTCGGAATCCGCCACAATTCCTCATCAGTGATCTTAGTGATAGTTCTTAATCTTTCAATATCCTATATAAGCTACTAATATTTGAAATCATAACCCAGAATTACGGATTTGATTCCAAATATCTTCACTGAATAGAGATATTGAAAGAAACTACCACTACCGTTCTATACACTTATGTTGTTGTTTTTTTCCCATAGTAGATAGTCTGCATAACAGTTCGTTATTTGAAAGTCTAGTACATGGGAGAGTGTGTGTGTTTGTGAGAAAATGATTCTAGGTGTCATTTTTTCTGAACGGTCCCCATTCGATCAGTTCATGATAGTTTTTTTTAGGAGACTATGAAAATTAAATCTAGAGGTTAATTTTCAAAGTCATGACTTAAGTTCATGTCAATTTCGTTATTTGAAGTTATATATAAACAGGCTTAATGAACAAATGTAGTCATCACAACAACAATGTATATAGAGACGGGCAAATCAGACGGCCGTTTCGGAATCCGCCACAATTCCTCATCAGTGATCTTAGTGATAGTTCTTAATCTTTCAATATCCTATATAAGCTACTAATATTTGAAATCATAACCCAGAATTACGGATTTGATTCCAAATATCTTCACTGAATAGAGATATTGAAAGAAACTACCACTACCGTTCTATACACTTATGTTGTTGTTTTTTTCCCATAGTAGCTAGTCTGCATAACAGTTCGTTATTTGAAAGTCTAGTACATGGGAGAGTGTGTGTGTTTGTGAGAAAATGATTCTAGGTGTCATTTTTTCTGAACGGTCCCCATTCGATCAGTTCATGATAGTTTTTTAGGAGACTATGAAAATTAAATCTAGAGGTTAATTTTCAAAGTCATGACTTAAGTTCATGTCAATTTCGTTATTTGAAGTTATATATAAACAGGTTAATGAACAAATGTAGTCATCACAACAACAATGTATATAGAGACGGGCAAATCAGACGGCCGTTTCGGAATCCGCCACAATTCCTCATCAGTGATCTTAGTGGTAGTTCTTAATCTTTCAATATCCTATATAAGCTACTAATATTTGAAATCATAACCCAGAATTACGGATTTGATTCCAAATATCTTCACTGAATAGAGATATTGAAAGAAACTAAG